>OY720679.1:141542997-142142997 GCA_963170755.1 Amphimallon solstitiale
CGCTCCAGACTTGAATTAAATACATTCTTGGTGACGTATAGTCAAATATACACGCTGTTCCAAAAGTTTTGAGCATTATGACGGATACAAAATGGCCACCGCCAGGTTATATTTGAATTCAATAAATACTGAGCATGTATCCCTGTGACGTAGTACTAGTGATGGCTGCCGTATGAAATACTGATAATTTCTAATTTCCAGCGCCCTCTAGTTTAGGTGAATCTAGAGCACCCTTTCTAATCTAAAAAGATAAAGGTTATCTTTAACTCAGAAAATCAAAATTTTCTAACGATTTTCCTATTTTTCTAATGATTTTTCTAATCTAGAAAATCTAAAAAGTGGAAGGGGTCATTTCCCGGAATTTCAGTGCCATGACCTTGAGTGGTCGTGATGGAGAACAGGTGAATTACATCTACTAGTAGAACATTTTTTTCTTGCAATTGCAACTTATGTGATCTTACCATACACTTTTATAAATAGCAGTAGCCGCTTCTCGAATAGACATTTCATTTTATAAAACGTCACTAATGGATAGTCTGAACTGATTTTAGGTGAAGGGTTGTTTGAGAGAACAGTTTTTGTTTGCTAATTTACAAAAATCGGAATCCTCTACGCCAACAACCGCGGCTAACACATTTCGAAGATCATTACGACCTCGATCAACATCTGCAATTTAGACTCGTAGGTATCACCATATTGACGGAAGGAGACTTTTTCTTTGATGTTTGCAACATCATCATTTCCTGCTATATAGTTCGATGTTCATTCTTACGGCTGCCCTTTTCGTAGAAATTGTCCCGTGTTGGTCAAGCAACATTGAGAAGAGTCATATATGTCTTCACCACCATATCTGCAATTTCCTTCAACATCATCGTTGCTCGCGTGAGAATAATCTCGATCATCTTCAGCTTCATTAGCGCATATCTCCATTAAATTTTCATTTTCAAAAATTTGTCCAATTATCTCACGAGAGAAAGTCGATATTATTCCTTTTTTTTACCCCAAACATGGTTTCCTATGGAATCTGCCCCAAATACCCCCATGGTAAGTTGCAAACTGAACGTAAAGTAGACCTTCCGACCACTTTTTTGTATCATAGTCATCCATCCAAGCAGTTAACATATTTTGTATAACTTGTTTTTCCATGAATTATCTTTACATCTTGCAACAATGTTCAGATATTTCTCAATTACTGAATACACCCGGAGATCCAAATGTCAAAAAAAAAATTAAGAAGATGGTACGCAACTTCTTCGGTAGATTTTAAAGGCCTTTACTGAGCAAATTTTGTTAGATGGTCTTAATAAACCATTATGAACTTGTAATCGCCATCCTCATGAGATTGCAAATCTATGAGATCTACCAGGGATCCCGAGTTATCATAAGCTTTCGAAAATATCTTTATTAAGAGAACTTGTTTCATTTGACATTGTTTCCATAAATTTAGAAATAGAATCACAACTCATAAGTAATATTCTCATACCTAATTTGTAGTTCTTTGAGTATTCTTGTTCTTCCCCTTGTCCTGTTCTAACATTTGTTTCGTATATTTCTTTATTGGTAATGTCATAACGAATGTTTGTTATTAACTAATTCTCGTCGATTACTTGCAAGACGTAAAATCGTTTTAATCGCAGGTAATCCAACGGTTTACTGCTTTTTTTTTCAGCAGCAATCACTTCACTTAAAATTTCTGAATACTTATCTTGGTTAAAATAAAAACAATTGCTCTGTCATTTACTGTTGACTAAAGTGTTAAACTTTTCAAGAAATTGTTCAAGGTTTACTGCAGTAACCATTGTAATATGGAACTAGGTACTTTGAATGACAAATACTAGCAACGTGATTATCACAGCGTTGACAAACGAGAGTAACGAATTCTGTGGTAACTGATTTGGTGGACACCGCGCATCCTCATATTTTTTCAGTTCAGTAAATTGAATAGCATTCACCACTACAAATCGGTGTATGATGACATACACCAGTGAATGTTAGGTTACAAATAACCTTCCGGTGTCTTACTGGCGTATTTGATGTACAAGCGACATTCACCAGTGAATCCATGGCATTCACATATTTCGGTCCTTCACATTTACATATACGTATATAGGTATATATAATTAGTAGATAAATTCTTGGGTGTAGCGGACTTTTAAACGCTATTTATAGCATCTTTATCAAAAGAACTGTAATGTATAAAAAAAAGGAACAGTCATGCAAAATGAATAATTAAAATATAAAATAAATACACTTACGTTATACATTTTCGAATAAAACTCATATCTATTATTGTTGTTTCTGTTTAAAAACAGTTTTTCTTTTTACGATATCTCGCCTACATTTCGGGTTTTTTTCCTTGAGTTTAACAATACACATATATTTTTCATGTTTATTAATTTTCAATCCTTTAATATTTAAAATGTTTCAGAGAATTGCTTGTGAATCTATTGCTATTCTTAATATGTATGTGCATCTAACATATGTCTGTATTTTAAGTTCATGTGTGAGTGTTTTTCGTGGTTATTTTTTTGCTTATATTTTATTTATGTTCGAGGAAACATTGTGTTATAAACCAGTGCTGTCCCTTTGATTATTATAAAATAGAGAAACAAATATTTGATAAATTGTTGATATCAGTCCTGTCATTAATAGAGGTTTTGTGTTTTTGAATGTGCTTTCTAGTATACTTCGGGCTTTATTGTTTGTTTTTGCTGCTAAAATTGTAGTATTTGTATAATTAAACGTGTGATTTGTTGTAAGAATATGTTTTTTAAGCGCGGTACTATTATTTGAATACTTAAGTCCGTTTATTCTGTCTTTTAAATATTGTGTGGTTTGGCCTATGTTTACTCCTTTGCATGGAATTTTGTATATTATATGGGTTTTTTTGGGGTGGGTATTTTTGTTTTTAGTTGGGTGTATAAGTTGTTAAGATTATTATAATTTTTATGTGCCACTTTTATATTGTATGGCAACATTATTTTATTTATCCTTTCTGAGAGGTTCCTGATGTATGTATGGTAATGGGATAAATTTATACTTGGTGTTTTTATTTTTATCTGTAGATGTACCATAATTATAATGTTTGTGTAGCTGTTGTTTGAGAATTTTGTTTATTTGTGTAAGTGGGTAATTGTTTTTTATTAGTGATGATTTTATTTTTGTTAAAATTTCCGGTCTATATTTTGGGGTAGTTAAAGTTATTGCTCTATTAAATAAATTTGCTATTATATTTTTTTTGAATGATGTTGGTTGGCAAGAATTGTAGTTAATGTATCTATCTGAAGAAGTCGGTTTGTGATGTAATTTTGTGTGTGTGCAACTATTGGTATGTATTAATGTCAAATCTAAGAAATTAATTGTATTATTTGTTTCTTTTTCTAGTTCAAATTGTAACTTTGGGTGTATTGAATTGAATTTGTTTAATGTGTATTCTGCTTTATCAATGGGTATCCAAGCGATGCAATCATCTACATATCTCCTATAAAACACTGGTACGAAATCAAGATTTCATATTATTTCTACTTGTTCCATGTAGTGTTAGAGTTGTGTAATTTTTCAGTTTGTCCCACTGTTTTACAATAAACGTATGTGGGTGATGATTAAGTCTGGAAAGAATTAGTTCGTATAACTTTTGTAATTAATACTTTCTGAAGAAGAATAAAATGTCGAAACGTTAATTTGGTGATGTTTTTTATTTATGGTAACTATGGGTCGCTATTCCCAAGAATAAGTTTTGATTTTTATTAAAATAAAAATACGGCCAGAAAAAAATCATTTACGTTGAATTTTTCAATATAATTTCATGGGTGAAAAACTAGAAAGGGGAATCGTGAAATTCCAGGATATCAGTTATGTTATGTTCCATTTCTCTAACAGATATTGAAGGAGTTTCAATAACAGACTGTAATACATTTAATTCTACATCTTCAATCATTAATTTCGGATTCTAGTAGGATTGGAAAACGAATCATATTCTTTTAAATTAATTACCAAATTTCTGTACGTACGAGCACTGTATCCTGAAAGAAGGGCACTGTTTTTTTATGAAAAAAGATGTAACTACTCAACATACCAATTTTTTCAGTATTAGTTAATGAAGCCATGTTTGACACAAAAATACAGAATAATTTTTAAGTGACATTAATTACTAATTATTCAAAGTAATTGCCTCATAAAACGGTATGGTGCTTACATTTATAAGTTTACGCACTCGGTGGTTAGGTTAATATTCTACAGACGGCTGGAGATATTTAGAGCGGACTTAATTATCGGTTATGTTATTAACTACGGTTGGTAACTATTCACATTGACAGTTAACTGATTAGCTCTTAGGCGCGAAACAAAAGTCTTATATGAATTATAATAATAAATGGTGTTCGTGCCTAATGGAAGTGATGCACCAACAATAATTGCTCTTATACGGGTTTACTCAATTCGGAAAAATAAGGTAATGTGTTTTTTCGCATTTTTTCAACATATTTCTGCATAGCATAAATAGAAAACGGGGCATTTCAATGTCTAATCTTTTTATTTTTATTTACTTATTTCTTAAAGGAGTAGCTATAAATCACACATATTTACATATATTTACAAAGATTTAATTCAAGAAATCGTTTATACAAAAGAAATTATTGTTCAAATATTAATGTTAACATCTGACATTAATTAGACTTCTAATATACATTAATAAATCGTTTCCTCGCAAACATTTACTAAACAATAGAAAGATGCATGACATTCTTGTTTACGGTGAGGAAAAAAATGATATTTTCACAAGTTCTGCAAAAAAAAAGATAACACATCGTTTTACGGCAAGTACATGTGCTTCTACGTACGATGTTATTGAAGGAAGAATCGACATTTGAGATAAAACATGTTGACGGGGATAATATGACTTGTACGGAGCGGAAAAGGAAACCTCTAAGATTGCAGCGGCATCTAAGAGAATTTGACGGACTTGCAGTAACACACTGAGGCTGCTACAGGGGTTAGGGACGGAAAAAGAGAAACTTATACTTGCAGAGACAGCGTAAGAGCTCTAGGTGAAAACTTCCACGAAGTGACTGAAAGAACTAGGTGGATCCTTCCACGAGGAGTCTAGAAGAACTAATTTTCCTAATAAAATCGTGGCTTTATAAAAAAATAATAGTTAAAAACAGTATTTTTCTCGTAAAACACACGATAGTATCACGTGCAAAATGCACGTACTAAACTCTACGTCATGTCGATACGTCACGTAGAATATTAAAAAGGATATCATTTTTCTCGTTGCTAATTGACAAATTTAAATATTAAATAAATTAAATATTTATAAGTATACATTCGTATGGAATTATCGAACTTATTAAGCTAAAAATTAACAAAAAGCATAAATACATATTAGATCGATAATTCTTTACAGGGACGGACGAAAAGTCCGTTACATGTTTAATAAAATAAATATTTTCTTTGTTGTTTCTAAAAATAAATAGCACATATGCTATAGTATTGTAAATATCATAAAAAACGCCTTTAATTTTTTCAAAGCTAATTAGACGTTCCATAAGTAAAATTAAACTTAAGGGTCAAAACTAAAACATGGAAAGTGCAAGAAAAATTCAAAGTCGATATTTAAATTTTGCATAAAAAATATCTCCAAAAAATGCAAATAAAAATTATGTGTCTACTAAAACAAAAATGCTTTTTACATGGAAAAGAAAAAAATTCACATTTTTCTTTTTCTTGCTATAATAATTCATCTATTTAATAATTTAACCAAACCTGTATCTACTAAATAAGTGAGATCACCATACTAAAAGTGTTATTTGGCACACGTCGTATATTGCTGTTTTATCTTAAAATTTTAATTAAGTGCGATATTGTTTATATCATTCGAGAATCAGACTGGTTTTAACTATCGAGGTCGAAAATTAGGAAACACCACACACGTACATAGACACACACACGCGCATTTGCATAACATAGAAACATTTACATAAAGAGGGATGGGATTAAGGTGAGCATATATTTACTACCGCAATCAAGTCAATAATTTCAAACATAAAAAATACCGTATTTCAAAATTGTTCTTAAACCATCAGCATGCTTGTCTCTAGTCGTCTCTTCCTATATTTACTCTTAATTAGTAGTTTTAAACTTGTTCATCTGCAAGAATCAATTGGTAAGTACAGTAATTTATTGTATATAATTAGCATATTTACAATTTGTTAATTTATCTTTAAAAAAAATAGACAGGTCAGTAGACGCCGCTTCTTCGATTGCTCTTTTGTGTTTTAAATAAGAGGGGGAAAATAGTGGAAGATTCGTGGTTGCTTGGGGAACATATTCTAAAAATACATTAAGCTCTGATGCACTTCTGGTTTCACCAGAACTGCATGGAACTTAATTTTTTTAAATTACAACCTAAATATTCTTGAATTTTTTACTACCGTTTTAAATTGCCTATTCAACCATTTTCTTGTTTTTAATAAATTATATAACAGCAAATAACAAGAACACATATAAATTCTACGTGTTGAAATTACAGAAATAATTTAAACTAAAAAAACTATTTAAAAACTCTTTGTGAAAAATAATAAACTAATATAAATTATGTATACTATACAATTTTTGACATTTTGATGGCCCTGGCTCGTCATAACTGTCCTCCAACTTTGCGCTGTCTAAGTAGGAAACACTGTCTTGGTCACAAGGTGATTCAGCGTGTGTCACACCCAATGATCTAGTAATATAGAACTAATAGATGTACTGTAGAGAGAGAGAGAGAGAGAGAGAGAGGAATTGACCTCTACGTACATAGGAGACAGATATACAAAACCGTTAGTTGTGGGCAAAACAAGGCGCCAATACATGGTTTTGTATATAAACTTTCTCATTTTGTTGATTCATACATATTTATTTGGCTTTTTGATAAGTAGGGTTATGTATTTTTTTAATAGATTTCTTCTAGTATTGATTTTATTTCATACACCATTGACTTTATATTTGTTTAAAGAAATATGAGTATAAAGACAACAAATGATTATTAAAGTTGCAATATCTTTACTTTCCTCTTAATATAGCATACTTTTAACAAAATTATGCTTTTTAACATTATAAGCCATTACAAGCTATTACAACATATTTGAATTTTGCCCACATAAAACCGTCAATTTCGTTCATCCTTGTCAAACTTTCGACGCTTATATATTTTCCTTGTTTCTCTTATGGTGTGGGTCACTTCTAATAAACAAGACATAGCGTACAGTGCATCTAGTAGTATAATAGTATTAGATCATTGGTCACACCTACTCCTTGTGCCACTGCAGTGTTTACACATTGAAGAGCAATGCAGTTCGGCATTTCGGCAGCTACAAGATCCACTGCAACTTTTCTTGCAGCAGCAGGAAACAAACTTTAGCAGCGACTGAGCTGCGGCGTTTTTGGTCATCATAATTGGACTCAAACCAGAAGAGCGTTTTCACATACCCATTCGAGTGGATGTTTGTTGTGACCTAATCTACTTTGTATCTGGGGATGACTTCAAAATGCATGAAACCTTGCCGTAACTTCTGTGGGTGGGAGTCTTGCAAGACCAGACTATTGGAGACTGATTGTGCGAACAATTTGTCCAGTGTTGTTCGTTATCATTTCACGACCATACAATTCAAGGATAAAATGTCTTCCAGCCTTAGTTATAGCGTCTTGAGAGGCTTCTGGGTTTGCGAAACTTGCAGCATATTTCTTCATGTGTGATTGCCCTTCCAGTAGAGAGAACATTTTCGATTTTCCATGATCAAAAAAAGCTGATGTAGTGTCACAAGCAGTAAATAATGAATAAAAATTTCATGCGTAGGGTCGAACTTGAATAATTTGTATGAGTACCATGAACCTGCTTTATTGCGTCTCCCTGGTTTGTGGAAGAATATGTTCTTCCGTTTAGAAGAGTAAGTTAACTCAGTGAACACAACAAGAACATCAATGCCCCCAATTACAATAACAATATTGTTATAATCTAATGTTTGTAGAATAATAGCTGCCTGTTTCACATGTATTAATTGAACGTATCTTATTGTTCTCATTTTCTACGAATGTCAATCGTGGGTTTGTGTACATTTTAGCAAATATAAGAAAATGTTGCGCAACTCTGAAAATGAGTATTGTACTTAATATTTGGTCACAAGAAAATGTTTCAGGCTAGAGTTGTAGAAAATTGTGTCTCCTGTAAAAATGATAATGAAGTAATTTTCTCTACGATCCACCAAAATTTATAATAAAAAAAACTGAAAAAAGTCCAAAATTTCTGTGGTTTTTTTGGATACAACAAATTCTCCCCAGGAAAATGCATGGCAACCCCAACTATATGTAACTACCCAGCGAATGAACTACCAATTTCTGGGGAAATATGAAGACCGACATCTTCCTTTTTTATTCTTTTCTATGACGTCCAAAAATCTGTGTGTTTCATTTTCCCACTGAACTCGACTGCTTAATCTCTTCTATCTTCTTCTTCCTTATTGTGTCTTCGTTTTTCTCTTTCTGAGCAACCTTGTTTGTCTTAAGAGAACCTCTGGCTTCCTTTTGTGCTTCTTGAGAAGCCTTTCAGTCAATATCTTATTCTGACTTTTACATGGAGTGCTTGTAAAGTTTGCTGTCTTTACCTTTCTACATTTTGATCGAACCTGTGCTCTTCAAGACAGCATAATGAAGAAAATTCGCTATCAGTAGCTGTACATCCAAGAATTCTATCTTTAGTATTTATTATAGTAATGTTGTCACTACGCAACTTCTCTGGTGTTTTCATGTGAGAACAAACCGATACAGAGGAAGATGGTGCTTAGCTACTATTTGCATAGCCTGGTGTTTCTTCATTATGTTCTTCAGGGCCTCGTGTTTCATTATTTTGTTTTGAAGGTCTTGGTACGTACGTTGTTTCACCTGCTACAATATCAACATCAGTAAAAACTGTAGGCTCGTATAACCAAACGCCAGGTTTTCTGAAAGCATTGATTGCTGCAGACTTATTAGCAGCTTTAATGCAAGAATTTCCCAAAAGAATTGAAACACGTTTACCATGCGGGCTGGATGTGTACGCAACCATGAGCTAACCACTGCATCATAAAATGTGCTTAGAAGCTTCATGAAGCTAATGTTAAGTAGTTAGAGTCAATGAGTGCAATCAAACTCAACTAGAAAGACTCCATATTCTCTAACATAACAGTTTTATGACTCCAGTATAGGTACCATGCCCATCCAGCAGCAGTAAAACTAGCAATTCTCTAAGGACTCCTAGTAGATCTACAATATGTTCAAACTTAGAAGAAGAGCATCAGCCTGTGCTTCTTGGTGAGCAATTGTTCATAAGCATTGGGAGTAAATAAGTTCCTGGGCAGCAATAAAACATACTTCAATGGTAACAGTAACTCCCCGTTCTGCCCTAGTCAAAAGGGCCTAGATACTTGTTTTCTGCCTAAACAGTCTATTATTTTGTACTCTGTCTTTGGTATAAGCGATATTTTGGTCTCGTCACGGTTCCAAATTTTGCGTGTGGTAAATTGATGCTTATCTAAAGTTTTGCCAAGCAATCAAAAAAAATGCCACCGCTATTCTGTTAAAGCTCATGGCCCTTGTGGACCTGGAGTTTTGTGTTTGTTAATTGACAAGTCAAGATAACTTCGCATAAAGCTCATCGGCCAATCCATTCTAAGAATTTCCGCATTTGTTCAACAATAAGCTTTCCCCAAATTTTCAGCCCATTAATAAGCAAGCTTTCTAATATCTTGAGTCTTTCATTTTTTCAGGTATATAACCAAATGACTTTCTTCTTCTAGTTAAAAAGTGGTAGTTTTTGGCGTTATTCTATTCTATTCTATTCTATTCTATTCTATTCTTAAGTTGATGGGGATTGTCCGTAGCAAGCGGACGAGATTTTTCATCTTCCTTTCTAAAATTGTTTGCGTATATCTTTCCATCATGAAATTGCCGGGTTTACTTAACATCCTTTGCAACAAGAGATAATTTTGACATTTCAAATATGGCAAATTATCTCTTTCGAATAACCCTATATTAAATCTTTATTAACCCAGAAAAGAATTGACAATGAATTCTGAATAAATCTGTTGACTATCATACAGTTAGTATAATTGGCAAAATAATGTTTCAACAAAAATACATTTTCTATTTTTCATAAAATATTTAGTAAGAAATATTTCAAGTGTATTATATGTATGTTTTCATTAAACAATTTTTATTATTATTATTATTCTTTACAGAAGCTGCTTTTAAAGACTGTCAGAGGAACAATCCAGGTTTCGATCGATGTGTTTTGAAAGCTTTAAACGCAGTCCGGCCTTATTTTAAAACAGGTGATAACTATAATCAAATATCCTACTAATATGCTATAGGAAATATTACCGATATTTTGGCTATATTGCAGCTGTTCTTGTAATCAGAAAGAAAATATTTTTACATATCTTTCAACTGTAAGCAATGGATTACAAGATCTAAAAACGTGATTTAAACGAATTTTAAAAGAAATTATAAGTAGGTATTGGCACAAAAATTTTTGAAACACTAGTTTATTAACTCAAAAGTGATAAATTATTTATTTTATAAATAACTTATTAAAAATATTTTTTCTTATAGAATTTATCGAAGACCTATGCCTACGGCATTATTAGATAAGAAAAAAATGAGGTGTCGCCACCACACGACTTTCTTATACGTATGAGCGTTTTAAACTATACAATTTTAAAAAAAATTTTATACAAAACTTATTTAAAATCCTATTCTAAGTACTTTCATTCTCTTAATAAATAGCCATAGAATGCATACTTTGCAAGATATTCGAAAAAAAGTGCTGCTGGCTGAAAGTAAAAGTGCTACTTCCGGTCCGAATTTTGAAATTTCATGTATACAAAAAATATTGCAAATTCAGTTCTAAATACTTTTGTGCACTTAATAAATATATATAGATTGCATAATTTACGACATATTTGCAAAAAATCCCTATTCGGTAAGAGTAAAAGTGGTACTTCCAGTCCGAATTTTGAAATTTTTTTTATACAAAAGATATTTAAAGTTATCATTTAAATACTTTTATACTCGTAATGTACCTGCCTAGAAAGCATGACTTGCAAGATATTTGCAAAAAACTGATTTTCGATAAGAGTAAAAGGCCTACTTTCGGTAGGAATTTCAAAAAACTTTTTTAAGAGAATTTGTGTCAAATTTAATTTTGAGTACATTTGAATTCTTTATAAATCTGTTTAAACTTAGTAATTGATGAAATATTTGCAAAATTCGATTTTTTCACTGAAGTAAACTACTACTTCCGGTCTACCGATTTTACTGAAAAACTAATCAGATCTCAAGAGGGAGATTATATACGTAAATACAAAATTTGAAATAGATATCTACAGCGGTTTGACCGCTATCGTGGTCACACACACACAGACAGACACACAGACACACAGAGAGAGACACAAACATTTTTTAAAAACCACTATTTTGGTATCAGGGGACTTCAAAACGTGGACATCTGCAAAAATCTCGAAGTCGAAAATTTTCATCATCACAATACTTCCTTATACTACGTATAAGAAAGTAAAAAATAATTAGTAGAATTACCGAACAGATGCAGTAGCAACATTGCATTATAAATATTATATTATGTATTGACGCGCTGTTGCTACTGCATCTGTTATTCTACTATAGATCTCGTTATCTCTGCGTGAATCAAGATTGTATCATAATGGGATTTTGCTAATTCTACTAACCTAAAAATTTCATTCGATACTGTACCTGATGCCATCTGTCAAAAGGAATAATCACTATTTGGTAATCGCCGAGAATCCTTAAAATTACTTGCTAAAAATATGCAATATTGTTGAATTGTACAGCGCCAACCCAATACTTAATTTATTACTGTTATTAACATTTGACTAATTTGATATTTATAAGTAAAAATTGAAATAAAGTCAAATTGAGTTCAAAACAGTTTTATTCAATTCACTACAATTGTTTCACCCTACTAGGGCTTCATCAGGTGATGAATATTATAATACAAAATATTTGTAGACGTTCTTATTTATGTCTTTTCCTAAATGAAGAGGGGGGAGTTTGTGACATTAGGTTAAGAGCGGGAGTAACTTATATATTTAATGTAATATTTATATATATATATATATATATATATATATATATATATACAAAAGATACTTTCTTGGGAATAGCGGCATGAATGCAATATTGTTGTATTCATGCCGCTATTCCCAAGAAAGTATCTTTTGTATTGTTGAAATTACGGCAAAGAAATAACCAATTGTAATTATATATATATATATATATATAACAATAAAATTAAGAATATTAAAAAAAAATATTTTTTGAAAACTGTTTGTTTACTGTTATTATACAAAAACACTAAAACACCTTCACCACACTAAAGCACAAAAATGGCTAAATACGTATTTCAACAACTAAGTTGTCATCATCAGTAGCACTGATTAAAAATCGCGCCGTCCACACACCGTAGCGTACAGAACAACACTGTAGTGCCAGTGTTGTTCTGTACGCTACGGTGTGTGGACGGCGCGATTTTTAATCAGTGCTACTGATGATGACAACTTAGTTGTTGAAATACGTATTTAGCCATTTTTGTGCTTTAGTGTGGGGAAGGTGTTTTAGTGTTTTTGTGTAGTTTCAAGCCACAGACTCCAAGTTTAATTTCTACTGTTATTATAAAATTAAATAAATATATATATAACTATAAGAATTATTAAGTTGATTTTAAATATTTAAATTTAACAACGGTGAATTATTCACTTATATTTATATTTATATTTTATGACTTGCTTTTCTACATAAATTCTTCTGATACTACGAACTATTAGCTTTTTCACTTAATGTGTGCTACATATTTACTATGATAGACTCTGGTAGTTACAGCGTGTACCAATAAAAGCTATATGTAGTTTTTCCTATGCAAAAACGTGGTGGTTGTGATCATTTAGAATGAAATGAGATTTGATTAGGTATCCGAAATGTAGTATAAAGAAAATTCTTGGTAAATAGTCACAATTTTATATTTTTAGAATAAATTAGAAAGATTTCAATCAATGCAGATGTCCGAAGAGGACATTTTTTAAATTTGAATGGAAAAATTGCCGTGATGAAGTGATGCAGCATTGGTAGACGTTATCTGGCCACTAATATTAACAATAAGTCTCAATATGAGTAGGTACTCGAAGGTATTGAGGGCTGGTTTAGTACAATTTTGAAGAATGTATCAGAAAATAAGTGCTTTTATTCTGAATATCTCAACATTGTCAATTTTTGCTTTAAAATATGCAGATAGAGGTACAGGCAGCACCAAAAAGTGTGTTGCTCTAAGTAACAAAATTAGTAATTGTAACAGTTCCAAAGCGGAAAAAAAAATCATCTAATATGTACAAAAATATTACGTAAGAATAAAATTTGAAAATATCCTATATTTCTTCTAATAAAGATACACGTATATGTATGTATATCAGTTTATTGTAATATTTAAATATACTGCACAACAAAATTAGGGTTTGATTAGTCCTAGCAAGATAATTTGAAAAGGAGGCGTAAATGATGCTACCCATGCCGGAGCAGCTGAGTATACTATGGGGTAATATTGTGGTATGTAATAGCAAAAGCTTCAAAATCTTACAATACAGTTGCTTTTCACTTTTTTTTAATTTTATTTAGTTCTTTTTCATTATTTTTAAATATTTAGGTATATTAGTTATTGTAAAACTAGTGTTTAAAGTGTTATTTTAAGTTATACTTCAATAAAAATTGGGAAATCATTCACTGTGGGCTACTACTAAATGGCGTAATATAAGGGCGATATTTTGAGGTTTGCAGACTCAAGTTATGTGACGGCCTTATATCGCGGAACGATATTAATACAGTTGGCTTTGATGGAACGGGACATAGTGCGCCATCTGCTGTTCTTTCAGTCAAACTTGAATTCACCGTCGGTCGGTGCAAAATAATCAACAGGTTTCATTTAAACAGAAATCTCATTGTTGTAGAAAATGTTACTCCTTATGGATTTAGGGTCGCGATTAATAACATGTAAATTCAAATTTACATTATGTTACAGTTGATTAGCTTATACCGATAATTTTCAAAATGGCGGTCAAATTTGACAGTTAATTTATTCACGCAGGGGTGCAAAATTGTAAAACGTAAAAATCACTAAAATGAAAATGGCGGTGGCGTAAATCAATTACAGCCACATTCTATTTGCTAAAATCGATGTTATAGCCCAGGTAGCAAGCTCACGTTAAATTCACGTCTTTTTTTGGTCAGTCAATGACCCAAACTAACGTGATTTCGGACGTCCGTATGACGTAAAAATGACGGCCTAATGTCACAGTCTAGCGACGTCATTTTTTAACGTTAAATAATCGTTTCATAATGACGTTCTTTGACGTCATGTTTGTACGTGAAATGAACGTTTAATAATAACGTAAAATGACGTCATTCTTTAACGTTAAATGAACGTTATACAATGTCGTGATATGAACGTACAAAATAATACAAATGTCACCATTTAAAATATTTATTGTGGAATAAAACATCAACTCTAATATAAAAAATAAAACAAAATTACATTGAAATTGTGGAAAGATTTGCAACATTAGAGGAAGAAAACAATTGATTTTCATTACCAATAAGATTTTCTGAAATGCACGTACGTCTTTCTGTCCGACTTGATTCACTTTCCACAGCTTCTGCAATCCTCCTATAAATCTGCCGAGGGCCAACAACCTCTTTTCTACGACGCTTCATTTTCTTTCCTTGGCGCATTCAAGTTGTGGCGTTGTGGCGAATGTTTTAACCAAACTTTGATGTGGTCTTCAATGTCTCTTTCAAGTCTTGGGGGATATTTACATTTTCCAGCATCTACGTGTAATTAAAGCAAATAAATTATTAAAATATGAAATTTTATGCTGAATTGCACTTACCGATAACAACCATGTTTAGGCATAAATTGGCAAATGCCTTCTTCACTCCCTTTCCACGAAAACTGTAGTTACAAGCCAGCTGATAAGTGAGGCATCGTTTTAAAATATTATTTGTGAGAGAAATTGCATCCCTTCCTCCAATTGATGACAAATAAAAACCCTGCAAATGTTTAAAATTATTTCATTACAATAAGTGTTTATAGCGTTATACAGTTATTTACCAAAGCAAATGACTTTTCCTTATCTGAAAGGACACTTTCCAGGGTATTTAATTCTTCTTCATCTTTAAGTGGCAGTTCCACTGCAAGATCAGTAAAACTGATTATAGAATTTGTTATGATGTCTTGTTGACTCAAGCGGTGCAAAATTTGTTTATCTTGTTCCTTAATCTGCTACAACAAATTAATAATACTCTTGTGTGCCAAACCCAATCCTAAAAAACCAACATTGTCAGTTATCTTTTAACGTTAAAATATTTTGCTCACCTCCTTTTTCCAACAACACTTGTCCATCGATAACTGAAGTATTGCTGCTCGATAATGGTGTGTTGATTCTAAGAGATGTTGTTTCTGGTGTATTTACAAAGTGATCTGAAGCAAACGCTTGATCTAAAAAATATCACTTAATACAAAAAAAAAGTGGAGAAATTATATTACCATGCAAATGCTTTGCTGTTTTTATTGGTGGTGGACGTTCAAATATTCCTACATTATCATCTTCATCACTAGTGGTATCATAAGCTTTTCTAGCAACATGCTTCATTTTGGACCTTCTATATGTGTCTTCCACCTCTGATTGTAAATCAGACGTTACTTCGGCTTCCTTTATCTTTTTAGGAGCCTTATCATAATCATCTGAAAAGTACATTATTATTGTGCAAAAGAATTAAACATGTTCTTCCTTTTAGCAAATGTGTTTTCAATAGCCCAGTGTTACAGGTAATACTCGTAATAATCTTTTATTTCCACTTTCTAAGTATTATAACACTGCGGTTCTTATTTCAATACCATGACAACATATAACAGTTTACAGTCTTACTGACATAATGGATATAAAAAAATAAAGTAAATTAATGAGGGTGAAAATAAAAGTTTGTACGGGGCATTAATCTTTATATTATACTGGGATCACATATAAACATGTTAAATAAATAACTACTATGTGCAGCTTACTACAGTTTTTATTTTTTTAATTTTTGTTTGTATAGTGCAGATTTTTATCTAAGGCTGCTCGCACACCAATTATACAAAATGTTTGACAAAATTTATTTGAAGCCACTATGCACACAAATTTGACAAATTATTAAGTTGTTGTACACAAATTGATCAAAATATATGTACAAATAAACTAAAAACTAAATTATACAATCATTTGGCATTTATAATTAATGTTATAATTAAATTTATTAACACATTATTAATTAAGAATTTGCCAGAAATGTGTTTAAAACGTTTATCAAACATTTAGTTTGATTGGTGTACATTTTGGTCAAACATTCCCATATATTTTAATGGACGCTGCAGTACTTCAAACATTTTGTTTGACAAATAAATTGTTTTGTATAATTGATATGGACGCAGCCTAATAGATATGATTTTTGTCTGCAGTGACATACATTGTTTGATATTCCTCTAACAAGCGTGACAACAGTTCAAGTTAACCTTGCACTGTACAGCAGATATATAATCATTAATCATGTATATAATACTACTGTATGTGACAAATAAAAAAATACTCACCAACAGAAAAACAAATTCGTGTTATTTTATACAATGGCCATATATTTTCATCCGGAATGTCTCCGTTTTTTAGCGCTTTATAATATTTCTCCTTGTTCTTGTGTGGAGGCCAAAATACTTCTGAATTCCGAGGTGTTATCCATGCCTGATTAACGATAGCGATACCACCGCCATCGTTTTCTTGAAACTCAACACCTATGAAGACCATAATTATGTCTGTAAGGGTAAGAGTAAGTAAATGCCTCAATTATACTTACAGGTGAAATAATTATCATGCTTACCGAATAATGGAAGCACAGGGTTAAACAGAGTTACCGGTTAACCTCAAAGTAGAACTTATTATGTGAAGCACAACGACCTGGAAGCGAAATAACAGAAACAAGTCTCTTGGTTCACGTGCACATTTTTGTAAATAACCATCTTAAAATTGTACTTAAAAGCAAACTGTTTTGAGACGCCGTTATTCTGGGTGTAAAAGGGCGGTAAGCCACAGTAAAATAACGGTAACGCAGGCGCATAGTCAGGTGATGAAAGACAAAAAATGAGTGTGACTTCTTTGTACGTATGTGCAATCCAAAATGTGTATATATTAAAAGTTAATAAAAAATGTAAACAACAATAATTTAAAAATCATAATTTCCTGATAATTATTGTAATTTTAGGGTCCAAATGTCTGACAAAATAATAACAAGATTAGGTATATTTTAGTACAAATTAAAGAGCATAAATTCTGAAGTTCAAGTATTTCTTTTTTTATTAATTTTAAACAAATACACAGTTGTACAACCACGATATGTAATACCACCAGTACGTAAACTTGTGCATGGTTTGCGAAAATGTAAACTCTGATTTTAAAGACGTTTATAAGACGTTTACATGGCGTCATAACTTTGACGTATTGCATTAGTCATAATAATGACGATATTAATGACGTCGTCTATTGGTCATATGACGTTTAATGACCATTAATCACCAAAAAAAGACGTGAATATAACGTGAGCTTGCTACTTGGGAGTTTATAGTAATCGCACTTAACACTTTCAGGAGCACCAGAATGGAATTTACCAACACTGGATCCACTCTTTTTGACCGAATTTGGGCGAATTTACGGAGGATCGCCCTTTAATATAGCAGTGAATTTTATCAACGTAACAGAAATAGGTTGGACAGACTCTACAATAGTAAATTTTAAGTATGTACTTTTTTTTTTGGTTATAATAATATCACACAATCGCCATCTTTTATACTCCAGAATAACAAATAATTTGTATTGTTTTAGTTTTGATTATGTATACTACAGATATACAACTGAAGGTTAGTTCGGGACAGTAGCCACCAGAGGGTTTCGGTAGTAGAATGTGCCAATTCATTAATTTTTCCCGCTAATATATTCTAGTAAAAGTTAGTATTAATAAACAAGGGTATTAGTTTATTGAGAAGTCTTACAACAAATCAAAAGTTATCAATATCAGAAGGTCACTTCAACACTAAAACAATTTTCAGAAAGTATTTCTTCGTAAAACCACGGACAGGGTGCGATATAACACATTTTGAGTAGGTTATGAAAAACCAAATAATGTGATGTTAGTTAGTTTGACACTAAACTTTATATCAACACATGCAATTTTGATTATAATGGAGAAATTTCCACTAAACCAACGAAGGTATTTAAGCAGCGAATGAGTTTGTTAGAAGTGGTTCTGTGATCCAAGCTCAAAGAAGTTTTTGACGGAAATTCAATGTTGAAAGATATGGGAGAATTCCATCTCGGAAGATAATTTTAATATGGGTGAATGATTTTAATGAAAGACGCAGTATTGCATCAAAATTTAAAGGTGTTATTACCACTGTATGGACAGCAGAAAACATTGAAAGAGTTCGTGTCGCTGTTAACAGAAGTCCTATGCGATCTGGAAAAACACATTCATTGCCCCTGCAAATCTCTGAGGGAAATTTTCGTAGGATCCGTTTTCACTAGTATAAAATTCAGATTGATTAGTATCTAAGGGAAGGGTATAGAGCACTTCACATGACATTTTGCAAAAAAATTCTTAGAAATTCTGAATGAAGATAAAGATGGGTTCCATTGTTTGTTGATGAATCGCACTTGTATTTGAGCGGTCTTATAAATAAATAGAATTATCGCCACTGGTCATCGGAAAATCCTGAACATTTACATCAAAAACCTCTACATGACCGAAAATTTACAGTATAGTGTGGAGTATAGTGTGAGCTTTCTTAAGGTATGGGTATATAAGAGCGGACTATAAACTATTGAGGCATACCAAGAGAACATTTTTCAAGAATGTCAAGGTATTAATGCCCAACTCCTGCTCAGTGTTATGGAAAACTTTCGAAATAAGTTAAGGTTTTGCTTGGGGGGGGGGGGGGGTATTTGAAAGTTATTATTTTCAAAAAATTAAATTGCACACATTAAAGTAGTTATATAACAAATTGAAGTACTCAACAACAACCGTGGAAGCCTATAACAAAATTCCATTTTGTAGGTTGGCTTTCGCTAAAAGAACATTTTCGTACTCGTTATTAAATCATTCAATAAACTATCAAATAATTACCACCCTTATTCGAAAATGCTAATCCTAAAACCTAATCAATTTATAGTGTATTTTGCCTTAAAGCTTTCATCACTTTATCGTTGTAATGCATTATATATGTACTTGTTTTATGTCAAAAGGATTAAATAAATTATGCAATATTATTATTAAAATATTGTTCTTGCATTTTCAGAAGCGATCTGGAACGTAATTTGATCAAATACACTCAACATTTTCCTAAAAAGTCTATGAAAGGCATGTACAAGGTTTCAGTAAACATGCTTGGTAATGCGATGATATCAGCAAGTGGCTTTTGGACTTTAAAACTCACCGGGTTCAATCAAACCATCACCATCGTACGTGAGCCTAGGTTGTTAGCCAACGGAACGATCCTGTATGATACACCATTTAAGGTTACGTTGGCCATTGAAGGCGCAAAAGATTTGAAGATATCTGCAACGAATATATTAGGAGGGAACAGATTTGGAGGTACGATATTAAGTACATCATGGTTTGCTTGTTGCTAAAATTTAATAGTAACAAGTCTTTTGGTCGCTAATTAGGACTTATAGTAGGTATGCGAAAGATAAAATAGTGAATCCAATATGGAGTAAAGTTTACAAATCAGAATAAGTCTAGCTGAAATCAAATAATAACCGTTTCACATGTTTGCACTTGGAAGATTGATACTTAATTTTATGAAGTTAAAAAAACAACAACAAACAAGTACAGTGGCTAACTATAATTAATTCATATACATAACTCAAAAGATTCGAAATTATTTACTATCACAAGGGCAAGCATCATCGCCACAATCACTTTTATTCCCGTCAGTTGTATTTTCACGAGAACTATAGCGAGTGACATATCAAAACCAATTTCTTACCTCTACATTTCAAGACATTAACTATTTTGCCAGAAACGTCTTGAAGGGTGCTGAAAACGAATTTCGTATTCAAATATCGATATCTGTTATGCATCCTCTTCTAGCTCCCATTAATGTTGAAATAAGGACCACTAATTAATAACTTAAAAAAGCTTAATATCTGGAAATAGACAATTGCGTTGTACAAGGAACGTACATATTCGTATTCTACAGATTGAGAAACACAATTTCATGTACAATTAACAAACTTTTGCACAATTAGATATTTTTGTCGTTTCTTTTTTTTTAAAAAGATTATGCATTTTAAATTTAGTTTTAGTTAAATTTTGGATAAGTTTGGAGCAGGTATTAACATTCAAATTTACCATTAATCTAATCTCATGGAAAACAAAACAACTTTTGCAGGATTTACCTTGAGATTGAGGATGTATAATGGATAAAACAGAACCCCTGCTTTGCTTTTATACAGGATGTCCCAGAAATAAAAAGACGGAGTCGCAGGTATGTAAAATCCGAACAGAAACATGCCCAAATATACCGCAATAACGAAGAAATTAAAAATTTAATTTTCTATGTTTTTTTAGATAAAAAATTACATTACGGAATGTATGTTTATAAATACACGTAAGAATACTCATTTGTAAATAGAAACGAACACGCATTCATAGAAAAATACGCTTTTATTTGCATAAAACGGGGAAAAAACATTAAATCGTACTCATTCATATAAAACATATTTGTTGCCCGATGCGTCTAGATAACGCTGCTATGTAGTCGGAAACAGCTGATTATTATTATTTTAGAATATTCAATAAATCGTAGTTTTTCTAGCCTTTATTACAATAAATATCAAGAATGTAATTATTTTTTCTAGCAGGTGTAAAATTTAAGAAAATTAATGGTTTGATATTTATTATGAAGTATCTATTCTTCCTCCTTTTTTTTAACGCAAGTAATGTGGTGGTCCTGAAAAGGACCGATTGTGAAAGTGAAGCAGGTGGATATTTAGTCTAGGGTCGGCGTAAGGCCAATTGAATTCTTTATTATTATTTTTCTGCCGTCTGCGCACGAATAAAGACTTGATATTTTGAGGATACGTTTTTACACAATCTATCTTCCGATTTCTGCTCTCCGTCTTTTTATTTATGGGACAGCCTGTATAATGTTATTTTACTTTGATTTTGTTTTCAAATTTATTTTAAATTTAATTTCTCGATGTAGCTATTTATTTGATTTAGGAATTTCCATATATTTATTCTTTAACAAGGATGCAATACATAATTATTATTAATGCAATCATTATTATTATTTTAAGGCAAAAGCACAAGTATCAAGACAAGCTATTCTTCAGCTTGGGGAGTTTGATTCAATGATTATATATATTTTATCCTTTGCACTATTACTGACATATCATTTCGAACATTTAGTAATCAAAAGTCCTTTAATATTTTATCGCTATCTATGTAAAATAAATTATTAACAATTATTTTCTTTTCAGAATCCATAATAAATCGAGTTATAAATTACGCTTGGCCAATAGAATTCGCTGTAGGAAAACCATTCATAGACGACCTGTCTAGTATTTCTCTGACAAAAACATTTAATAAAGCATTTAGTAAATTTCCTTTCAATAAACTTATCCGTTAGAAATTGTGTGTTTTTCTCATTCGAGACGTGTAACTACTCCCTCTGAATCGAATCGAATATTGAAGCAAGATCGTAGAATTATGATGATTTTGGAAATAGTATTTCGAACATCACTGTTCGACATTAATAAGAAAGAAGCTTAATGACTTAATGATAAATTAGAGTATGTCAGCTTTATAATAAAATATAATATCCCTCATTAAATGTTATTATTCTTTTAACTGTTAGGAAATTGAGGACACGTCTTGCGCATATAAATCTATTCACAACTCTACTATAATAGATTAAAAGAGATACTGCTTCGTTAATATTAAACAGCAAACATCACACAAACATTTTACATAATATGCATATATAATTAGTATAATTTGTATAACCAAATACCAACGTTATATACCATAAATATTTTATCAAAGGCTCCCACGAAAATAAAGATTCAGATACATATTTAATACATAAAACTGATTAAATATTCGTAGCCAAATATACAATCAATGTTAATGTTTTCACTAACATGCCTGCTTGAAAATTCGCACTTAAGCAATAAAGACTAACTAAAACTACTGCTGCTGTACACTAAGGACATATAATAATATGATTCTTTTTGGAATTGAGATAATTAAGGTAAAACATTATTCTTGCACATATTATTTAATTTATTATTATTATTTACTACTATAAATGTTTTTGGTTGTGCCGTACTGAAGAAACCAAATAAGTATGAAACACATGTATCTGCGGCTATCTTACATCTATTAGTTTATATTTTCATGTATGATTTACGCAATTTTCGTCGAAATTATTTATTTGTGTATTGAAATTAGATATCGTCCACGATAAATCAGGATCTTTCAATAAATCTACTTAAATGAATTGCTTTCCTAATTCGTGAGAGCATAAGCACCTTATCTAATACTATATTACATTATATATTCGAATTTGGTTCACTTTTTAATGAGGGGGTAAGCCATCTATGCTCCCTCTCTTTTATCTATGCGCTCGATGATAAATTTTGACAATGACAGGTGGACAACCTTTATACTATATAAGCTATATCCGCATTTAAAGAATGCGGAAGATCATAATTTATTTATAGAAGAAATTTATGGATAACTAGATCAAATTCTTTTTGAAACACACAGTATAATATAAGTACAAATTCAAAGTTATATCAGCAGAACTAACAGTTTCTAATAATATGTATTATCATTTGTACTTCGGGTCTCAAATCCGCTTGTTCCTCTCTTAATTCTTCCATCTACAAAATATCTCAACCCCTTCTCTATTATTAACATATTTTAGAAAATTCAAGAAATCGTATAATACTGTGTAATGGTCTACATCTTAGGAAGTAAGTTCAATCTGCGACAGATGACGGCTTATTCGAAATAGGGGTCACATAGTTATCCTAATACCATATTGTCTTGATTGTTGCAGTTGATTACACCGAAATGAAATAGACGAATCTATGTGCAAATAATAAGCATTTTATCTGAGGGTCTCTTGTGTTTTTATTATCAATACACTCATAAATAAATGTATAAAAATTACAATAATATTGAATAATACAAATGTATATACACACAATCGATAATCAAGGGCATTTAGACGACGAGCTTCCTTAATATTCAGACTAAGTTTGTCCATTATATCAAATTACAAATTGAAACCACATCATTAACGGAATTTCTAATGTGTCCAGCTTCTCCTCTTATTAAAACACTCGCATTTATTTTTAAATACTATTATCAGTTTAATCTCAGTTCTACAATGAAGCAGATGAGTGCTTGCATAGTTCTCATAATTGTTCTTTTCGCAGTTGAAGGAAGCGATCTGAGTAAGTAACTATTAACACTTCCATTTGCTTATATTTTGGTATAAATAAGATATTAATCCTGAATGAAAATTACTAAAAGAGAATTAAATACAGTCATTTTCTTTTGCTTTTCCGCATTTGTCAATTGCATTTCACAATTTGTCAAATGACTTTCCATGTTTTTAAACGTCAGCTGACTTTGTCAAATGGAATTCCCTTTTTTGTCAAATTACATTCCCTTTATATCAATTGTTTTTCTTCTTTATATGCAGATATGTATACCTTTACCATTTTATAAAAAATATAGCAATTGACACATTAGAGTGAGACATTTACACCGTCATTACATAAATGTTGAATTAGCGTTGTGAGAAATTCAGAAAAGTGCAGTACATTAAGGTGGCCGTTTAATAGAAAGAGAATCGTCCCATTGCTCTATCCTTTTCTAACCATTAGGCGTGTATTATGTGTTGCATACGTGACTGTATTTTAATTAGCCATCTGGTTGCCAGTAGCAGCGATATTATTTGTAAAACAAATTTATTGGATAAAAGATACAGAGACTAGCAGACCAGACCGTTGTTTTTTTTGTGTATGAGACAAAAAACAGAGTTTTTGTCTCATACACGATTTAATGGAATATGTGTCTATTTTGAAATCGTTGATATTTACTCTAAATTGTAAAAATGCAAATTGCGTCCTTACAAGAATAATAGGAACATACTGTTACATATAATGTTTGTTTTGTAAATACCTATGTAGATCTGTCCTTTATCTATTTGATTTAGATAATAAACAGGTATTTTTTAGTGATTATTGCATTTTTGAAAAAGGAATATATAGGCTGATTCAATTTTGATGGTCACCATGGGTATTTCTCTTATTATTTGGAATAGAGAGTAGGTTTGAGTTTGGCAAAGTTGGTAAATTTTGTGTTTTGTTATGTAACTTGAACATGTACCATGTCTTAGTGGGAAGAATTAGATTAGTAGATGAGAAGTAACACTTGAGCGCGAAATACATAGTTACCGAGTATGTTGTCAATGGTTAGTTTTTTCAAAATGTGTAATGAATACAAAAGTATTCAGAAGTAAGTTTGGAACAACTTTTGTATAAAAAAATCTACTTTCACATTTTTATTCTTATAGATAAATAGTTTTTTTATAGAAGTATCTCGCCAAGTATTTATTCAAATTTGACTAAAAAATGAACTGTTTATTTAAGAAACCCGTAAGTAGTGAACCTGTCAATGTAAGAAACACAAGGCCTATTGTGTGTGTAAAAGTAAGAAAAAGAGAAACAATCAATATGTTTCACATACCTATAACACTCTAATTAAATTGGTTAAATCTACATGTGTGCTCAGAAAGTAGTTTTGGATATTATAAAATGCCTCCTTTGTATTACTTTTGATACCGTATCAGCTATTAGAATGCCCGATTCAGTTGGAAAACAATTTGAAAGACCACCCTAAAATTTATCCGACAGTGTGGATTTCCCACGTTCATAATAATTTACTAAAATATAATTAAAAACGAGATCTGCAGAATATTGAATTACATTTCTTACATATGTAAGTAATTTTTATTACAGGATTGAAGAAAATAGATTAAAAATTTTGTATAGGTACCTAAATAACTTGCCTTATAATTAATACTACTGGTCGACCAGTGGCCGAAATTTGATCTTAATTCATTAAATTTTTAAGTTTGAGTTATTGAGGTTCTTTTGTCAAAAAGTATACTTGTATGACCATTGCATACATTTTTTTTCAATTTTCTATTACGTCAGCTGCGAGCGTGTAAAAATACGTCATTATGCATTAATTTTCGAGTTAATTAATTAATGTATTTGTTTGCAAAAAAAAAAATTCTCTCACTGTTTGACCATGATAGCGGCCAAACGGTAAAAGTCAAATCAATCAATACCGAAGTGTATATTTAGAAATATAATCTCCCTCGGAAATCTGATTATATTTTCAGTGAAATCGATAAATCGGGAGTAGTACTTCATTTCAGTGAAGAAAACAAATAATAGCAATATCTCGTCAATTACTAATTTTAGGCAAATATCTAAAGTATAACAAAGTGATCAAGAGTAAATTAGAAAACAATTTTATAAAAGAATTCCTACCGGAAGTAGGTGTTTACTCTGATCGTAAAACAGGTTTTTGCGAATATATCGCAAGTCATGCATTCTAGACAAACATATCGAGTGTATGAAAATATTGAAAGCTCAATTTTGAATATTTTTGTAATAAGAAATTTCCAAAATTCGAACTGAAAGTACCTAGCAATTTTATTCTAATCGAATATCAATTTTTTGAAAATATCTCGATAATTATGCATTTTATACAGTATAAAAGTATTTAAACATGGATTTGGAATATTTTTGTACAAAAAAATTCAAAATTCGGACCGGAAATAACACTTTCGACAGTGACGGCTGGTGAGAACGATTTAGAGAAGCAATTAGACAGACAAGACTGATTCGTTTATTATCGGTGATATGTTCGGCTACTGGGAGTATATCAGCAATAATAAACGAATCAGTCTTGTCTATGTAATTGCGTCACCTAAACGAACTCAACAGTCTGCAACTGACCTTCACTCTTATCGAATAGCAGCTTTTTGAAATATCTCGCAAATTTGCTTTTTATATAAATTTCTTAAGGGTGGGCTTTCTCTAAGAAAAATTCTCGAACGGCGTATGTCGGGTTGCCTGAAATATATTGAATAATTTTACGGAGTTTGATATGCCTGTACCTTTTACACGATACAGGTATATGACCAGCAACATGAAGCAATGCCTGGTCAACTGGAAAGCAAATAAATTTGGGATATTTGTCTCTTGCATTTATTGCATGAAAATATTGGTGCATCTCCTTTGTTCGAAATTTGTTTTTGCTATTTCTGAATATTCTTTTGGCTTGTATTTATTTAGTTTTATTAAGACTCCCGTTTTATGTAATTTGTAATTATTTTAATGATATTTGCCTGAATTAATTAGACATTAAATCTTATTCTGCAATAAGTATATAATTTTATTACTATTATTTATGATTATTAATTATTTAAGTTGTATTTCATATTATTTCTCACTATGATTTGTATTTACTTTATATGTTGAGGCTTTGAAATATGAGTAATGTTTTAGAGAAAACTAAAATCTGATAAAAAAAATCTATTGTTACAACAGTGCCGGTGTTTCATATAAAATGCAAAAAATATTTATATTCTTCACAATCGACACTGATATTGTTAGTTAGCGAAAATAAATTATAAAAATTTCACGGGTACGTGGGTACGATACGAACTGTGCGGACTCCGAACTAATCATTGTTAGAAGACAATGTTAATATCACAACTTGAAATCGAATGTTATTGATATTATCATTTTTTTTATTTATATCTTGCCTGTTTAATTTTTTTTCAGTAAAGCTTCGGTAAAATTTTTAAATAACCGTTATGTGGCAGACAAACGTCAAACGCAATCCTTTCCGCACCACCTTAGAGGTAGAGTGCAAAGGGTGTTTTTTGTCATGGTATTTCCAGTAGGCCTAATTCATGTTTTCTACAACAAATTTTTTTTACAAAAGTATAGACGGTGTAGAAAATAAACAAGTATGGCCAAGTAGCGTTTTGTCTAAACGTATCACTATCAGTAGGTACATATTAATTCTCCAATTTGACGTTTCTAATTTCTCGATTTCTCAAAATACGAGGATCCATAATTTGAGATAATAAAGCGAGAAAATAAAATTCCTCTAACTTAATTACCATTTCTGGTCAGAGTTCTACATCTATGTGTATTGTCTCATACCAAGTATCCTTCTTTAGATCCTTGACAAAAGTAAGAAGCACAATCCGAGTGTTCACAAAAAATATATCTTGGTCCATTTATAATGTCACACTGCAATTTCACTATCTATAATTTGTTATTGTTAAGTTCGAACTTTTGTAATGTTCAATTGCTTTTGTCACGGCCGAATTGAATTTAAGTTTTTTTCAAACAGTCCCTAATTTTATTTATATAATTACGTAATATATGATTTCGGCACTCGATTTTTTCAATAATTTTTTGGAGACCGTAAGGGGCCGTTTCACTTAGTTTTCTAAGAACGATGCTATCATCGTCCCCTATTAATCTACCATAAATACACCGTGCATTTCACGAGAAACCTTCCGCAATAATTGTCGACTCCATGACTGTTGACGACGAAGACTAATTTTTGTAGCATATCTGATCTTTAGATTTACCAAATTTTGCACAAATTAATCAAAATTTGTTTTTTACGCCTACATACAATTTTATTTTTCGTTCGCCATCCAATAATTGCTGCCACTCCTGATAAACCGCTGCAATTAAACTTATAAGCTCGTTTGGCCCATGCTCTTTTACTGACTCACATATACAAAAAAAATCTAAAAAAACTGTCCTGGAGTCAAAATACAAAGTATAAATAAAATAAAAACATGAAGGCATAACAAATTCAGATATTAAAATAAATGCTTTTACCATCTAGAAAACTGAAAATTGTGTAACTTCCTGCCACTTAGTTTAAAGAGTCCGGCAAACTTCTAAGTTCGTATCTTATAAAGACATAAAGTTGTTTTTGCCAGATTTTAGTTTTCTACAAACATTAAATTGTTCATATTATTAAAAAGCTTCCTGCAACTTTATAATTAATAATAATAATGTATATTTATTGCCGAAGAAAACTACATTTCTGAAATGCCATAAAGCTGGAACCTTGTCCTTGAAAAATAAAATTCATTTTGAAAGTGAGAAGAATATTAACGAACAGAAAAAAATGTCTAACAAAGTATACGCATCAATGTTATCACGTAATCAATCATAAATGAACACCGAAAAATATCTGAAATATATTACAATTTGCTTGTATATACCAACCGCATGTAGTTTCTTTTACAAATATGATTAGTGTATACTTATTATTATAATAATAATAACATATATTTATTCCAGGCGAAAAATTAATATCTAATACATTCTGGCAAATATCCTTAAAATAATTACAAAATAAAGCCGATATATGAATGAAACATTCGTTTACTTGAGGTAATAAAAAAAGTTGAGAATCCGAGACGCCTGAGTTCTATTTTCGATTTTTTGTAATTGAAGAGCATGTTGTTTGTAACCTTTTTTTCTTTAAAGATACTCTTTTGATGCCTGACAAACACATATATAACGTAACTGAGTATGACTGAGTAAGCAACATACAAGTTTGTCGAGTCTATATTTCCCGTAGTCAACTTGCCTAACAATAACTGATCGTTGGCAGCGCCCTCTGTTTAAGAATTGCTGCACCTACCACTCTGATTATAATAAACGAAATCTACTTTTCCCATAAGAATATGTCTCTTAGATACAAATCAATGGGAATTTAGGGGTGAAAACATTTAAAAGCACAAGACAGCTATAAAATACGCTTAATTGCTTTGTATCAAGCATCAAAAGAAAGAGAATTTATTTCTCCAGGGGGTAAGCTATCTAATATCTGGCAATTATCTATATATTCCAAGTAATTATGAAATAAACTAGCAGATTTTTGGTATAAAAACTTCCTGTTTTTTAACATTTTTTCCCACATTATTCGAACAAACTTCCGTTATTAAAACTACCCAGTCCCCTGGAGATAAGTTTGTAGATTATGCTCGTATTTTTTTTTTGTATAATTTCGTGGCTTACTAATGGATTCTGGTGCAATATGTTCGCAACATGTTTGCAATGTAATTTAGATGGGCGAGATGGCCACCTTAAAGGGCACATCTTGAATTTCAAATAAATACAAGGAATTTACGTTAATTGCAGCGGCAATAGAATAATTGTGCCCTCTTAACTGAGCTTTTATTTTTGGTGCTCTGGTATTTTTCACAGATCTTCTGTAAGAAACGCGAGAATATATTTGTATTCCGTATTCGTCAATAAAGAACATTTTTTCTCTTTCCAATATCATTCTGTTATACTGCACTGTGCAATCAAAGCGAGCTTGAATAATGTCCGGTGTATTTCTTCTTTCAGGAACAAATGGCACTTTTTTAACAGAATAAGTGCTCTATTAATCATAGATAGTGATATTTGTTGAAGTAGTGGCCATTACTTTAAGCACTTTTCTTGCAACTGGCGGAGAATTAAAGAACAATCCAGGTCAACCCAGTCACAAATCTGTTTTTTTGAGCATTTAATAATTTTTGTTGGCGATGTTCTGCACTTTCTTTTGCAGTATTATTAGTTCTCCTGTATGTTGCATAAATTTTTCTAACAGTATCCGGCAAAACTCCAAACTGTTGTCCAACATTCTTCTCATAGCTCCGTTGTTCAAAGAATTAATGATTAATTCGCCTAGTTCATTGCTTATCTTATTCCTTCTCTGACGATTATTGTTACTAGTTTCCATTGTAATAATTCAAATATTTGTGCACGTGAAACTAAATAGACAAATAAGGAAAACCATTAGACAGAAACGGAAATTATTTGATAAAGGAAGCCTACTATATAAAATAATTGGAAAGTCTTGGATTGAGTTGGTCTTTACTTGATGCAAATCCATTTTCAATGTGAAATAAAACAAACAAATGTTTAAGATTTACACTGTATTTAATAACAACGACAGCTGTTTCGCTACACTGTAGCTTCGTCAGGTTGACATATACAATAATAACTATGTATGTAGATAGTTATTATTGTATATGTCAACCTGACGAAGCTACAGTGTAGCGAAACAGCTGTCGTTGTTATTAAATACAGTGTAAATCTTAAACATTTGTTTGTTTTATTTAAAATTGGAAAGTCATTTGGCAAATAGTGAAACACAAATGACAAAAGCGGAAAAGCAAAAGAAAATGACTGTAATAAACAACCTCAATCATTTAAATTTTCATTTCGATCTATACTCTGTTTTTTTAATTCTAAGAGTTCTAAAAAGAACTATATTTGTTATATAAGTACAAGAATATAAAAAACGAAATAGAAGAAAGCGTGGAAAATATACAAAATACAACTGCCAAATGACTACAAATGACAGTCAATTAAATTAAGTGAGTGTCATTTGAACTCGAAAAGAACCAATAGAATTAACCAAACATTAACAAAATGAATGATACAGTTGATATACCTATATTTAGTTCTATATGCCACATGTATTTTCTTTTACGAAGCAGTTAAGTATATTTACTCAAACTTAGGTATTATAAAAATTGAATATAATGGTATCTTTATTTCGTGTTAAAATTTATTACAGTGGACCAGATATATCATACATATAGCTGGTCTTACGACCCGACAAAACTTTTTGCCGCGAGTATACATTAACATCAACCCAAACTTTTGATTGTGTGTGCCCTTCATTTAACCACGTTTCGTCCAAGTAAAATATCTGTTTTTGTTGAGCTCTATATGACCTAATAGTTGTTAAATATCTATCAATAAACTCTTCCTGCTTTGCTTCATGTACCTATAATAATAATATATTTTTTGTACCAGTAGTAAAAAATCATAGCATTTTTACACATAACAAAGCGCCACGAAATGTCATTTCACGACCTGGAACTAATAACAGATAAATAATGAGGCTATTATTGACCTAGGGAAATAATGAAAACAAATAAAACGAATGCCGCAACCATGCACTCGTGCTCGTAGTAGTAGTAGTATGTCAAGTTGTCAACCGTCAAAATAAATAACTGTATTCTAGGCACAATTTTAGGTTAACAATACCAGAATATAATATACGTTTATTTAGCAATTGCTATTAATTTTATATTTTCTAACAATACTTTGTTGTTTACATGAAAAAATTTAACCTAATAAAGAAAATACCAGTAAGCAGACGTATGGACTAATATACTGCCATTATATATTGTACTAGAGTGGGGGAAATTTGCTTACTTTACCTATTTTCAAATCTAAACTAATATGTGTTTATAAATTTACACTAAGATCCGCAAATATTCCAACACACTTCTAGACATTCAGATAAATCAGAAATTTATGCTCAAAATTTAATCTCTACATTTATTCGTTTACCCTCGTATATTGAATTCTATAAAATCTTTTATATAACTTATTTATTATGCCCAAACACTAACACAGATATTTGTTTTAGATACTTTTTAAATTCCCAATAATTAATTCAAACGATTTAATTTAAATAATATAATCTTTCCTTTTTGTATACATATCATGCCATCTATCTCTAATTTTTAGAACACTATACCCATACTCATTCAAATATTACTATGTACTATGTTGGTACTATAGTTCTCTTCAAGCTATGGCAAATTCTAACTTTCAAACTAGTATTTATTTCTTTTTATGATTTTTAATGTTAATATTATTGCCTATTATACTAATAAAGCTATCATATCACTCATCTTATATAACTTTTGTCCAAGAATTCATCACGTAAGTATCATACAAATTACCAATACCCAAGGTATGTATTTGACAGTTTTATATTTTTTTAGGTTAAATGTACCAATTCATATTTTTCCTACAATGAATCTACCACTTGTTGGACTTTAAACCTTCGAATTAAAAAGAAAATTCAAAATATAATACATTTATTAACAATTTACAATTATGAAAAGGAATATGAAATGAAACCACTCAATATTTGGAGATACAGCGAATACTAAAAACGTAAACTTGTTTAAGTTCGAAATATACTGTAAAATATTATATTCATATATAAGTCTGCTTTTTATCAAGGTAAGAGTTTAATTGTAATTTATTTTAAACGAAATAGTATACCTATAAGTACATATACCCCACACTATTTGATTTACGTAATTTTTCGTATGCATATAGCATGAAATATTTATTTTATGCCACCTTAATATCTTGAAAATAGTGAATTTAAATTATTAGATTACATAATAAATTTATCACATTGAATCATATACTCAAAATTACATGGATCTTTGATTGTTTCTGTACAAATACACTTAAATAGAAATCAAATAAAAAATATACGACCTCCTTATAAATTATTTCTTTATGTCCAATGCTTCTTCCTTGGATTTATATAATTCTGTTTTCAGCACTGTAATTAAGTTAATGTAAACTACTTGCAAATAATCCCACGACAGAAGTAGCCTCGTCCTCTTGAAGTTACTGGTATTCCAACACTTATCCCCTTTTGATTTAGATATGGTAAGTAAATTTCGTTCTTCTTGCTTGTATGGTGTAATTAATTCCTTTCCTGTTCTTGTATGTTACTAGTGTATACTTTACGTGTTCAGCACCCCAGGATGTATTCCAACTGTGTCTCTTCGCACTTGACGATGACCACTGGATTTCTTGTAATTACTGGTTGGAATAAAAAGACATCAATGGTTGGTTAAATTTATGCCGCTCCTCTTCTAATCCCGGATGGACATTGATGAATCACCTCTCGGACTGGATTCTATTATTTTTTTATGACTTCTCACTGGATTTATTTGGGTAAGTTTATACAATTTCTTCTATTATTTATTATTCGTCTTTACAATCCTCCTATTTTCTTCACTTCTAATGGTACCAAATGATAGTACGTAAATTATATAAGATATCTCCTATATACCCTAAAATTAAACACTCACTCCACTTTTATCGATCGCAAATAACTTATTGCACGCTATTAATTGCTTAATTGATTTTGAAAACTACTTTTTCAGCTTAAAAGAAAGATTTTTCCGCGAACGAAAAACGATACATCTTTTCACCACGAAAAAATTATCATAATCCCCTCTTGTTTTGTTTGATTCCCTTGGAGATGTATCCTTTTATTTCTTTCAGCCAATTGCCTTATTCCAAATTTAAAACCCATTCAATTAAAGATCTCTTTTCCTCTTGACAACATTAAATACTCATACAAATTTATGCAATCTATTATTTAAAATTCTTTACCAATTTATATTACTATTTCCACATATTTTAAATACCTCAATACCTATTTCTACTATTTCATTTTATAACTGTCAAAACTGACAGATCCCAAATTTGAATTATACCGCGTAAACTTCTTTACCTTTTAACTTATACGTGTTACAATATTTACTATTTCTTATCTTTTCTTATACAAATATGTACATTAAACAAGTTTTTACAAATTCATATTAACATTTCAACATTTCAAATTATTTTCTTTAAATTTTCTACTTTCAGAATATGGTGGAAAATAAATCTACAATGGACCTGATCAACGTCCTCCCACACAAGATATAATTATTTTAGTATACTATTTCTCTATCAAAACCCAATAAATAATATAGTAAGAAATAAATACAAAAACTCTTTTATTTTATTATGAAGAATATTTTAATTTACAGTTTCATTAAAAGTGTACCTAAGGTAACTATATTAAATTTAATTATAAGCATTTATATATTAATTGAGTAGTTATCATACTTAAGATAACTATCTCAATATATTACACAATGTCATCATTTGTCTGTTAATACATAAAATATGTATGATAGTATAATATGGAATCAATATATCACGTAACTATTACAAATGTAAAGAATTATTTAATTCATATTGAAAATTCCTGTATTTATTGCAGGTGTGGTTGCGTAAGTAGATGTAGGTAGATCTTGTAACATACATGCTATATTTTTTTTATTTACTAGGGAATCTTCGATATAACCTTTAGCTACAAAGTGGCTCCATTATTACAAACTTTTGAGACGTACCTTTTTTGCTATTGTGGATGTGAATAATAATTAAATTATTTCTCATGATGACATCAGAAATTAATAAATTACACAGCTCATCATTTCGGCATGCACCAGCAACACCAATTACAAGAGCAGTCTACAGAGATATAAATTATCAATAATTTCAATGTATTAATATATAAACATACTACCATAGTTGCAATGTAACATGTGTCGGCTGCCTCAGTAAGGAATTTTATAATTTCCTAGAGTAAATAATAATGATTTTTTGGGCTTATAATTTTCATTTTTTCTTTTTAAAAAGGCAACTAATTTAAAATATTTTGATATGTTAATATCCTCTTTTAGGCAAAATGTAGCTTTCAACATTGAATATTGTGCCCATAAAGTCGAGGCTTTTTTATTTTTTGAATATTATTGAAAATTAACCAGAAGTACGTTTTCATAAGTTACCACTCTATATTTGGAACTATACCATTTTTTAAATTCTGTATATGTTTTCATGTACAAGTGATTAGATTTATGCGGAAGCAAGTTCTCAGCTGCCTGTTCTGCAATCTCGCGCATTAGGGTGGTGTACATCTGAACTGTTCAGACATAAATGGAATGAAAAATAAGCTAATAAATACTTGACTTTTAGTTTCAGCATTTATGTCAAAACTTATTTGTCAAATTTGTCAACATCAAAATATAGCCTACTTATTTGTTTACATGAAGTTTTATTACAAGGGCATTCTTACATATATGAGTAAATTTATTCATAAGTATTAAGGTTTTAAGGGCCAATTAGACAACTGGTACAAAAAATAGTATACATACTACGGTTGAGAAGACTATTATTGCCCTTGTGGCTTAAATTCCTCGGCGCTGCGCGCCTCGGAATTTAATCTCGCCACTCGGGCAATAATAGTCATCTTCTCAACCTTGGTATGTAATATACTATTATATCATCTTAAAAAGAAATGTATTTTTCATGCCGCCAGCCATTATCGACGGTTTTCCAGGATTCAAAATCCGCCGGGAACATTAAATTCCCGGCCTAGTACTTACAAAAGTGACATTTGTTAAAAATTCACTAGAAGTAGAGTGGTAGCATTGACATTGATTCTTAATTTTCTAAAATAATGTCAACAAAATCAAATATGCATCAGTGACAGGTACCAACCACAAAAATTAAATCCCTAGTTACTTTGGTTAATTTTTTACTTAGGTAATTTTTTACTTTTTAAAAATGATTTAAATTTGTTGGCATGAAAAATTTTGTGGATTACACGTCCGGAAAATGTTTTGCGACTACTCGTGTTACTTCGCCTCGGCTAAACGCCTCGGCTACGCAATATCACTCACACTCGCAAAATATCATTTTCTGGACTAGTGATACAAATAACTATTACTCGACATTCATCTTTTTCATTAGTAAGTATAATGATGAAAGGCTCATTTGAGGTATGTTGGAATGGTTCTGAAATTCGTTAAAAATTTGATTAAATGGAGAAGCTTTATTGCTAAGAAAAGCTATGTATTACTTGTGTTACAGCTTTTTTTATATATTTTCGTCAAAGTTGTTGTCTATGAGCGTCTACCAGAGCTTTGTTTGGGCTGAGTAACCGCTACGTCGAAATTATATTCCTTTATAACTTTAAAAACCATACTTCTTGCAACTTCAGAATCATAACACATAACCTAAGAAAATACAATATTACCTGTTGTCGACACTATATGCTATGCTATTTCCTTTGTACTTTTTTTGTAACTTCAATTCTCAGCTTCCTATAAGTATTGAGAATTATTTGCTTTTCAATGAAGGACAAGTGACCAAAACGGCCGCGTTTCCTCGGTGGAAAAATTGGTAGGTTTCTACTTGTACTCTGCATTGGGTCTATGATACATTATGGTAAACACTAAATAAACGGTCTAAAATTTCTGAAAAGAATATTTTTGTTTTCATACATTAAATAACTTAAGCACTTGGCTTGTTTCACTATGAGTTTATTAACAATACTCTATATGTTTCGGTTGTTGCACCATTATCGAAGAGATATACAAATCTGTATATCTCTTTGATATCACGTGCCTCTAATTTCAGATTTCAGCGCACGTTAAATGATATCGTCATAACAGCAGTGACGTCAGCTACGTGCCTCTAATTCCAAACTAAGCGGCACGCTCGCGTGCCACTTGTCATAACGTGTAATAAAAACGCTGTGGCTAGGGGCACGCGAGCGTGCCGCTTAGTTTGAAATTATAGGCACGTAGCTGACGTCACTGCTGTTATGACGATATCATTTAACGTGCGCTGAAATCTGAAATTAGAGGCACGTGTATAAGAAATGGGGAAAATATGCATGTTCTAATTTGTGGTGCGGATTTCTGTTAGTGTTAGTGGATTATTGCAGTTTATAACGACATAAACTATTAAATATGGACGGTCTAACAGGTCAATACTGTATTTTAATAATAGTTATATCACTAAACAAAGCGTGCTCAGATTTTGTATTATGCACACGTAATGCATAATACAAAATTAATCCTTGAGGAATTGGGGTTAGGAAATAATTTATCCTGACTAGATTTATGTCATAAACAGTACTTCATAAGGTATCTTATGTCTCATTTTTTTAAGATAACAATATGGCTATAGTTACGATAAATAATAGTAGTAATGACAGAAATGAGACTATTAATGAAAAAAAAAAGAATTAACCCTTGGTCTCCAGTGTGGTTCCTATAATGAACTAAAGAAATATTCAGAAATCTATAAAGACCGTTGAAGTTCTTTCTAGAATTTTATAAACTTGAATATGCATGTATCCATGGTAAAGAAAAAGAAAGTCCTAAAAGAGGAAATGGATTACGACAGACCAGGTAACAATAGCTTTTAAATAACCGATAAAATTGTTTTGACTTCCATAATAATTTTCAGCACACTACGCTTAGGTTGTAATGCGAATTTCAAACTACGTATTTGTCCAGGAGGCCAATATTTAAAAGTATATAGTTGTAATAGAACATACAAAACATGAACTTTCGATTGTAAGCAAATATGTAGTTAATAATATGTAAAATAAAGGATGTTAAAACTGTTATGTATATTTAAATTCCAATAAACCAGTTTAATTACTGTTTCGTAACTCCGAAAACAGAATGTATGGGTAGGTATAAAGAAAACACTATATTGTAGCTTATAACGTTTCGGAAATATTTATTTCCTTCATCAGATAATTGCCACACAATGGACCAAAAATCTCAGTATCTAACATTAATTTAAATCAAAGAGTATTTTGACAATCACTAATTATAAAAGTCTGTCAAACATCAAATTTATAATGGCTAGATCGCTAACAAACATAACTAACCATAATATTTAATAAAATCATACATATTGTTTCAACATTTTATTTACTAAAACTTACAATTTCAATTTATCTGATATAAACAAAACAAATCTGAGGTTTCATATCTGTTTCCATTACTGTTGATAATGCGTTCTTTTTGTATTTGCCATTTCGTGACATTTTTAGATGTGTTGTCCAAAATTTGTAATATGTTTGTTTTACTGAATTCAGAGTGCTGTTTTCGATGTTTGTTAGCGATCTAGCCATTATAAATTTGATGTTTGACAGACTTTTATAATTAGTGATTGTCAAAATATTCTTTGATTTAAATTAATGTTAGATACTGAGATTTTTGGTCCATTTTGTGGCAATTATCTGATGAAGGAAATAAATATTTCCGAAACGTTATAAGCTACAATATAGTGTTTTCTTTATACCTACCCATACATTCTGTTTTCGGAGTTACGAAACAGTAATTAAACTGGTTTATTGGAAGTTAATAATATGTATAAACATAAAATTAAAGTTTTATTTTCTAGTTTTTGATCATTTACCTCAAAATCGTATATTAACTGAAACTGGACTTGGAAATGTGCAAGATTATTTATGTTTGGACGCAAATAAGAAGAAGATACAGAATAAAATCCGTGGTAAAAAGACAAAATTAAAAGATCCTCACTACAAACTCAAGACTGGGAAAAATCATTTGGCAGAAACTGTGAACAAATGTGACAAATGGCAATTTAAATAATACAACAAATAACCATATGGAGTTAATTAATCATAAAATCAAACCAGTAGTACCTAAGAATTCAACTTTAACCGACTTTGTTAAATAATCTTTCATTTTTTTGGATAGCCATAATCAAGAACGCGACAATCGAGCAGCTAAACACATTTTGAAGCGACCACAGTACCGATTTCAAAATCATAAAAAAGATTTATTGCAGTATGTGAATATTTCAACAGGTTACAGTTTCAAGTATATCCAGAAACAGATAGATTTAATCACAAAAGTCAAAATATTAAAGGAATATAATGACGGTATGTGTCAAATAAGAACATAAAATGGAAATACAATAAATGTCACAACAGACAATTGCCAATGTCCTAATTTTTCTTCCATGATGTTGCCTGCCGAATTATCTTAGCCGTAAGAAAACATAAAAACATAACATTATTTGCCGACAACTACTTGTGTCACATACGATGGACAAAAAATTATTATTTATCAAAACATAAAATAGGAACAACCAAGTCAGATATTGTGGCAAAACTAAAACATGTAGTAATCGAAAAGCCTAAAGTGATGACGTTAACCGAAAAACGAAAATCAGCCACTTTAATTACCAATTCTTTAATCAACTTAATTAGCATTTCCAGCAATAGTGAATTCAACTACAGATTAGATTTATTGAAGAAAATGGAACACTGCTGGAGAACTGGAAACGAAGTGGCAATTATTAAGTGGGAATTATATTACAACAGGTGAGGCAAATTGTGATCTGGTCGATACAGAAATAGATACTCAGGCATACGATAATAATCAAGAAACGATCTCACAACAAAATAGTGTTAGAATAGTATTGTCTGATGGAGATATAAGTGAATTGACAGATAATAATTTAGCAAACATGCAACACATTACATTTGTTGATGAACCCTTTGGTGATAGTGAAGATAACATAATAACAATAATAATAATGAAAATATTGAAACTGATTTATTAAAATCAATAGTGTTGCCCTCAAAAATTAAGAAAAGGGGGATACCCAAGGGACATGATTCTACGACAGTAATAAATCATAATCAACGCAATAAAAATAGTAAAAGCAAGACATTCTCACATTTATTTTAAACAATCAACTAGACGCTATAAGGAAAGCATCCTTTGATACAGAATGTTCTACTAAAACTTTCCAATAATATTTTATTTATCCTTAGTAAGAGTTTTGTTAATTTGATGTTTTTGTAATAAAAAGACTTATTTTGACTGTAATTGTTATTTATTCCTTAAAAAAAAAATAATGAAAACTATTATTAATTATTTGCATAACTTATACATTGGCGCAGAATAAACTAATGACTTGACGTACCCCTAATTTCAAATTTAGGTGCACGTTAAATGATAATGTCATAACAGCAGTGACGTCAGTCACGTGCCTATAATTCCCAATTAATCGGCACGCTCGCGTGCCCCTAGCCACAGCGTAATAAAAATAGAAAAGTTAACACTGACTTAAAGTTTTAACTTTTTTATAATACACAAAAATATTCGATTTATAGCATCTTCTTTTTTTCTGATGTGGCTGTTGTGAACAAAATTTAAATTTGAAAATAGTGCTTGATTGATGCTAGTGTTGACATTGTCATAACAAGATAAATACAGTATTATCTATTTATCTTTTATCTATAACATTATCAGAGAATAACTACATACAACCTTTTCTTTTTCAGAATTGGAGGCGTTTTTATTCAATAAACTCTTAAATACCGCTTGGCGAGCAGAATTCATTTTATTAAAACCAATATTGGATGATCTGTCAAGCATGGCTTTGACACCTGCCTTTAATAATGCATTTACGAAGTTTGCTTTGAGTGAACTAATTCAATAAAAGTTGAACGTTTTGCAAGACTTATCAGTAACATATCTCTTCATACAGTGTGGAAATAAATTAACGAATAACGACATTAACTTCGTCAATATTAATTTTTTGAAAAAAAATCTCGAAGGGGTAGGTATAGCGATTTTAATTAAGGGGAATATTTTCATCGCATTTTTCATTTATTCTTCATGTTATGACGGGATAGGGAATTTAAATCACTGTCGAAATCAATTTAAAAAAATTTTGTCATTAAAAAATGTCGGTGACGTTATAACATGAAAAGCAAATGACGTAAGAAACTTAAAATGCGACGAAAATATTCTCTTTAGTTAAAATCGCCATACCCTTCGATATTTTTTCAAAAAATTAATATTTGCGAAGTTAATTCCTAAATTATTTACTTTATCTCTACACTGTATATTGTGAAAATGTAATAGTGTTTCTTTATTCATTTCTTTAAGTTACCAAATATATGATTAGTATGTACATGAATTAAAAATAAATACTTATTTACTTACAAATCCTGCTTTATCTTTTTCACCTAATATCTATTAAAGAATGAGGTGCGACCACCATACGACTTTCTTATACGTTTGACCGCTATCGTGATCACACAGAGCGAGAGAGAGAGGGGAAAAGAGAAATTTAAAAAACCACTTTTTCGTTACCAGTTTACTTCAAAATGTGAACATCTGCAAAAATCTCGAGACCGAATATTATCGTTGTAATTATTTTGAATTTTTAATTTAAATTTAGCCAGCGCCAAATGTAACTTCAACCAATTGTACACCGATCTACTAAAAACTGATTGGTCATTTTTGGATAATCTAAGCAATGCCGATGATGCGCTCGCTGAATTTTATGCTGCTCTAATCGAAAAAATTGACACATCTACTCCTAAATACATACATCGAAGTACTGCATCACAATATCCTTCGTGGTTTAGCGGTTCCATTATATCTAATCTTAAACATAAAGAATATTATCGACGCAAATGGAAGGCCACTAAATCGGAATTTTACTTCAATGAGTTTAGGAAACTAAGAGCTCGTTGTAAGGCTGAATTGAAGACACTTTACTCGAATTACATGCAGAATGTTGAGGATTCCATCATCACTAATCCAAAGGAAGTTTTTAATTATATTCACTCTAAGCGTGGTACTACAAGAATCCCAAATAGTTTGGTTTATGATGATGTTTGTGTTGATACCCCTCAGGGTATTGTAAATGCGTTTGCTGACAAATTTTCTGCTATTTATCAGGGACCGTCATATTTGTGTCCTGATTCTCTGCATATTGATAGCATCCCGTTCTCCTTAACTCCTGTTACCGATGATGAGATTATTGGGATATTGTCAAAATTTCCAAACAACTTCAATGCAGGTGACGATCTAATACCTGCTTTCCTATTAAGAGATGCTAGATTTGTCCTGGCTAAGCCGCTAACATTTGTTATAAACTTATCTATTAAAACCTCTACTTTTCCCAATCTATGGAAACGCGCCAGAATATGTCCTGTTTTTAAAAAGGGTGATAAATCACTTGTTGATAATTACAGGCCTATTTCCATATTGTCTAACTTCGCTAAAGTCTTTGAGCACGTAATCTACTCTTGTTTATGTTACAACACCAAATCTATTGTGTCCGAATATCAGCATGGCTTTATACGCGGCAGATCTACAGTCACTAACTTAACTGTTCTCACTGAATACATTAGTAGAGTTCTTGACGAAAGGGGTCAAGTTGATGTTATTTATACAGACTTCAGTCGGGCTTTTGATACGATCGACTTTGAAATATTAATAGCTAAACTATCTATGATTGGCCTTAGCCCATCGTTTTTACAATTATTGCATTCATACTTACATAACAGATGTACTTATGTTTTTTACAATGGCTATAGATCCTATGATTTCTTCCCTACATCTGGAGTCCCTCAAGGGTCCAATTTAGGTCCATTGTTGTTCGTCCTCTTTATTAATGATCTTTTAACATCACTAACTTGCCCTGCGCTCGCCTACGCAGATGATCTCAAGATTTATATGTCCATTGCTACCAGTGATGAGGTTGTTAATTTACAAAACAACCTGAACATTATAATCGATTGGTGTGCCAAATTTAATCTTCACCTGAACATTCCCAAATGCTGCAGTGTATCATATACTAAAAGAAAGTCTATATTATCCACTTATGTAATTCACAACGAGCGACTGAAGAGGTGTGATAGTGTAAAAGACCTTGGGGTTATCTTCGATTGTCAACTAAGCTTTGCTCCACATATTGCTGACCTTTGTGTTTCAGCTTCGAAAACATTAGGATTCATCTTGCGAACGTCCAAATATTTTAAGAACATTAACCTCTTGAGGGTATTATTTTTCAGCTTTGTTATTAGTAAGCTGGAATACGCATCTTCGGTATGGTCACCGCACTATGTGTACCTCAAACTCGCGGTGGAGAAAGTACAGCGACGCTTCCTTAAGTTCCTGTCATTTAAACTGGATGGAACATATCCGCAGAGGAGCATAGACTACGCGTCGTTGTTGGAAAGACATGTTCTACAACCTCTGGATTATCGACGCGAAATACATGGAGCCCGTTTCATTTGGAAGTTGGTGCATGGCATGATTGATTGTCCCTTCTTACTTTCCATGATTAGTTTCCTCGTTCCTAGGTCATCCTCCCGTTCAACTAACACTTTTTCCTTGCCCTTTCCCAGAACCAATATCCTCTTGAGCTCCCCCCTCTCTACGATGTGTCGTGCCGCTGATCTGCACTACGAGGATATATTTTTTTTGAATATGTAATTATGTTTCATTATATGTTACTTCTGTATATTTTTCTGTGTTAACTGTTAACTGTATTATTTTTGTTTCTAATGCACTGTTTGTATGTATTTCCTTCTATTTGTCCTGTAAATGGGAAACTGTTGGACAATAAACGATATTATTATTATTATTATTATTATTATTATATCATTACTGCCACAGACCTTATGACGTTTTATACGTGGCAATCAACTACTATATTATGAGGCATGCGAAGAATGTGGTTGTTCCAATTTTAATTTAATTGAGAAGTGTTAAATTCAGTTAATATATTGCCCAATAATTATTCTAAAGTTCGACAAGATCAGATCAGTCGTAAAGCCATAAAAGAAAGGAAAGTAAAAGCCCCTGTTTTCTTAATTGTACTTTTCGTCATTTGATTTTTCTGTTTTATATGCTTTATTTAACTCTTTGTGCATATTGATTTAATTTTTTCTTATATTGTCTGAAAAAATTGTTTAAGTTTGAAATCTATAGTTATCCATTGTTTTATTTAAAAAATGTCTAAAATACATATATAAATATATGTATATAGCTATTAAAAATAACATTAATAAAGTCACTGTTTAAACAAATCAACAAATTTGATTAATTTTTAAATACATTTATTAATATCATTCACTTAATGTTGGAAACAACACACATAACAATCAAATATCTCTTTTCACCATCGCAGGATGCTAATAGATGTCTAAATATTGCGTTGTAGGTTATGAAACTTTAATGCGACGACGCGAAAGTTAACCGAGATGAGTATTTGTTTGATTATATAGATGTTAACAATCCGTTGAGTATTACAAGGTCATAAACGTTACGATTGATTGTTGAAAGGTTGAAATTAATTTATATTTTTGTTACTGTCAGCTGTATAAATCAGAAAGTAATATTGTCACAATATTAATTCTGAAAGTAATACGCAGAAAAGTATATTGATATTGATCCGTCAAAAGTACGAGGAACACTATCGAAAAATGCAACAATATATAAAATAGTTTAATATGGTTTCCCATCTACTCAAATGATTGGTTGCCATTGGATATGAAACCACCGTATGTTGCTGAAGATTTTCTCGTATAAGACAGATGGTGTTTATCCAGAGACAGGCGTAGTGCTAGAGGATCTGTTACTACGTCATTATATGGTATACTTAAGTGTTAGAATATAGGTTATATACGAGAGATTTTTACATAGGCTATTGGATATCAGTATAGACTGCCCCGAAATCCTAAACCGAAAGTCATTTCTGGTACCACGGATTAACTCCAGGCATAATTGCACCTTTGTAGCACCTTTTCGAGAACCAACATCATGAGACGAGCCCTAACTTGTAACAGTTAGAAATACTTGCTATATGATTCAGTAACAATCATTGTTGCCGGTGTGACAAGTAGCATGTGTGTGAGGATTAAAACAGCTATATTCATGCGCTTGTTTTTATTAAGTTGACAGGCGTTTATATACTATGCCGAGAAAATTTTAGCTTCCTTTTAAAAAGTGAGCCTCATAAGATTTTACAAGCCCTGTTCGTGACGCTTGTAATTTTAACCTCAAAAGAAACACATGCTAATTGTACATTCGACTTTTAGGCTTAAAGGAAAATCCTTTGAAAGGGAATCTTTTTAAAAGGAAAGAACATTGTAAGTAGCGAGTGATATGTAACCAGAAATGAACACCTAGTTAAGGAATAAATTAAAGAACGAGATTCTTTAAAAAAAGGTGGCCAAGCTATTAGACAAAGAATGCAGACATGTGGTTTTAGTATGAAATAAACGACATGTCGAGGTGCGTGAAGTTGGCACCACAACTTGCGGCTTTTTAGTGCCAAAAGTTTGCGCCTAATATGCGCCGTCGATATCTGAAGAAAAAACACCGGCGCATTAATTTGTTGCAAAGTTATAAACAAAAACAGTTTTTTGGTGCCAACTTCACGCCAGCACCACAACTTGCGGCGCAAATGTTGTTTTTAGTGCCAAAAGTTTGCGCTTAATATGCGCCGTCGATATGTGAAGAAAAAACACCGGCGCATTAATTTGTTACAAAGTTATAAACAAAAATAGTTAATTAGTATCAACTTTTTACCTGACCAAAATTTCCGGCGCAAACTTTCAATTTAGTGCAAGTCGTTAGCTCACAACATGCGCCGTCGATATCTGAAGAAAAAACACCGAAACACTATTTTTGTTTATAACTTTGTAACAAATTAATGCGCCGGTGTTTTTTCTTCACATATCGACGGCGCATATTAAGCGTAAACTTTTGGCACTAAAAGGAACATTTGCGCCGCAAGTTGTGGTGCTAACTTCACGCGCCTATATAATTGTATTTGTTTATAACTTTATAACAATTAAGTGTTTCGGTGTTTTTTCTTCAGATATCGACGGCGCATGTTGTGAGCTAACGACTTGCACTAAATTGAATGTTTGCGCCGGAGATTTTGGTCTGGTAAGAAGTTGATAATAAATAACTACTTTTGTTTATTACTTTGTAACAAATTAATGCGCCGGTGTTTTTTCTTCACATATCGACGGCGCATATTAAGCGCAAACTTTTGGCACTAAAAAGAACATTTGCGCCGCAAGTTGTGGTGCTAACTTCACGCACCTATATAATTGTATTTGTTTATAACTTTATAACAATTACGTGCTTCGGTGTTTCTTCTTCAGATATCGACGGCGCATGTTGTGAGCTAACGATTTGCACTAAATTGGAAGTTTGCGCCGGAAATTTTGGTCTGGTAAGTAGTTGATAATAAATAACTATTTTTGTTTATAACTTTGTAACAAATTAATGCGCCGGTGTTTTTTCTTCACATATCGACGGCGCATATTAAGCGCAAACTTTTGGCACTAAAAAGAACATTTGCGCCGCAAGTTGTGGTGCTAACTTCACGCACCTACATAATTGTATTTGTTTATAACTTTATAACAATTAAGTGTTTCGGTGTTTTTTCTTCAGATATCGAAGGCGCACCAAAAAATGTTTTTGTTTATAACTTTGTAACAAATTAATGCGCCGGTGTTTTTTCTTCAGATATCGACGGCGCATATTAGGCGCAAACTTTTGGCACTAAAAAGAACATTTGCGCCGCAAGTTGTGGTGTCAACTTCACGCACCTGACATCTCGATATATGCGACAGGCAGCAGAACGTACACGTGTAGATATTGCCAGATATTGGACAGGCAGCGGGATAACACTGCGAGTACATATTGCTGTAGCTACAACATTGTTACAAAATGGTAGAATTTTAAATAGTTTATTTATAAACTTATTCCTATCAGCATAAAATTCTGAATGTTCTTATGAGTTCTTGCAGTGATATACTTCTTATGTGCTGGTACACCTCTTATTTACCTTTGCTTGGGATAATGTTAAAAATTAAACAAAATGTTTAATTCTCATAAAAAAAATATATTTAAATTTTTAGAAATAATGGTTTTTATAATATTGCCTTTTATAGATTTTTATTCTACAATAAAGGAAATAAACATTTATACTCACTTTCGAGTTATAATGTTTGTGAAATACTTATATATCTATAATGATAGCTGAATGAATATTCATATTGTTCTTTTAAAATTTAAAAATATTATTGATTCTGGTTAATTTGTATGTTAATACGATGCCGTCACTATTTTAACAAAACATACATTCTCACATAGTGCTTTGGCAATCTAGAATCTTGCAACGTGAATGCTTTGAAATTTGGTTTATACTAATAGCTAGCTGTAAACATTCTCACATTGTACCTCTAGCTGCTTAGTACTCGCCCATCAAAAACATCCCCGCTATTCGTATTAATTTAATTCAAATTTCTAAATTAGATAATTACTTAATACCTAATGATGACCAACAATCTACTAAAGGCAAATATTTTCACATAGTACCTTCAGTGTGTTTAGTACTATTAAATATTCCTTTATTTATTTGGAAAGGTAAATACCATTATCAAACAAGAGAATATTCATCTAATATTCAATAAATTGAATTCTTTTACTTATGACTTACTTCATTTCATCGTACATTTTATCAAATTCTGTCTTATTGACATCCTCCATCTTAAAAATTAATAATAATAATAGAAAATTAATTGAATGAATTTGTCTGAAAGAAAATTAAATTAAAATTGAACTCTAAATCTTTAATACAAGTTATCAAATCGTGAGTTTATATGTAGTGCATCAAGACCCTAGTCTCGCTTTCGGTATATTCAATTTGTTAATCTTATCAAAAATTTGCGTCTTTACTGCCCAAATTACAAACTTGAAATCTGCATGTCTATTCTTGTTTCTTCCCTTATAAAAAAAAAAAACAAATGCATATCGACAATTTTTAGCGCCTCTCTCATTTAATTAAATTTTAGGTTGGCATCTTTTTCAAAAACGTTCGTAGTAAAATTTTCTTGTTTGTTTTCTCTAAGTTATCACGCTCGAACCAATATACGTCGATCATCTTGACAGCTACACACACAAATGGCGACATCTTAAATCGTTTGTTATTAAAGTTCTTCACAAATTTGTTGCTACTCGTCTTTGGTAAGTATATCTTTCTTCTCTTCCCTTTTCAGTATAATTCTTCATTATATTTGTATATAAATTCATTACCCTTTTCATCGTTTGTTACATATTTCCTTTTACAATTTACTAATGTTATTCTGATTTTTCTTTTAGAAATTCGTCGATCTGGTAGTACAGGAAAGACGTTATAGACAACTAGGATTTTCTTACGGAGCTCGCACTACAAAGAACGGTCATATCCTTCACACCCTTACCGATTTCTAACCATTCTCTCTCTTCGGGTAAAATGTCAATCTGTAGAGTGCTATAAACAACATTAACATTGTATTTTTCTTTTGCAGGTTTTTAAACCATACATGACCATTTCCATTGTCTTTGAAGCCCTTGAGTTATACACACAAGAACTAACAAATGTATTTTTAACTCATATATTTACACAAAATATTGTCATTTACGATCTGACGTTTCCTATTGGAAATGTTTTTGATTTATATCCTTTTTTATATGAACCACATGTATTTGCTATATTTCAAGACTTATTATTAAAATCTTACTTATGAATTAGCAGCATTATTCATCTTCAAATTCATATTTTCTTTGTTCAAATTATTTCTTTCAAGACTGCATCATTTTTCTCGAGCCCGTCTTGGTTTTGTGTACATTCATATGACATCTATGTGTCTTTTAGACTTTATAAAGCCTATTGATTTATTTTATGTTTGTTTTGTACTTAATATTTACATTTATTTTAACTAAGAATATACTAACAATTCACGTTTATTTTTATAAAAAGTTTGTCTTTAAATATAGGCAACCCATTATACTTATATTTACATGTCCTGAACTTATACCCTAATTTTTAAATAAACGATTTTTAGAAAAAAATTAGTGTTCCTTTTTAATAACTAAACTAATTCTTAATATTATTATTTTTGATGATGTGAAGGTCACAGCAATATGTCAGTAGATAAGAAGCAAGGCGTAGCTGAGAAGTATTGTAACCTTATCACCTGTACGAAGTCATTATTTACTAGTGCAAGATCATCGACTTTTTCAGTGTCAGATGCAGATGTGATACAGTGTGAAACAGATTAACAGACTTCGACCCACATATTTCAACGACACCTTCACTCGTGCAGATGTTAAGATAAGTAGTTTTAACTGTAGTTATGTATCGAATGCAAAGGCTCCAAGATAATTTAACTATTAACACCTTTTAGCTTAGTTGTATACAAAGAGCATTGTTGTTCGGAGGTTCATTATATTTGTGTGTTGAATGCAAGGACTCCGGAATAATTTGACTATTAACATCTCTTAGCTTTGTTGTATACAAGAGCATTGTTGTATTAAGTGATACGCACATTATACCACCTTATGTACATTATTTACAAGTCGATAGAGAAAACTCTAACAGCTGTTACGAGCCAAATCATGTATGTTTAGAATTTTAAGAACTATGTTCATCAAGTGAGTTCCTATTGACAGTCTCTGTGTGTGTATGTTATACAGTAGCTGTGTTTTCTTTCATATATATTTTTCTACTATTAATTATACAATTAAATTAGATCTTGTATGTTTTAATTGCTATCGCTATAAGTTCTATCCCTGTTTTCATGTTTTTAGTAAAAAATATGTGGCGCTTATAACCCATGACCTTTTGCACCTACTAACGAGTTACAGGGGTAGCGTTTTTGATTTTCAACACTACCAAAAATATGGTCTCTATTTAATAAGTCGTTTTCGAAAAATGTGATTTTATAAAAATTTCAAATTTTTCGGAAAAATGATAAAGTCGAAAATTTCTATCTTATTACTTTTGACTAAAGTTTACGAGAAATACAAATATGCAATAATATACAGGCTGGTTAATATACTATAACTATGGTCAGCCAACAGGTTCAGTAACACTCTGCATAAAACAAAATAAATTTAAAATGTGCTCCTAAACAGTGGCTCTCTTAGGAAGAAAACAGCTTCGAAATATCTTTTCTCATAAAGGCACAATCGACCTTCCCCACGGAAATGATTCTAAATAATTTTCATTTTAATTATAAATAACATTTCACCAGACAATGATGGTAAACAAAATAAAAGTATAAACTATAAACTTAAAAATAATCACAACCTCATTCATTAGCCAACTATTAACAGAGGAGTGGCATTATAATCTTACACAAACAAAACGAAGAATCACCGATTAGAACTAGAGGATATAGGTGTTCTCTCACTTTCTTGCGATAGACAGTCATCTAAAAGAATTGTATAAAGTGAAAGTGCACTATAAGAAATATGCATATGCTTGATCAATATGCAACTGTTTATGAAAATCACTACCCGCGGGTTTATGTTTTATTAGTCTTTTCTTCTTCACGCGTTCTGATCGCGTTCAATTCGACCGGTCCACGATTTCTTCCTGTTTACCGGCTAATGAACGCGTTTTAACTATATCGTAATGTTCCGGAATTCCGAAATAGAAATCGCAGAGTGTTAAGAACCGTTCGATCGGCCTCTGTGCGTATTACAAAACCCCCACAAACACATGTACGTCGCCGGCACACACAGAATACGATCAACGGGATGGAGGAGCACACCCGAAGTGGGGAATTCGAACATGGAAAAATATAATTTCAATTAGGGGCGATCAGTTTGGTTTTGTATATTAAAAGGCCCACGAGAACATACACTGTTCAAGGCAAATGTTGAAATATCAAGCATGGAAACTGTTAATGATTGTTTTCTGTATGTGGTGTTGTTGTTAAGTTTCCTGATAGAAGTTTATACACAACAGCCTCCATTCGGTAAGTTGAATATAAATTACTTTACTATTAAGAAGAGGGTAAAAAGGCATCAATTTGACATTTTACATTAGAATATTTATAATAAAAATGTCTGGTAATTTCACAGCACTTGATGAATGAAGTAAAAAATTGAGAAAAGTCTTAAAATCGATTTTTAAGAATACTGCAAGCATGATAATTTTGCTACAAGTTCTCAATAATCCATCTTCTAATTAGTATTACCATCCCTTTTCATACTCCAACAACAGCCGGCCATCATGTTTATATTACATTTGCTTCAGTATATCTTTATATCTTCAAAATACACTTAAAAAACACCTTTAACACACTAATCCACAGAAAGCTAATTACGCATTTCGACAACTTAGTTGTCATCATCAGTAGCACAAAAACCAGGTTATCTGTACACAGATGTACACAGCGTATACAGAACAGCACTGACTCAATCCTACAGTTACAAATTGTAAATTTTAAGATACCCTATTTTTTCGTTGGATACATTACGCTTTTTGAATCCCATGTCACTTTTCATAGAGAATAAAGCACTTAGGTTTTTAAGCGAAATTTTATTGATAAATACCAAAATTGCTATGTAAACACAAATATTAACCACTATCAACAAACTGTCTACTTAGAGCGAATACACGAAATGAAATACGTAAAACTTATACCACCGAAAAGGTACAATACATATTGCTATGAACCTAATATTATACCTTTTAATTTATTCTTATAAATAAATAATTAAATTAAAAGTTAATAAACAAATAAATTAAAGTTGTATACCTGAATAATTCATACTGCATTAAATATATATTCATCTAAATTACACTTATTAATAATAGTTTAATAATTAGGTTTAAAAAAATCAATTTAAAATTGTGAACGATAAACACATTAAAAATAGATGAATGCCTATTTTTATGTAATAAGTATGTAACATATTAAACCTGAGTGTAACACATTAGATCACGAAACATGAATGTTAATGTTCACATCTATAAAATAAAGGTACAGAATATTAGAAACATAAAATTAAATAAAACAGATAAAAAATATAAATCAATAATTCTCTTATTTTTATATATAAAATACAAGAAATAGAGTTTAAGAAAAGTAAAATAATGAGGTGTGGCCACCACACGACTTTCATATACGTATCAGAATTTCAAATTATAGAATTTTAAGAATTTTTTTATATAAAAATTATTCAAAATTCTATTATAAGTAAATGTATTCTCTTAATAAATCTCTATAGAATGCATACTTTGCGAGATATTCGAAAGAAAGTACTCCTCGCTAAGAGTAAAAGTGTTATTTACGGTCCGGTTTTTGAAATTCCATTTATACACAAAATATTCCAAATCCGACTCTAAATACGTTTGTACTCTTGATAAATATGTATAAAATAAATAACTTACGACATATTTGCAAAAAATCGCAATTTGGTACGAGTAAAAGTGTTAGTTCCGGTCCGAATTTTGATTTTTTTTTATATAAAAGGTATTGAAAATTAAGTTCTAAATACTTTTATACTCGTAATGTACCTGTCTAAAAAGCATGACTTGCGAAATATTCGCAAAGAACTGATTTTCGATAAGAGTAAAAGACCTACTTCCGGTAGGAATTTCTAAAAACTTTTTTAATAAAATTGTTTGCAATTTTAATTTTAAGTACATATGAATTCTTTTTAAATATGCTTTAACTTAGTAGTTGACGAAATATTGGAAAAGTTCGATATTTTCACTAAACTACTACTTCCGGTCTGCAGATTTTACTGAAAATCTAATCAGATCACAAGAGAGAGATTATAATGCAGAATTTGAAATCGATAGCTATAGCAGTTTGACCGCTATCGTGGTCACACACAGACACACTGATATACAGACAGACAGACAGAGAGAGAGAGAGAGAGAGAGACATTTTTTAAAAACTAAATTTTCGGTATCAGGGGACTTCAAAACGTGGACATCTGCAAAAATCTCGAGGTCAAAAATTTTCATCATCACAATACTTCTTTATACTACGTATAAGAATGTAAAACAGAGAAAGAATTATGATTAAGGGCGGTAAAAGCATTTTTCGAAATTGGGTCTTTTACCATTATAGAAAAATAATTTTTCGCGAATATCTCGCAAGTCATTCGTATTATTCAAACATATTAAGACTAATTAAGAATATGTAAGTGTCTAGAGATAGATTTTCAATAATTTTTGTATAAAAAGATATTCGAATTTCGAACCGGAAGTAGCACTTTTAGTTTAGCCAATAACAAGCTTTTTGCAAATATATTGCAAGCTATGCATTCTATACGGATTTATCAAGAGCACAATAGTATTTACTGTATTTAGAGTTCGATTTTTTTCGAAGTTCATAGATATTACCACAAACATCACCGACGTCAGAAAATTGAAATCATAAGAATTGATTTTGAACAAAATATTAGAGGAAAACTCATTATTGGCACAAATGCACCAATATTTTGGTCATTTCAAGCATTCTAACATCTCGACAACTGCTTTAACTCACAAACACATTCAATTAGGTTTAGAAAAACACAAACTCATTCAGTCAGTTAAAACCCGTTGAAATTCAACATTTTTTATGTTGAAACGGATACTGGAACAACGTGAAGCATTGATCAGTGTATTATCTAACAGGGCATTAATCACAAGAACTCAGACAGGACATTTAATGTTAACTTAATATGAATGAACGATTATTGAAAGTATTGTTCAAACATTGGAATCCTTTGAGTTGACTACAATTTTATTGTCATCAGAATTCCAATCGACGATTTCAATGGTGATGGCCATTTTGCAAACTTTGATGGAGAATTTCATTTCAAAGTATGGTCATGATGAACCAGAAGAGATAAAAAAAATGAAATCTGTTTTGCAACGGGAATTTCAATAAAGGTTCTCAAAAGTCTTTGCTAGTAATGTTGTAGTTACCGGTGCTTCATCAATTGCGATATTTGACATTAGTACGTTTTTATATCCAAGGTTTAAAAACAAGGAAAAAATTTTGTATCTCTGCTTAAAACAAAAAGGCACCCAAAAGATATCTTGCAAAACGAAGAGTGATCAGTTGAATTTGATGATGGTAATATCATTCTAGCAAAAAAAAAACGCTTTGGATATTTTGTTTCCGAATGAACAAGTATAATAGATTGTGCCGATGAAGTTGATATATATTCTTCGGAATGTTGTACACCAAAAAACATGTGCTCATTACAATGGTGGAAAAACGATGAAAAAAATATACAAAACTCTCAAAATATGCTAAACGATGCGTCCCCGCCACTTCGATACCCTCAGAATGGGCTTTCCCTAAAGCCGGTAAAATATGATAAAAATAGAAAAAAAAGTAAATACAACACAATTAATTTAATTAAAGGGTAATCAACTTAAATCATCAAATGCAATGCGCTGGTTCAATGATAGAAATACACAAAATGAAGAAGATGCAGAGGGTACATCAAAAGACGAAAGGCATTAACCAAGACAAGTCGAGAAAGATACCAGTAGTACATGGTGTATTTCCAATTTTTCCACAGTAGCTGACAACGAAAAGAGAATAAGATTACCGAATTTGAAGAGAAGATATATTTTAAATGATGCAAGAAGTAATAAAAAGATTTATGAGTATAATGCTTCTGAATTCATAGACTAAAATAAAAATAAATACATACCTTATATATGTATGCTTGTGATTAAGAAAAGTTAACAAAATAAGAAAATTCTCGACAATGTTTATAATGAAGACATCGTGGCAGAATAATACTAAATATCTTTTGTTTTTGTATTTGAATTGTTATTTGTTAATTACCAATAGTGAATAATAATAATATTTTTAAGTTACAAACAGTACGAGTTAATATATTAGTACTGCAAAAGAATATGTGTAGGTACTTTAAATAAATTTATTATAATTATTTAAGAAAATTGTGAGGTAATAATAACATATGGAAGCAATTTATATTGAGTTATTTGAGGAACTATATAACAGAAAAACGTATGCGTAAATATACAATACCTCTATATATATTTTAAATTCATTTCAAAATTTTTAAGCATACACGGATAGGTTTTAATAAAATTTCAATCATTCATTCTATTGTTATTAGCGTAGAACCATGCACATCATCTCAAATGTGGGAATATTTAGATGAGGTGGATGTATGATGTATTCAGCAAAGTAATATTTATTTTAGACATTGTTGATAGTAAAAGACTTTCAGTATTGCTTCAAACGTAAGAATATTTGAGTAATCTGCAAGTTGATACGTAATCGTCGATGTTTTTGTTAAATAATAGCAATTAAAAATTTTAAAATTCTTGATTATGCTAGATAGCTGACTCTTGCTGCAAATGTGAAAATGTTTAGGCATTATAGGCGTTGAACATATTCAAGGATAAACTTGCAAAGATGATTCCTTTATGTAAAAAGAAAGAAACATATGAGTGTATGTATAACTAATATAATGTAACGAAATGAGTGTACGACGACAAAAAAAAAACAGAGACCATAAATCATCTCGGCGCGGCATATAAAACGATATGTAAACAAGTCGATGAATCATCTCCACGCCGTACGGCTTGCATAGCGAAAGGGAGTAGAACGTTTCTCGTACATGTGGAGAAAAAGCGGGACTGTGCTCGTATGTTCTAGTAATCTTCGCATGTGTATATAAGGCGGCTTGATTCATTGCGGGATGAGTAATTGCGGAATAGTTTCGGGAAAGAAAGTCCTTAAGTAGTCTCGTGCCGAACAGTAGAAATAAATATAAGAAATAAATAAATAGTTCCTTAAGTGGTAGCCAAAGAAAAGATATAAATACGGTGCAGTCTTTATTGTAGTGCAATAAAGAAATAAATAGTTCCTTAAGTGATATAAATATACGAACATATTAGTAATAGAAATAAATAAATACAAGTGTTAATTTTAATTTATTAATAGTAGTTTAAGTGTACTACGTTAGTTTTTATATTTTATATTGTTATATAATTTTAAGTATATAAATATACAGACTGTCTTAAATAAATAAATTGCACAAGTTGTTTATTGGAACCCGAAAACGTTACAATAGTTATAATTTTCGAAAAACGAGATAAGTATTGTATATTGAAATATAAAAATATTAGTAAAGATGATTTTTTTAAAAGAAAATGACTATATTAAGATAATTTATCAAAATAATAAAATCTAATTTTTTTTAATTTCAATCTTTCTTTTATTGCCTTTCCTGTCCCAAATATAAAAGGGAATCATCCGAAAAAACAGAATGCTACCCTGGAGATATAGAGGCAATTAATAAGATTAAAGGCAATGTAAGGATAAGAAAGAAGCAATAACACACTGCTAAATCCACATTTTTCGCGGAGCGAAGGAAGTTACATATGTTGTTAATTTGAATGTCAGTGTTTATATCGAAGTAACAGCGAAATACATATCCTTTTTGCAAATGAAATTAGTTTCCATAAGCGAAGTATAGTTTGTTAATGATGTACCGTGGTAATAAAGTTAGACGAAAAGTTAGTCTCGACAGCCTACGGTAACATAATAATGATATTTGTCGAAGATAGTAAATAAATATTTAGAATTAGTTGAACACAAAACTAAAGTTATTTATACCGTAGTCGACCTATTTTAATTTCTGATACGAAAGTAGAAAGAGGAAAAAAGCGCGACGAAATAAACTAAAGATAAACATAGGCGAGGCTGTCAAAACAGTACACTCGCGTGAGGGTCCCCCGACATCGACACTGCGTTGCTCTCCCACCACTGTTAGCAAGCAGGCATCGCTGCATATTATAAGGTCATATTCTGCATGGGATAGAAGTGTAAACCGAAATTAAAATTTGACGACTACGGTATATTTTCGAGTGTAGCAATCAGAAATTTACAGCATAAATAGTTGGTAAAGAAAGAAGGAAATTACAAGAAATTTGAGGACCAAGTTAATAAAACAAAAGAACTGATTGTTGCCAAATCTCATGGAATTCATAATATTTAAGAATTACTAGAACACTACAATATGATGCCCTACAAGTGGGAAATTTCACAGCATAAAGAGTCAATTCATTATGGTAATTTACAACATTTTCATTAAAAAAAAAATGAATTACTATAAACTTATATAATTATTTTTCATGTATAAATGTAATCCAAAGAAGTGTAGATCGTGTCTCTTTTTGATATAATTTTGTCAGTTTTATGGTTTTAATTAATATAGTATAGTACTGACAAAATTATATCAAAAAGCGACAATAACTCAGTAATAGTCACTTTTAAAGTATTAACGTCCTACATGTTTTTGATGTGAAATATAATAAGAAATTCCAAAATATATAGGGTGTTCTATTTGAAAAAAATTACTTTTATACAAAAACTAATAAAATTATATCAAAAAACGACAGTGCTCAGTAATAGTCACTTTTAAAGTATTAACGTCTTACATGTTTTTGATGTAAAATTTAACAAGAAATTCAAAATTGAACTAATATATAGGGTGTTCCTTTTGAAAAAAAATTACTTTTATACAAAAGCTAACAAAATTATATCAAAAAACGACAGTAGCTCAGTAATAGTCACTTTTAAAGTATTAACGTCTTACATGTTTTTGACGTGAAATTTAATAAGCAATTCAAAAATGAACTGATATATAGGATGTTCCATTTAAAAAAATTGACTTTTATACAAAAACGTGTCATGTAATTTTAATCCAGTTTTCTGCACATGCAGTTAGTAACTGTAAAAAAATAAAACATGCTTCTATTAGGACCTCTTATTGTAAACAATACTGCAAAAAATTGTGCCCATTTATACGTCGTTTTCAAGAAATATAATTTTATGCAAACATTGAATTTTTCAGAAAAATGGAAATAAGTCAAAAACTTTAGATTTTAGACCTATACATCTTATTACTTTTTGCCTAAAAATTATACAGGGAATACAAAAGCGCAATAATATATAGGGTGTTCCATTTAAAAAACGATAACTATGGTTAGCCACCAAGTTATGAAACACTCTGTATAATACAAAATATTTTTAAAACGTGCTCCTAATGAGCAGCTATCACAAGAAAAAAGCCACTTCAAAATATCTTTACTCATAAAGGCATAATCGGCCTTACCCGCGGAGATGACTCACCCTGTATATACTTTGTTTTTCGGTCATATAGTATAAATTTATAAAATTGAAGCTGCATTACAGAGATAATACGAAGAAAGTATCTTTTTCCAAGAAGTTTCACTTAACGAACCGGTCTATTAATAAAATTTATCATCACTATTTCGATCGAAAGTGAAACTTTAATTAAAAAGGTAAACCAATAACTGTCTAAAACGGTATAGCTCGATATACACGGTGAAAACGTGCCGGGATGTTTCGAAACACATAAAAACCTCATAAAATATTCCAAATATATATTTCAATATATAGAAAAATAATGCAAATGAAGAAAATTGCGCAAATTTATTGTTGCCTAATCAATTGTTCACCAAATGGCAAATTTTATAAAATTATGATCGTGATATGTTTTTTAAAAACTATAAACCTGTTCTAATTAAACCAGAACATTCTTTTTTTGTTGTAAACAGCTTAGGGTGTATACAGGGTGACCAGTACATTGTAGTTCTGATAACGTATGTAGTGGACCCTTAAAGACAGTGTTCTTTAAATATCCAAAAAGAAAAAAATCCAAAGGAGTCAAATCCGGTGATCTAGAAGGCCATCTATTTCTACTACATCAATCGGTAATTATTAAAACATCTTTGGAGGAATTAAATTGTAGCATGCCCAGTATGAGCGGTAGCACTATGCTGCTAAAAATAGTCAAATTGTCTTTCATTGTTGTCAAGTTGTCTAATAAATGGTTCTAAAAGAAGTGTACTATATCGTTCTGCATTTATTGTATCATGGAAGAAAATTGGGCCTATTATTCTTCTTCGTGATATTATACACCAAACACCTATTTTGGTAGGATGCATGTCAGTTTCAATAAAAACATGTGGGTTTACGGATGACCAGTGTCGATGATTTTGGGAATTGACATATCCACTTAGATGAAACCAGGCCTCGTCTGAGTGTGGATGTGATGTCCAACAAATTATCATCCGCAACATTATTATTAAACCACGTACAAAATTGTATGCGTTTCTCAAAGTCTGACGGCAACAATTTCTGTACAACAGATACTTTATATGGATGTAAGTGTAGTTTTTTAGTCGCTTTATGGCATGTTCCATAAGATAGTCCTATACGAACATAAAATCAGAATTAATACATTTTCTGTACATTAAACAAAGCAATACTTTATCTTTCTGCGCTGATAGCTGCTTTAATGATTTCTTAGGACTCAGGTTCAGCCGTTTTTGAATATCATCTAATACTGCTTCTGGTAGTAAAGTAGGTCTACCAGAGTGTTCTTAGATATACTGCCAGTTTCTCGAAAACGACTAATAACATGGTTGACATGCCTTGCAAAAAAAATCCTGTTGGAATTCCATTTGTGAGAATCGAGTGTGAAATTTTTTTATTTTATCCGGTGTTCCTCAGGGTTCAATCCTGGGCCCGCTGCTTTTTATTATTTACACTGATGACATTTTATCATCTGTGGATTACTGTAACGTCCAAGCCTATGCAGATGACACACAGCTATTTCATTCATTTCCTTTTCATGAATACCAAAAGGAGGCTGATAATATTAATGCAGACTTGTCTAAGGTGAACAAATTATCTCTTGAACATAATTTAATACTTAATACGCAGAAGACTAATGTGTTAATTTTTGGCTCTAAATGTCATGTTGAATTTTTAAAATCTAATTTGCGGTTACGTATCTCAAGTAATCTCTTACCTTTTTCCGATGTTGCGAAAGATCTTGGGTTATTTGTTGATACTCGATTTCGTTTCAGTGAATATGTTTCTTATTTGTTGGGGAAGTCCTACGGAGTTTTGAGAGTCTTATATGCGAATAGACATATTTTAAATTCTTCTTTGAAGCAACGACTATGTGAATCCCTAGTGTTGTCTCAGGTTAGCTATTGTGATTTCATTTATGGTCCATGTTTGGTTGCGCGGGATGGGTTGAGAATTCAAAAGCTTCAGAACTCTTGTTGCAGACTTATTTGTAATCTTAGGAAGTACGATCACATTTCAACCAGTATTAAATCTGTTGGGTGGTTAAATATGGAAAACCGACGTAAACTGCATCTGGCAAACTTTGTCCATGCGCTGCTTCAATCGACGTCTCCGCCCGTCCCTCTCAGTGGCTTCTTCATTCCACGGCATTTCATCCATGTTCTCAATACGCGTTTCAAACATTTGCTCACTGTTCCGCGTTATCATACATCTCTTTTTGAGAGATCGTTCAGTTATTCCGCCGTTACACTTTATAATAGTATACCGGATGATATTAAAAGCCTCTCTACTTGCGCGGGCTTCAGTCGTGCCCTTAGATCTTACCTTTTGTCTTTTCAGTAGCACAGTTTCACATGCACTGATGTGCGAGTTGTTTCTTTTTTTGTGTTTTTAGTTTTTTGTGTTTGTGCCTTCTATTACTTTGATTTTTATTTTATGTTTATTTTGTATTAGTTGATGGACTCTGGTTGAGTATGCCTACATGAATCAGTAGAATATTTCCACTCTGCATTCGGCATTAAGAGTTAAATGATAATGATACTCGTATAAACACAAAAAAATATAACTTACAGTAACAACCAAATGTACCCTTTATTATCTTGAGAAAGATAGTTTCTAATATTCAATTAAACGCAGTAAACCAAAGCAAAAATAAACGACAAACATCTTATATGACTGACAAATATGTATAAATGACAGAATATTGGATTAACAGCCACTTTAGCGGAGTTCTGTACAAACTAAATATTCATACTACAACAATGAACGTATGGCAAACTCGTGCTAAAATTGATATATCGATGGAGCGACACGGTGAACCATTTACAATCTCACTGTATATTGGAGGGCTTACTCTTAAAGGTCATTTGCAACTGATTTAGCCAAATATACATTATAAAAATGTCAATAGGCCCAGATATGATTATTACGACAGTTATTCATGCCGTTACGTGTAAACGTTGCTTCATCAGTCGCCAATACAATGGAAGAAAAGTTAGGAATTTCATCATGTTTTTGTAGAAACTATGGGCAAAGTTCTAAACGTAAAGGATGATCTTCAGGTTGTAAAGCCTGTACTTTTTGTACATGGAAAAGATACAATTGATTCTTGCGCAGTGTTGGCCAGACAATTCGATATCATACATTTACTTCGCGAGCTATTTTTCGAGTACTAGTAGAAGGATCTTCTTCGACAAGATTTAAGACTTCTTCTTCGGCATCCAAAATTTGTTGGTGTCGGCCAGGTCCACCATCCCGACCTTGACGTGGTTGCAGAACGCCAGTTTCTCATGCACGGATTACTAGAGCGGTGAATTTTTGTGAAATAGGTTAGGAAACCTATTTCACAAAAATCGACGTACAATCGACTTGCAGCAACAGAATTCTGGCGTACTTCCTCTTAAATTAACAACATGTCAACGTATTCACTGTTGGTGCGATGGACCATTTTCATATTCCTTAAAAATAAAAAAAATAAAACATTAAAAAATTTTTAACAGTAATACCTGTCTTATTATGCAACTTTTGTTAAGATATTTTTACGTTAATGACCTTCTTGCAAGATGTTTAATCACCCCTTGAAATAAAAACACAAGACAGTAAACAGCCTGTATAAACGAGGACAGTAGGTATTAGAAATATTGTCATAAAATTTGTTCGCCAGATTGATGAAAAAACTTTATCATTTGATAGTATGAAATATAAAAATTACTAAAAATTGTCAGAACAAAGAGGATAATATTGGACAATGCTGTATCGAGCAACAACAAAACCAAAAAATTATAAAGAAAACGCAAAAACTTATGTCTGGGGTGCCTAATCACCTTACTAAAGTACTTGAGGAATAAATATTGTAATCGTCAAGTAAATTATTACATATTGCCGTGACCCCTATATTAGTTAGGCATTATAAAATAACTAGATAATTAAGTAATAGAATAAGCAAATAATTTTTAGTAGTAAGTACAATTATTGAAAAATGAATTATGAGTTGCATAACCGTAACGGCGTAACATTACGATGATAGGTATATGGTAATTGTAATTGTAATAAAATGTATATGAAAGGTATAAAAATAAACACGAAAATAAAATGCATGTATTCTATATTTATAGAAACGAGGAGCACAAGATGCATTTTCAGTACACAAAGGTCGAACCAAACTTTTTGCATTGTGTAAGAGTAGCACTAAATATATTAAGAAGTGAACCACTATTCAAGCTTAATAATGTATTAAAAATAAACAACAGAGAGAGAGTGATGATGAAAGATGGAACAGTGAAAAGAGTGAAATTAGACATTCACGACATGAAAACATCTTTCGTCATGAATAGACGTAAGAAATAAAATAAGTTTATAAAAGATTGTTATCTGTTAGACATTTTATGGTCACACTTAACAATACTATAAATACCTGACACTTATATCTAAGAGTAATTTTAAAAAAGGAATATGTAAAAAGGTGTTTTTATTCGATAGGATATAATAAAGAAAAAACTTCATGAATAGCAGGTTAAATCCGGTTTAATCCAGGGAAATTCCAGAAATAACGGGATAAAATTGGTTTAATCTGAATAAATCTACAAAGAAAAAACAATGTTTAATGTTGTTAACAGCTGCATACAAATTAACCTACACGAAGACGAGAGAAGGTGGTTCGAAGACAGGAATAGAGTTGTCAAGGTCCAGGTTTCTGACAAAGTAATTATAAAAGGAAGGATTCCATCTATATGCAATGTCTTTCCTGTTATTTCAAATGGAGAAGCTGCCGATCTTTTAAATTGTTCGAACGCAAAAATGTTGTTTCATGATTGCAGGCGTACAGATACACTGCATAAGATCATTTTTACTTAAATGTATTAAGTAATTTTAATTTCAATAAGTAGTTTATTAGATTATAATTAATTCATTGTTATTTTGTTTGATTTTCATTATTTTATTTTTACTATCAAAATGGTAGATAGAAATCAAGAGGAATTTGATGAAATGTATGAACATTATAAGTAAGTTTTCTTGAAATAAATTATGCTAAAGATGCTATGTGAAAATACTCATTTTTAGCAAAGCGTTTAACATTGTTAATATTTTGAATAAAAATATTATCTTCTTTGCTATAAGTAGATTAATTTAACAAATCATGGGAGCATTGTTAATGATGTAAAAAGGGCATTAATGGCACAACGTGGGAATGTTTGCCAGTAATGTTAACTGTGTATTATTAACAAGTTATTAAATAAAATTTTAATAAAGATTTCAAACATGTTCAAATACGTAAAGGTATGAGCATTTTTGATAGACAAATAGCCAATTTGTGGTATGTACAACGTGTAAATATTTGCATATGACGATTGGTGACAGTCTTATCAAGGTGTTTTCTGCTTTGCGAGATTTTGTATCTCCAAATGCATTTCGTGAAAATGAATGTCTTTGTTGAAGCGAAATTCAGCGTCGTAAAAGAAAATTTTTATTTCTTTGAAACTATACGATGTTAAAATTTGAATATAGCAAGGAGTAATATTTATCTTGAATCTATATGATATATATAAAGCAACGTGTTTTTCGTATTTATAAAATACACATTTTTTTTGTTTGTAATTGGAAAGTAAAAAGGACAATTTCTTTTTACAACCACATGTGGCAAGAGAATTATTTTACTGATATTGTTATAAAGCATTAAGTTGAATATAAATATTTTATGAGATTTAGTTTTTTTATTAGTAACCTTATCCTATTTAATTTTAAATAAGAAATGTTGTCGGCAAATAAAGGAGAGATCACTGCTAGAACTTACAAAAATAATACAAATGTTAATAGGGATTGAATTTATAAATTTACTGAAGTAGTTTTTTTACATGTCAACGCAATCTCTGCATTTGTTATATATTATGCTGCTTTGTATTGACATTGTTTTGGTTAATTACTGCTGGTATAAGATTACCATACTTTAATTTGAAAACAAAGCTATATAGCAATATGTTTATATGTAATAATTTACTTGACGATAATCGTATATACATACAAATCTACCTTTTTTGTTATACAATATCTAAAAATAGTCTTTCGAAAACTGGGTTTAAAAATTAAATACACAAAATTACGAAATTATTCACTGACTTCCTTTTTTTAGGAATTTCGAATTCCTGTAATTGACCAACACCGTCAAGACAGAGAATTAACGACCTGCAAACTTAAAAAATTAACTGCCTTAATATGCCATATCACGTTTAGACACTTATAGTTAATTACGTGTATAATTATTGTAAAATTTGGATTGAGGTCATAGTCTTATAATGTTAGGCAATATGTTTATAATATACCTACTTACATACATTCTCGAACATGCATCTTTGTATATAACCTTAACTTCAAAATTTTCCGTAAACGACAGTAGTTATTAAACCAGCAAAGACAGCTTGGTTCACTTTTAGATAATCTGTTCCTAAGTCTTAAACGAGTGCCTAAAATTGAAAAGATGTTACATAGTTTGCCAACTGTGAAATAATATAAAGAAACTTGTGCAATCGAGCAACCTTTTTCCAATGAATAAATTAGCCGGTGAAAGTTATGCAATAAATATTGGGAATGTCAAAGTGACGAATTTTTTAGTTTAGATAAAATTTCCGGTTCCGATTTAAAGCGTATAAGATTTCTTTCTAGTTTTAAGAGAACTGCGCTCCATAAAAAATTCATGATCTAAAATATTTAAAATAATATATAGAAGTTTTAATTGCAATATTAATATATTATTAATTTCAACAACATGCGTTTGCTATAGCTGTGTAGTGCTCTATAAATAGTATTTGCTATAGTTGTATATTACTAAATATGTACACCTTTAAGTAATTAGTCGTGATAAAATGTAGTTTCGAGGTTAACAGTAATAAATCAAGATCAAATAGCAGTAGAGTTACGCTTCTAATTTCATTAAAAAAAAAACTACGGAAGTGAAGGTCGTATCTCAAGATCGTAGTAAACTACATTCTTTCAAACGTTCAATGACATGCATTTGCTATATAACATATATACTGCAAAATATGCATTCCTACATAATTCTTTTACTCCTGCCACTATTAAAATGTGATTAAACTAATTTTTTTACCAGATCGCGTAATATAGGTTTATCCGTTTGTACTGTGACAACAAAAACGTATATATTTGAGAATAATATTTGATCAAATTTTCAACTACAATCATGACAACAACCAGTTCAACAAAACTGTAAAAACGATATTGACTGAATCTTGTTTTTATACCGTTGAGGAATATCTCGGAGCTCTTTACCCTCGCGAAGTAATGTTATTCATTCAAATCTATGAATGTCCTTGATCTGTTTGATCCTTCATAACATATGCAAATGCTTTTATTACTCTACTAAATTTTAAATTACTTTAAAATTAGTTTTTTCTCAGTGTTGTAAATTCTAATTATAATTTTCTGCTTTTACCACTGATGATTATTTAATATTGTGAAATCACGGCTGAGATTTGAACCCAAGACCTTCCAATCTCTAGTAGGTAACTCAGTACGATTTAAAGACTCTAACCCTGACACCCGCCGTGGCGCGGAGGTAGCGCAACCGGCTAGAAATCGGGAGGGTCAAATCTCAGCCGTAAATTTTTTAAAATTTAAAATTGGCTAATTAAATAAGTATCAGTGTTAAAAGCAGAAAATTGTAATTAAAAATTTCAACAAAGAGAAAATACTAATTTTAAAGTAATTTATACTAGAGCAACTTCTGGAACACCCCATGTTTCTAATCTGAAACCTCTTTTGTTTATTATATTTATTAACGTCCTCGTGTCACAATTGTCTTGTCCAGTCTACGCATGTGCCGGTTATGTCGTGTTATTTTGAAAAATCTTTGGGCAAGAAGATGTGGACTGTTTGCATCACAATATAAATTTATTAATGAAATAGGCAAACGAATTAATTAAAGTGACAATTTGACAGCAAGCTGTCATCTAGAAAGTTTTAATGACTAGATAGATATAACGTAAACTATAAATGTAAAAGTGAAAATGTGAAAAATTAAGCATAGAACCATCGGTATTATCCACGCAGTTTCATCAAACGGTCTTGATTTATCGAAGACATGCATTCAATTCCATCACACAAGTAATAATAGATAATAGTAGAGTTATCGTATACCATTCATATCTATCAACTCTACTGCCTGTCCTGCTACAGTGCAAAGAATATAAATATGAACATGTTGTCAGATACTCTAATGGTTACCATAATTTTTTGTAATTCTTTAAGACAGTAATATATTATTGTACTAAATAATTGTTTACATCATTACAAATAAAATGTGCAAATACAGAAAGCGGTGGAAGGAATAAGTGAAAGATTATTATAACTTATAGGAAAGTAATTTACTTATGAAAAAGAAAAACTGAAAAGCTTTTTTATTTATTTTGAATGTTGTTGCCAAAATTACTAAACATTAGTTTTCTATTAACACAAACATTTGCAAGTTTTCGGTTTAACAATTTTAACAAAAATTTACTTCTATGGTTTTAATGGATTATAAATCAAATTTAAAAAATCAAACATGGAAATGGTATGCACTTTCTACTGTTATAGTATCTATATAAATGCAGTTCTTTTAGAATTCATTTAAATTATTCTTAAATTCTCAAGTCATTTCTACTGTATACTATCTTTATACCACATAATACCCACGTAATATAAACATAAGGAAGTAATTAACTGAACAATTCCCATGCTTAGTTTTTCATACGTAAACTTATACAATAATGATAAAAGTGAAATAGGTATATACGTTATAAATTCAGGTACGAAAAGTTTTAATATAATAATTTTAATATAATATGAAAGTGTATATGAATATACATATAAGTTAGAGAAATATGTTCCGGTTTTAATAAAAAATTAAGAAATATATTTGCAGAACTAATTAATTACTTAAAAACCATTACTTGATTCGTAAGTATCATGATCAACCTATCGTTAAAACGTTGTCATGGTAAACTATTGCTTCCGTTTAAAGAACAAGATGTATATACCATATTACAAAAATGGCGAGTGTTATGTAAAATTAAATATAAATGAAATTTGCGTAAAAAAAAATGAAGCAAAATGTGTTTACAATTATTCGACGTCCTTTATAATAAAAAAGACTATATCACCTCTTTAGACAATCTGATTTTTCGTTTCCGTTCATGGTATGATGTGTTATATTATTTATAATTATTGAGTCAGAATAACTTACATGTTCAACTTTTACATACATATATCTAATACATGTTTACAGCTTTGTATATATGACTTAATATCTTGTTTGTCGATCATGTTCCTTTCGGAAGTACACTAACGGCGTTAGAAAATTTGTTGCTAAATCAATAAAGAATATCCTAACAATATAACATTGTTAATAGAATACATGACAGTAAATAATATTTAGTTATGCTATATCATATATAACTTTGTAAAATAGAAACACATTTAATTAAATATTATTTTGGATCATAATACATTGGAAAACAACAATAGATCAAATAATAGACAACATAAAAGCTCGGGAGATTAAAATTTATTTTTTTTATTATTATTATTAGTTATTATATAAATGTAAATTTACAACTTACAATTACATTGGTCTTATAGCTATATTAATCTTAGAATTAATGTATACATTCTAATTCCTATACGATGGTGATCTGAAAAATTTGGTAACTAACATCGAGTTTTTTCACTTTACTTTTCGACATAGTGTTGTTGCAACGATATTCACGTCGCTTAATCGATTATTTCTGCAAACACTTCTTCATTTGAAGAAAATCGTTTTCCACTAAGCCATTTTTTATATTCGGAAACAATGCGAATTTACAGCACGGTAACAGCTCGATTTTGCACTATTATTACTGTAACGAAAATTTTGAGGTAACCTTATTGCATTTATTCAGCAAAAATTGTGAATAAATACAGTAAAGATACCTTTAAATTTTCGTTACAATAAGGCGTACTGAAAAATTAAGCGGTTTCCGTGCTGTAAATTCGCAAGGATTTTTTACTATGTTAAAGGTTTTGCCAAATTTGCTGCAATTATCTCTACTCGTTTTGAAGACATGCCATGAAGGGAACAGAAAGCTTTCTTACAAACATCAAAAACGTTTTGGCCAAAACTAATCTGAAAATTAATAAATTAGTAGTAATATTTTAGAAAGATTAGGTTAAAGCTGTTTTTCCTTATATTTATTAACACCAGACTTAGATCTTCTACTTCCAATACGAGGTTGCGATATAATAGGAGCCGTAGACGTTATAACTAAGCTAAGTAGTAATTTGGAACAAATCACTGAATTTTTGCGAAACTTTTTGGCAGATCAGTGCTTTGAAAACACGTGTTTCTACATGTGCAGTCTTCACCAGTTGTCTTTGCAGCAACCTGCTTGTTAATCGAATTTATATACTCTTCTCCAAATATTAAAATAGCTTGTCAGGCAATTAAATACACACGGATGAATTCTTTTTGCACATAACAATGCAGAATAGTCTATAATGTAAAAATATGAAATTAACTCATTTTTGCCCAAAAATAAACTTCCCTTTCTTTTGCTGGGATGTCTTCTTAGATAATAAAATAAAAGAGAATAGAATTTTTTTTTTGTTTTCTGACTAGATTTTTAGCATTTATTATTCTCAGCAAAATAAGCATTTTTACTTCATTTTATTAACTAACTAATGTAAGTAATATATTGTATAATATTTATATCAAAATAACACACTTGAAATACATTGTACCAATTTTTATTTATACTATTTTGCAACATACGTTCGGGTGTTCTAATGAAGGTTAAGGTAAGGTAAAGTAGTTGTTTACTTCGGTGAAAACCCAAATTTTGACAATATTTCGTCAACTACTAAGTTTAAACAGATTTATAAAGAAATCAAATGTACTAAATTTGAGAAGAATTTTATTATGAAAGTTTTTTGAAATTCATATCGGAAGTAGATCTTTTACTCTTATCGAAAATCAGTTTTTTGCCAATATTTCGCAAGTCATGCTTTTTAGACAGGTACGTTAAGTACAAAAGTATTTAGAACGTAGTTTTCAATACCTTTGTATTAAAGAATTTCCAAATTTGGACAGGAAGTAACATTTTTATTCTTATCGAATAGCTATGTTTTGCAAATATGTCGTAAATTATGCATTCTATATATATTTATCATGAGAGCTGGATTTGGAATATTTGTTGTTTAAATGAAATTTAAAAATTCGGACCGGAAGGAACACTTTTACTCTTATCGAGTAGCACTTTCTTTCGAATATCTCGCAAAGTATGTATTCTATAGAGATTTATTAAGGGAATAGAAGCACTTATAATAGGATTTTGAATAATTTTTATATAAAAAAAATTCTTAAAACTTGACTAATTTTCTAAGGAGATAAAACTATGTAAAACATTTAGAACAATTCTGTATAATTTGAAACGCTCATACGTATAGGAAAGTCGTGTGGTGGCCACACCTCATTTCTTGTAAATATATCTATTATACGCGTGTGTGTGTGTTTGTTACGTTCACTTTTCTCTGTATCGCTTTCTTATATATCTAACAAATTTATTTTCGAGCCTTTAATTAAACTCATACATAATCAAAGGCCCAAAACTACATTTGTTACAAATACATATCAGAAATTAAGAAAGCAATAGAGAAAATAGAACATAACAAATTCACACACACCAATAATAGTTACATTTACACTGTCCTTTACCTGGAAAATACTATAAGAATACTAAAGCATATGTTGCCAAATAGTATAAATAAAAACTAGTGGAACGTTATTTCAAGTGTTTTTTTTTTGATTTAAACATAATACAATACATTATTTAAATTAGTTAGTTATATAGCATGTTTCACCAAGACCCGTCTGCAGACTCACTTATCAAAAACATTTTATTAAAAATATATAATCGATTTTTTGTCAGATAGTATAAAATGGAAGCAGGCCATTGGAATGACACAATATAAAAGACGGTGTGTAATGTAGACTAAGAAAAAAGTTATATTGAAACTATAATTGAAAAACTACAGAGTAATAATGTTCACATGTTTAATATTTAGGGCACTTTCTTTCTAAATTTATAATTAAAACGCTCACTTTATCTTTATATTTCACTATTCAGATTATAAACTACATCGAAAATTTTAACTTATATAATTCTGAATATTACTTTTTTTTTTTTGAAAACAACAAAACAAAAACACACGCGGAAGCCGCGAGCGTATAATTTGCAAAATATGTCGAAATCTACCAAAGCATATGTACTTACCGCTTTATTGGTATGAGGAACTGCAAGATATTAAAAATCATTCATACCGCAATATAAACGTTACCTATAGTCAATGTTTTGCTTTTATTGTAGACCTTTTTACCACATGAATGGTGAGAAGTTAGACACGGGGTGTGTCCATTTCGTTATTAAGTGTTATATGAGTTTATAAAAATGATAATTTCACAAAAAAGATTTTGCTTTCTAATCTATATCGATTTTATATGTGTACACCCGAAGTACATAACTTACTTGCATTACAATAATTATTGTAACGTAAGTGATTGTATGTTTCCTCTTAAGGTAATAGTAGTGTTTTTTGCAAATACAAATCGAAGAAAAACTAGTTATGTAACAAACCTTTCGGCATTTTGTATATTTGGCGGAGTCAAAAGTCAGTAAATTTCAATAAGGCTTTTGAGAATTGTGGAAAAATTAGAATTTTGTATATGATGATCCACTGCTATTATCTTCGAACATTCAACATGCAATTTTCAAAATATTTAATTTAAAGCATTTAGAAAATATTTTACTTTCTCTCTTATTTAAACTGTTACATACTGCCGTGATCTTTATAGTTTAAGAATTATGAAAATTGTTAAATAGTTAAGCTTTAGAATAAGAACATTAATTTTTAGTTTTAAATATAGTTTAAGATAGAATAATCACAAAGTCACAGATTTAGTAGGTGAATAATGAGTTGCATAACCTTTAAGGGGCAATGTCATTATGAAAATATAGATATAATAATTTAAGTTTAAATATATTAAGAATTAAGAAATAAAAATAAACACAAAATAAATCATTTAAATGCCATAAAATTGCAATACGGTTTTGATGAAAAGGATTCTAGTAGTATATGATGTATTTCCAATTGCATCCAAGGAAGGCACCTATAAGAAGAAGTTGAGAATAACCTTAGTTAGTGGAAAGAGAAAATACGTAAACAGGGATAAGAGAGGCGATATGTTCATATACAGATACAATGAAGGATGGCATTAAGAAAACAAGAACATATCCCACCGAAGGATGGAAAGTGTGTATAAATTTCAGTAAATAATTTTTGAGTGACGCCATTTCATAAACATTTAACTGTCAAAGTGCGAAATATGTGTTTACGCGACTGGAAAAACTTGAAGGAAATAAAATGAATCAAACGATACCAATAGACATAGCTCTGCGAATGCGTAGCTATCGTTTGTTTTAAGTTATATAAAGGGGTGAAACTAGATGCAGAGGGAGCTGAAGCCGATCTTTTGAATTAATAAGACGTACAAATTTTGAGATCGTTTGCGAATAATAGTAGGGGTTTTTGAAACACTAGGTTAAATTTATATTAGTTTTGAATATTTTAGTTCGTTTTGAATTCAAGTATTATTTTAATTTTGTTATAGTTAATTATTTGCTGCATTTAGTAATTTCATTCTTTTTTACTGTTTCACAATATTAAATATATCAAAATAGAAGACATGAATAAAAAAGAATTTGATAATTTATATGAGGAACACAAGTAAGTTTTTGAAATAAATATACAGTTTTGAATAATTGATGATGTAAGACGTACTCCAAGAGTACTATGTGAAAATATTTACTTTTGGCAAGGCGTTGAACATCATTAATTTCAAAATAAATATTGTTTTGCTAAACTGCATTGATTTTATTGTAATTGTGGGAAGATCGTTAATGGTGTTGAGGGCACTTGAGGTACTATGTGCAATTATTTGCCTCCTGTGTATCACTGGGCATTATTAACGATTGTTGTGGTCAAATTTAATTAAAATTTTCAAGTAGAAAATACGAATAGACAGGAATATTCTTGATGGACAAGCGCCAATCTGTTGGGTGTACTATGTAAGAATATTTACATTCGGGGATTGTTATAGGTCATTTTCAAGATATTTTCTTCGTTGCACAGTTTTAGATCATCAAAGGCACTATGTGCGAATGTATGTCTTTGTTGAAATAAAAATTAGCTTCGTATGGGATTTTTTTTTTGAATCTATAAATAGTATTATATTAAAGGATAAAATAACAAAATAATATTTTTCTTGAATCGTAATAGAAAAAAAAAGAATTTTGTTTTTCTATGTATTATAATTGTCAAGAAACATTCTTGACACAGCCACATGTTGTTAATAAAAAAAATTTGATGTTGTTTACTACAATAAAGATGAATATAAATGTTTTATGAAATTTAAAAAAATTGATTTTATTATTAACCTTATCCAAATAAAAGACTAAATAAGAAACACACCAGAGTAAAAGAGGAAAGATCACTGCTAGAACTCACAAGGATAAATTGAATGCTGGTAGGGATTAGATTTATAAATTTATAGGTGAAGATTTTTAATGATATTTAATGTAATCTCAGCATTCATTGAATATTGCTGTAACCACAGCAATACGTAGATCCAGAACACTTTTTATTTTGAGAACATTTATTTGAATAGGAGCTGAATGTAAAGGAGTTATAGAATTTTTTTCTCGAAATTTTGGATTTATATCTCACCAAGCATATATTCCATAATTTGCATGTTGTAACTTTCTTGTTCAAATATTGTACTTTCTCAAACTTTTTAATTTAAGCGGTTATTCAGGGGGTCAACTGCTTTTTGTATATTAAGCAAGCTTCACTGATCATCATTTATCAAATTAAAAGCTAAATGCTTTAAACTTCACTCTTAAATCTCTTATACCATCTTCTTTCTTAAATTTTTTCCGCGTTCTGTGAGTATAATTGGCCTCTCTTAATTATCCGTTTTGAAATAATAAAAGTAGTCCAGTCAAATTAGAAAAAATAATTGCAAAAATTCGTTATTTTGCTTATACCGAAATTTTGGAAAATAGAATGCTCTACGAGAAACTTGACATGTTTGGCCCATCAAACCAACTGGGGTCAGTATAATCGCTACACGATTTACAATCTTCAATTTTGAACAGATTTTTAGTAATATCTTTTTATCCAAAGAAATTACCGGAAACTTTTTCGAACAAAGATTTTAGCAAATATTTTTATCTATAAAATTAAGAAAGTTCCACGACCAATAGAAGCCGTGATATTCACATTTACCCCTGTCATTTAACGGCGCGGCAGTGCTAGACACAACCCTTATTTGTTCGAATTTTGTGGGGAAGCGGTATTATCAAAAAATATAGCATTTTATGGAGAAATTTTTGCATTTATTTCGCCACTTTCATGCGAGTTTGACTGGATTATAAATCCAAACTGGACGCACCACTAAAATGTTGACATTCACACATTTAAAAACTAGAAAAAACAGTAACACTTGCTAAGTTCATCGCAAAAACACGCTTTATCACTCAGAAGATTTATTCTGGGCTTTTTTTTGAAGAGCTGATAAATTTGTTTTTAATTTGGAATTTAGGTCGTTTTTGCGGAGTATTTTAATATATGTATTAATAAAAGTAATTGGTGCCACATCGTGGAATTCTTTCTCATTTTTTCAAATTTTTAAAACAATCTATTATTATAAAAAACACTGTAATAATTACCATCGTAAAAGAAAAAATGAAACTAAAAAAGATTAGCTCCTCTATCCAGTCCTCATAAGAATTGTTAGCTTTAGATGTTATTTTAACCAGATAGTAACTGCGATAATTAATTTTAAATAAAAAATGATGACATCGACATTTTCGACTGCTACAGTATGAAACAAATAGTGCAGTGCTGTGAAAGTCAAGATGACTATATTCACTACTGTTTATATTCACATTTTTATAAAATTGCTATATTTTATATTGTTCAGGCACCTATTTATTAATTCATATGAATATTTTTATACAGGGTTACCGGTAAATAGGTACCAGGCTATGTGAATCTGAAGAATAAGTATAAATGTCAAATTGGAAATCAAAAAAGAAATTTATTTCTAACTCATCAAAAATTTAAGGGCCAAAATGTAGTTAAAGTCGGTCCATAACTTTGTTTATCCTTTAGCATTTACGTAAATACCACTAGTAATTCCAGTTTAAGGTTTTTCCAAAAAAACGATAAAATGCAAATAGTTACAACCTTTGTTAGAGAATTAATGGCAATTGAAAAGATTTTCTATGGCGATGTTTTTCTTTTGTGAATAGCACGCCTTTATGTGGAAAAGGTCGACAACCTCGGTGCATTACCATGTTTTTTTTTTTAGTTAAATAGAAGTAAGATATTATTTTGAAACTTAAATTCCTCTATATGAAAATTATTATGTTTGTATATTAACTGCGACAGGCACGCACTCGAGGAAAGAAAAATCAATTTCTCGTCACTGCGTGCACATTGGACCGCAATTCAATCATATTTTTCTTTCACTCCTTCTTTTTAATGACGCAATTTAAAACTAACCCTGTATATATTAATAAAATTTTAATTAACAATTATTTTTGAATATATCCAAAGTTATAAAGAAGATGTAAGTAAGATATGGTGTCGTTTTTGTTTATTTAGAAGTTTAGTTCATATATTGCATTTTCATTCCATTAGTCAGCTGCAATTTCTTTGCATTCAATAAAATATTCATATTCACGAAATAGTACTTTTTAATAATTCTAGTGCCCAGTTCAAAATTTCCTTTTGATATCCATGGCCTAAATTCTTAAGTTGGCAACATTGTCCAGTTGGTAGTATTGGGAAATACTTGTAGAGAGCTGTAATAAACTGCATATATGTATGTGACAGAAGTTTCATATTATACTTATATTAATAAAGAAAATGAACAAAAAATCATTCAGATCAGAATATTAGAAAACGTAAGCGTTTGAAATAAATAAAAAAAATCAGGTTATGTACCTGTCTAATAAGAAAATAACCTAATCTAGAGATTTTTATCATACCACCACATTTCACTTGAAATTGAACTCATTGTACAATAGATCATTGGGCAAGAAAGATCTCCACCAGCATCATCCAAACCCTCGACCCCGCAAATTTAAAACCGCTCCGATATGTAAAAATTTCAGGGCTGTTTGCAAGTTTGCTGATTATAACGCTACAATAATTTAATTGTAGTTAAAATTAAAAGTTTCGTAGATGTTAACTTATCTCTTCATTAAACCAGAAAGTTTATTTGCAAATTTTCATGTTTTACAGAGGCCGCATTTGAGAATTGCCACAAACAAGATCCGGAATTCGACGTTTGCATGAAAGATGCCTTGAACATGGTTCGGCCCTACTTCAAAACAGGTAAGGAATTGTTCCGTTATCCATATGAGAATTCTGTCAAAATTGTTGAATTTCAGGTGTACCTGATTGGCAGATCCCGCCGTTTGATCCATTCTTCGCAACCAAAGTCGTACAAAACACTGGTATACCGATGTTCAATTATAAATTAGAACTTACTAATGTAACAGAGGCTGGATGGACGAAATCACAAATTACCAGTTTTAGGTGAGGTTATGTATGGTAATGCCAAGTAATTTTGAAAATCATATTAATCATAATATTATATAACACGTAACGTTATCTTTATAATTTTTACGGACAAAGTGTTGTCAAACTTTTTCCACACCGTGTATACTATCATCATTATCACTTGACGACATATTTAGAGTTTCACGACTCAATCTAAAAGAACCAAGCGGAATAGTACTCGCCAAAAGCCCAGTGCCGGAAACCGTGTGTGCAAGTCTCAACATGCAAATATACATCACCACTAACTAACTACAACTAAGGTAGTGGAACCTATTTCTGACATTCCCCCAATAACTGACACTTTTAGTAAAAATATCACAAAATAAGGAATATTTAAAAATAGTGGCAAGGTTGGTTACGTTAAAAGAACATTTGGACAGTTGATATGCCATGGTTGGCATCCCCGTTTCTTGAAATTGACTCACAGAAATTATCCATTCATTTTACCGATGTGAAGTTGGTTCTTTCAATTTTGAGGGGGAAACGTACGTGCTCCGCACGAGCGTAATTCCGGTCTTGATAGAAGAAATCGATCAGATAAGGTAAGCTAGGATGTTTATTATTGGGGGTAGGATAGGGGAGTCAGCTAATGGTTCCTGCAAGACAATAAGTATCTATTACCTGACGGGCTGTGTCAGGAATTGGTAATATCAATTTTTAAACGAAAACTAATAATTTAGTGTTTAATGAGTTCCTTTTTCTATGTGAAGCATTTGCATAGTTGCCATTTTTCAAAATCAGTTGCTGTTCCAGTAGATGACACCCCTGTCAGTTATTGGACACAGACACAGGTTCAGACGTTGGAATGATGTGAACGAAATAAGCGCCTGCGGAATTTTTTCCTCCTCCAAACTCCAATATAGATTACACCAAAAAGAAACAAAATGCCCATCTACTATCTGCGCTGACAATGTTTTTTCCTCTTAGAATTGCAATGCCAAACGCCAACAAAACTATGAGATACTCTCAAGAAAATCTGCGCAATGCTTTACATGAAATTGATAGGGTAAAGCCAATTGTCACAGCAAGCAAAAGATTTGATATTACTAGAACAACGCTTTTGTACAAGAAAACTGGGAAATATCCAAGAGAATGTAGGAAAGGTGCAACTACAAATCTAACTGAATATGAGAAACAGTCACTAGTGAGATGGCTTTTTCAGATAGCTGATCGTGGTTTTCCAGCAATTAAGTTGCAACTGATTGATTCAGTAGAAATGATATGCAAAGAAAATAAGAGAGAGAACAATTTTGTTAATGGAAGACCAGGAAAAAATGGTATGCTTCATTTTTGAAGAGACATCCAAATTAGGAATAGAGTTTCTCAAAACTTATCTTCCGCGAAGGCAGCTGTTACCGAGGAAACAATTCGTTACTGGTTTATAGAAATAACAGCTTACTTTGAAGAAAATATTTATATGACCATTCTAGAAGACCCAACAAGAATTTCTAATGCGGATAAGTCAGCCAGTTCATACCCCTATGGTAGACTGAATTTTTTAATTTACGGTTCAAAATGGACCAAATCTAACCACATAACCGCCACCTTGACCGCCACATAACCTTGATATCAGCGATGTCATGCGTGTCAACGTTGATTTTTTATTGCATAGCATACTGCATCTGCCTGATATTGCGGTTATGTGCTTAAATTTGGTCCGCTTTTGAACAGTAATTTAAAACATTCAGCCTGCCTTAGGGACATAAAGTGGTACTTTAAAGTATGCTTTATTACCACAAATCAAAATTAGCTTTAAAAATGTCTAGGAACAAAACTTAACATGGGGTACAATTTTCTACATGTAAATCCCTATGGCCAGTGTTAAGAAAACGCACTGTATAAGTTATACTTGATAAAATAATTTTTTTAAATATTTGCTAAAAGTGTCAGTTCGTCTATTGGGTATACCTAAAATTGGGTATGTCAGCTACTGGGGAATATGCACTAGCAGATGAAAAAATTTTTGAATAAAAATTGAATAAAATAATTGGAGAAACTTCATCATATATTATTACTATACAGTATAATAAAATATCAGGCTAAGCCATTAGTTCGTATCTCTTGGAGATTAAAAGAAACAAAATTAAAAAGGTTTTTAGTTTCTTAAAGTGTCAGCTAATGGTTCTATTACCTTAACTGAAGAAAGGGAGAATATTCACACGCGAGCAAATTTCCACTTTTCTTATGCGAGTAAATTCTCAAGTTTTCCCGGCAGTTGGAGAATTTACTCTGCAGATCAGAATCATTTTTATGCACTTCGTTTTCAGAAAGTGCTCCAAACACTGAACAAATAATCGGAGAAAATTCTCGGTTTTATTCACTTCACTCGTTATATCGTATTCTATATAGGTACCTACACTTTGATTTTTTTCAGGAGCGACTTCAGAAGAAACACGATAGAATACACACAATTCTTTCCGGAAAAACACCTGAATGGTTTCTACGACTTTTCCGGCAGCATTTTCGGAAATAAAATGTCGAATAGTGGGGCTTGGAATTTGGCGTTATATGATTTCATACAGACGACTACTATAACAAGGAGGCCGAGAAAAGCTGCCACTGGAATAGATGTCTACGACACCCCACTTAAAGTAAAGATAAACGTACACACCTGCAGGGATTTAAAACTCCATGCATCACACTTACTAGGAGGACGTAGAATATTAGGTAATGAACAACAAACAATAAGAAAGATTTGAAAGAATATTTAATGTGAAACACCTAACTACCGGTTTTTTTTCTTCAATTTTTCTTGTTCACACAAATTTTGTCTCGTTAATCAATCATCCATATAAGGTATACCGGTTGTCAACGAGATCATGTATCAGCCCGCCATTTATTTATTAGTTAAAATAAAACTTTGAAATCGGACCGTATATATGAGTGATTGGTGGGCTTCTTCAGGTACACTCAGTTTTTCTATAGCACTTCCGGTCAAACCGGAAGTGACGTTAATTTTGAATTTTTAAATACAACATTTATTAATTCTGTTCATATTCTGTTTCTTCTAAAAATTTGCCATCTAGTGCAAGTTAACTTTTGACATTTCTTTCAAAGATAGCGATATCTGTTAAAATTATCCATTAAAGTGAAACTGCTTCGCAACAATTGTCGAAATGCAAAAACCATAAAAGTTAGCTTTGATAACAATTAAGAAACGTATTTTTCACATTTACACGCATTGGCGAAGGAAACGTGTATTTCACGTGAAATTACTAAAGAAAATAATTTTTTCTTTCATTTTCAAATGACAGGTACTCGTTTTTTTTCAAATAGCAACACCTATTTTTTATTGCAGTGCCATATTGGCATAATTTTTAGCTTTCAGGTGATATAAAATATGCTGTGGTTTAGTGGTAGACAGGTAGTACAAAATATAAAATGTTATAAAAGTAGTCTAATTCCAAAGCAACAGAACAATTACATTTCAAATGAAAAAAACACAGTTATCATAGGAAACAAGAAGAATGAGTGTGCTTAAAACCACACGGCGGAAGTGTAAACTTCATCAAGGCGAGGTTAATAATACCGTAGATAATACGAAATACACGCATATAATATTCAGTAACGTATTAAATAAAACATATTCGCACATTTATTACATTTACGCGAGCGTCCGTTTTGTTTGGTCAGTTCGGACGTACTATGAGGTCAAATAATAACGTAACATGACAGTTATGCAACCAGTTTTACAGGTTGGTAATAGTTTGAATAAAAATCCCTAACTTGTACTGAATATTTGAAAAATTTTATAAACAAACTTTTACACCAGCATAAATTTCTTTTGTGAATAAAACCAGCTATTTCATTAATAATAAAAGAGAGAATTTTGTTATGATTTTTATTGCACATAATTTATTAGGTAAAATTAGATATTTTATTAATAATAATAGCTAGAATTACATTATATTATTATGAATTTTATAGTACGGATTTAATAGAATGCCATTTATCATAGCAATTTTAATGTTCTTAATGTTCATAGTAAATGTTGAAAGTGTTGTCCATCTAGTTGCAAACAGCAATTTACTCTCCGTTTTAAATTGTCGAACACATGATGCAATTCTACTGGAGTAATATTATTTATTTCACGCATGATAGCTGCTTCCAGTTCTTCTAATGTATGTAAATTGGTCTGATATACTTTATTTTTGAGAGTCCCAAACAAATAAAAGTCTAACGGTGTTAGATCAGGTGAACGAGGTGGAAATAAATTTCTACCGATTACTCTATCATCATAAAATTCATTCAAATATTGTTGTGTTTCTCTAGCCGTATGAACAGGAGCATTGTCTTGCTGAAACTAACCATTCTGTAATTCGTCATCGTGCAATTGATCAAAAAATTCAGTTAGTATTGCACGGTATCTTGCAGCTGTGATCGTATCATTAAAGAAAATAGGGCCCACAATTCTACGTCTTGACATTGCTACCTATATTCCTACTTTAACAGAATGCAATGATATTTCTCACAATTCATGGGGATTTTCGGTAGCCCATGTCCTATAATTTTGGGAATTAATATAACCACTTAAGTGGAACCATGCTTCATCACTAAAGAATGTTATGTCAAGGATGTCATTGTCGTTCAAATGTTGATTAAACCATTGGCAAAAAGTTATTCGTCTAGGATAATCCAAAGGATGCAATTCTTGTACAACCGTAACTTTATATGGGTGCACCTGGATTTTTTTATGAAGAGCTTTATGGCATGTTCCTTTTGAAAGACCTAGAAGTGATGATTGTCTAATGAATATACAATTAGAAATTTTCTAATAAATACCGGTTTGTTGGGATAATTTTGCAATCGATTTGTGTGGACTACGTTCCATTGTTTGTCGAATATTATCCACAACATCTTCAGTTAATTTAGTCGGCCTCCCTGTCGGCTTTGCTTTACAAATACAATTCCTTTCCTCAAATCTGTGTATTACAAGACGTCTGCGATGTCGAAATGCATCATAATCCAATTCAAAGTTTGGAAAACGCTGTGTAAATTGATTTATACAACTTTCAAGAGAATATTGTCAATTGCCCTCAGCATTCTGAATTCCACTTGTGTTATGTGCCATTAAAATCATGGCATCATGTTCTGCAGTAAATGCCATTGGTAATAACCTAAAAATAATATTTTATGCCATTCCTTTTCCTTTAATTAATATCATATTTACCTTTGACACAATTAAATTACTTACAATAGTTGTTAAAACAACTGATTTGTTATACTATGGAAGCGAAATATTGATAAAAACGCAAAATACAAACGAAGATAAATACAATACAATAACAAACGAAACTTAGAGTCGTTTCTGCAATGCTACCATAACAAACACACATAACAAATTGGGTTGCATAAGTGTTATGTTACGTTATTATTTAACCTCATAGTGTAGTGAGTTTGCGGTCACACATTTTCCCTTACGTTAAACGGACATTTTTCTTTATAACATAACGTAACCAACAAAAAAGAAAAACCGTTTGCGGTATCATAAAAATTAAATTAACGTTATGAATGACATCCTCCGACAATTTTATGTATTATGGTTAGAGTTGTTGCCGATATGACAGAAGATTTTTGACACATACACATAAATCTGACATTACCACAAACCGGTGAACTGTAGCAGTGAAATCAGCTGTTCACAGGGACAAATATCATACGGATCTAAATTCTGATTGGCTCCCTTATTTTCAGAAATAGCGTACCGAAAATAGCTATACCGTATGTTTTTTTAATGAAATCTACGTTATGAATTATAACGATGATTTTTATAAGGGAAAATAGTTCACCGCAAACTCTATAATATGTGTACTTATAAATAGACGATATAAATATTTGCGTACTGTCCCGGTCTTGGTCTAATGGTAACGTATCGGCTTCATAACCCTGCGGTCTCGGGATCGAACCTGTTCTGGGATGAGTTTATTTATTCATTTTTCTATTCCGGTGCTATAAAGTTCACTTTACGACACCCGTTTTGGTTGCTTAAAGTATTACTTTATCGCACGCTAATTTTATTTTTTTGAAGTTGGTAACAAAAAAAATGGAACCAAATCGTATTTAAATGTCAAAATATAAGCCTTTAAAGCATAGGTTCCCAAAGTGGGCGATAACGCCCCCTTGTGGGCGCTGCAGGTCTAAAGGGGGGCGGTAAGAGACCCAGAAAAAAAATGGGGGCGTTGTGTAAAGGCTTAGGGGGCGATTTGTAATTTCATCTAGAATCTAGGAGGACTCTTAGACACCGACTGAGCTCTCGACTCTCGACTAGGGATGGGCGATAAACATCGATGTTCATTGAACATCGATATTTTAGATCGATGTTCGATGTTTTTGCATCGATGTTTGCAATTTAGATTTATCGATAAACTATCGATGTTAGAAGAAATATAGTGAACATCGAACTTTTAAGCTTGACAAAATGTATTTGCACTAATCACAAAATAAAACAGCGTCCTCTGTTGACAAATACAAAAATGTTTCCAAATTAACAGCTCACATACAGGCTACGAGGATGTAAAATTGTCTACGAATAAAAGAAGTATTTAAATTACACAGTGCTATATCATATAAATTCGAATATTTCATTTTAGGCTCTTTTAAATATTACTCAGTATAAATATTTAAATAATATATAATTAAATACATAAATTTATAGTACTTTTAATGTGCAGAATAAAAGTTAAATTATGTATGCATGCAGAATAAGTGAAGGAGGTAAACGTATTTTCATAGAAAAAGAAGGGAGATAGACATTACCGATGTATATTTCTTCGGGAAATTCCCTAGTGCGTACAATCATACACGACGATACACGTATTAAATGCAAGATGACACATCAGAAATATAAAACCATATCCATATGTATCTCGGTATTTGCCAGCGTAGTCAAAAAAAAATGCAAGACTATAAAATCCCAAATAAAAATCGTTCTCTTAAAAAGCTTTGATACACGTAAATGTATATATTTTTTAAGTATCAGACGATTTAAGTCATGTGGTTGTTTCATGCGTAATTGCATAATATTGTTTTTTTATATAGTTTTTTTTGAGTAGTTTCTAAAGTTAACTACATATTATAAATGTATATATTTCTTTTATTATTTTTTTTGAATAGTGATATCTTTTATATCATTTTGTTAAGGACGTAAATTAATTAAGTTATAATAAAGTTTTTGTTAAACTGCCAAAAAATAAATCTATAAATATAATTATCGATGTTTAAAAACATCGATGTTTGGTAGTCGATATTTTGCAACCATCGATGTTGATCAACGATGTTAACATCGATGTTTGATTTCGATGTTTACCCACCGATGTCCCATCCCTACTCTCGACTACAGCTTGTGAACATCAACTAATATTAATTAAGAGATTGCTCAAACCAACTCGGTTCGATATTTCTCTCCGAGTAGTTCATATATCTGTCCTGTTTTATTGAATAAATAAAATAAAAAACATATCAATCGGTCGCTCCGTTTCGAAACGAAAAGAGACACAAACAAACAAATAAAAAGGCAACTGTATCAATCGGCTGGTTCATAGAATACTTGTTCTTACTTGTTGAGTACGATTGAGCGTCGAATGAGATAAACGAGTTTATGCATGTTTGTCTTATTCCTGTCGGTGCGTGCTGCTTATGCAATCCTATATAAACAACGTAATATTTATTTTATTTTCATTTGCGGTTTCGCGCGTAATAGATAAGCAGTACTTAAGTTCAACACTTATACTTACGTATTTCTCAAAACAAAACAATGTCGGAAGTAAAAAAGAAGAGACGGCAATACTGTGCGGAATATATTAAATTCGGATTCATTGAAAATCCTACAAACCCATCGTCGCCTTTGTGCCTTCTATGCCTAAAAACATTTTCGAATGAAGCAATGAAGCCTTCAAGACTTCAAGATCATTTGAATAAAATGCATCCAGATAAGAAAGACAAGAATGTAGCATATTTTCAAGACCTAGAGAAGAAGCATAATACTCGGCCAAGTGTAGCAAAACTCTTTTCGGCGGCTGCTAAGCAAGATGACGACGGACTTCGAGCTTCGTACAACATCTCTTTGTTAATTGCTCAAAAAGGCAAACCACACAACATCGGAGAAGTGTTAATTTTGCCAGCAATAAAGGAAGTAATAACTACTGTGCTTCATAAACCGGCCGCAGATATTATCGGAAAAATTCCTTTGAGTAATAATTCTGTGCAAAGACGAATTGATGAAATGGCCGGAAACATAGAAGAGTCATTGTGCAATCATCTGAGGACTAGTCAATTCTCAATTCAGCTCGATGAGTCCACTTTACCAACTAATGAAGCATTGTTGCTGTCTTACGTGAGGTTTATTAAAGATGAGAAAATATGTGAAGAACTATTGTTTGCTAGAAATTTAGAGACCGATACAAAAGGCGAAACCATATTCAATACATTGGAAAAGTTTTGTGATGAGAAAGAGATTCCCTTGAAAAATATTATATCAGTTGCTACGGATGGCGCTCCGGCTATGACAGGGTGCCATAAAGGCTTCATAGCGTACGTAAAAAATAAAATTCCAGATGTCCTTGCTGTACATTGCGTTATTCATAGACAACATTTGGTTGCTAGAAATTTAAGTGAACGACTATTTCAATCACTGCAATATGTCATCAAAGCAGTCAATAAAATCCGTAACTGCTCTTTGAATGATAGATTATTTCATCAGCTTTGTGTTACTAATGACGAAGATTTCAACCGTTTGTTGTTTCATACCGAAGTTCGTTGGCTATCAAGAGGCAATTCTCTGACTCGATTTTACAACCTGTTTGACTCTGTGATAGAGTTTTTGGAAACTAAAGATACAGAATTGCGCAACAAGCTCATTACATCAAAAAATGATATAGCTTACATGACAGACCTGTATAAATTGTTCAACAACATGAATCTCCAACTGCAAGGCGATGAACTAAATTTAATTAAAACAAAAAATGTCGTTGCTGCTTTCGCAGCCAAACTGCTTCTACACAAAAAGAATATGGGCAGACGTGAGTTTCATAATTTTCCGAATTTATCAGTATCCTGCAGTAACGACGACTTGTTTGCCTACTGCCAACATTTGGAAAAGCTCCACATTGACTTCACCGAACGATACCAGGATATTTTGAACTTGGAAATACCAGACTGGGTGTTGGATCCGTTTTCAAATGTCAACACAGCAATATCACCACATCTGGAAGAAGAACTTATAGAATTGACAACGAACGAGGAAATAAAAATCAAGTTCAAAAATGGCTACCAAGAATTTTGGCTACAAAAACCGATCCCGCAATTGTACCCTGGATTGTGGTCAATCATTCAACGATTCTTGATAGCATTCCCATCGTCATATTTGTGTGAACGTGGATTTAGTGCTGTAGCAACGCTGCTTACTAAAAAGAGAAATCGTTTGCATGTTACCGAACGTGGTGACTTGCGGCTGTTCTTGAGTAAATTGGAACCTGATATCAACAAACTTATTAAACAGCATCAGATTCATCCTTCACATTAGTTTTTATATTAGAATCGATTATGTTTGTTTTATTTTGAATTTTGAATAAAAGATACTTTGTCTGAATACTATAAAGTTGCGTTTCAATAATCATTCTCATTGGCAGGTGTAGCCCGTAAAAGTTAACTTGAGACCTGAGCGCCGTTGTGTACTACCTACTACGCTCAGGTCTCAAGTTAACTCATTCATTCTAAACGAGACTTTTACTATAACCCATAGTAAAAGTCTCGTTTAGAATGAATGTTTAATCTCCGCTAATATAGCTCACAATAATTAATTTAATTTGAAGTTATAGTGGTATTTGAGTAGGTGAAAAAATGGGGGCGCTAAAAAATAATTTATTCTCAAAGTGGGCAGTAGGCAAAATAAGTTTGGGAACCACTGCTTTAAAGTAACAAAAATGTGCAATAAAATTGTACAAAGAATAAAAAGCACACATGCTAACATTTCACTTACTATTTAGCAATATAAATTGTTAAGCAGAGTTGGATGATAAGTTTTCGGATGCTACTATTGACATTTACTTACCATGCTGAATAGTACAAGTGTTATAAAAGTTTGTTTTGATAAATATGTAGAGAGTTTGTGGACGAAAGATTTTGTAAATTGTCTTCTGCTATTTTGCGAATCTCTGGGGGAGTACAGTTATTTATTTCGTCCTTTTTGTTGATAATTTGAAATAATTTATTGTATAAATCAGTCTGAATTTTAAACACAATTACATATAGCACCACCGATATTCAAATATTTAAAACGTTCTACTTAAAAATCAGAGTAACCAACTTCAAAAAAGCAAAATTTCTAAAATATTCGAACAAAACATGTCTCTTATTTTAAGCTTTTTTGAACTTTTAATAACCGAAATAGAAAAAATAGTATAAAATACACGTTTCATAAGACATTTTGCGCACTTGTTCTTTAGAAAACTCGCCTAGCGGCTCGTTTTCTAAACTTGAACGCGTGCGCAAAAATCGTGTCTTATGAAACTTGTATTTTAATATACTATTAAATTTCAATTTAATTGAAATTAAATAATAATAAAATTGTTCCCTTAGTCGACTCGAGCCGACATTACCCGAACGAGCGTTACATATCCAAGCATTTCATATTCGAGCGTGACGGGTCAGTCTTGTTCACTGCCTACAATCAGCGCAACGCGCCTAAAGAAGTTTACACTTCAATAAACGACTTCCATAAATTTAATCAACTACTAGGTCTACTAGATATTAAACAAAGATACACACATATTCAATGTTTGCATTAAAACTATTAGTAACACAACAATAGCGAAAACAGTAATTTACAAAATCTATGTTATGAGTATTATTGAAAGAAGCTATATAAATGTTCAAAATGTCGCCCTTCCTGATCTCTACATAAATTAACACGTCGTATAAATTCCCTCACACAATTATGTAACTGGTGCCTGGTTATATTATTTATTGCTTGCCTCACTCGTGCTTCCAGTTCTTCGCGAGTAGCAGATTGTACAGTGTATACTTTTTCTTTCAAATATGGCCAGATATGGAAATCTAAGGGTGTTAAATCCGATGATCTAGGAGACCACCTGACTGGCCCATTGGTACCAATCCAGAGGTCACCAAAAGTTTGATTTCAGTAATCCCTAACGAGTCGTGAATTATGAGGTGGTGCGCCGTCCTGCTGAAAAAATACAGCATATCTTTGCTCCCTTGGTAAATAATTTAAAGAGTCATTAATTTCATTATTTAAAAAATAGTTAGATGTCCGTCAAAAATTATAGGAGGCAAAAGAACGTCCACAATCATGCCCAGCCAAACATTAAAACCAAACCTCACTTGATGGTTACCTTGCCTGTACAATCGCTAATTTTCCTGCGCCTAGTATCTTGTGTTTTGTCGGTTAAATAATCCAAGATTTGTGAATCTTGATTCATCGGAAAAAATAATGTTACCAGCAAAATTACCGTCTCTTCGGATATTATCTACAGCCCAGTTGCAAAAACTCTAATCTTCTCACAAAATCGGTTTCGAACAGGTGTTGGTTGATCTGATACTGGAAAGATTTGTAGTTATGTTTCTTTAGAATTTTTCGCGCAGATTCATAACTAATAGTTAACTCGCGACCGATTTCTAACTTTGATGGTTGTTACATTTCGACAATAGTTGCGAAGCAGTTTCACTTTAATGGATAAATTTAACAGATACCGCCATCTTTGACAGTAATGTCAAAAGTGAATCTGCACTAGATGGCAAATTTTTAGAAGAAACAGAATATGAACAGAAATAATAAATGTTGTATTTAAAAAATCAAAATTAACGTCACTTCCGGTTTGACCGGAAGTGCCATAGAAAAACTGAGTGTACGTGAATAAGCCCACCAATCACTCATATATACGGTCCGAATTTCAAAGTTTTATTTTAACTAATAAATAAATGGCGTGCTTGATACATGATCTCGTTGACACTCGGTATATCAATAATATTTCAAAATTAAAAATAAAACTCATACTTTGAAAACTATTTAATTTTCAAGTACTAAATGTATTATACTGGAGATTGATGATTTAAAGGTCGGAACCTAATTCACTCAATATATACATTTTTAATCAAATATATTAGTAAAATGTTATTACAGTACAACTAACATTACATGCATATGCAATCTGCATGATGTGTAGAAATTACAAAATGAAAATATCTAGTATGTAACTATAATTATATACAGACAGAATATCATGCCAGATTTTGCACATTTGGTTGCATACGCTTCAACATCAACGATTAATATACTTACTGTACAATAACACCATATTAGATATATTAGATTTAGGAATATAAATAACTACAATTAACAATTTTCTGAAACAGTAAACACAATTTTTAATTAGATTAACTACAAGGTATTTACGTTTTTATATAATTGCATATCGTTTTACGTGAAGCATTTGTGTTTGTAAAGTTGCGTGTTAGGTATAGGTAGGTAACTACGTGTTTTATTCTTTAGCAGATACACACTATAAACAAATGCAAAATATGAAATTCGAGTAAAATACGCTATCATCATAATTATTGAAGCATTATCTTATTGAATGAACTATATTTGATAACCTATCGTTACAATTTAATATACTTAATTGTATAAGCATAATTTAAATATCTTCCAATATAAAATATTTTTAAGAAATGTTTAATATCTTATTGTAGTTGGTTTTATTGAAATAATCTAAGCCAGACTCAATATATTGGTTTTAAAACAATTTGAAGTGCATTTCCTATCAGTGTTTCTATATAAATTCATACTTATTACTTACTAAGTTCCTATTATACATCTGTTATTAATCTCTTGGAAATTTTTATAACAAAAATTAGCTTTGTCTATTTTATATATTATGTAGGTGCCTATAATAATTAGGTAGAACAGAATTTACAGTAATAATCGTAAATAAAACAAAACAAACTTGTTGAACTACACTTTAATTAGGTACTGAAAATTGGACAATTGTTTCACAATTTTTAGTAATTAAAGTGTAGTTCAACAAGTTTGTTTTGTTTTATTTAGGTTTGTAATATGGAACTACATCAAGTAAAAGCCGAATCTTTTTTATTTACAGTAATATCAACGTCAGTATTTTGCTGACCAGAAAAAAAAAGATGCCACCGGTGCAAATAAAAACTATAAATAAGTAAAATTCTGTACAAAAAAGTATTGCGTTAATATCAATCACATTGTTATCATCAAAAACCACCCCACAATCCTAATGTAAAGGTAGTTCTGTGTTGTGACTTTGGAAGAGAAAGGCGCTTAACACAGCATTAACTAGCTGTTACGACTGAAATCCATCTAAGAAATTTCTCTGGTAGGACAATTTAATTTAAAATGTACAAGAGAGAACAACCCTTACAAGCAGGGTTGAAGGGGGCTTTTTAGTGGTAGCAGTTAGTTCAAGGTATATAAATGTAATATACCAAATTAAAAAAATGAGGTGTGGCCACCACACGACTTTCTTATACGTATGAAAGTGTTACTTCCGGTCCGAATTTTGAAATTTCATTTATACAAAAAATATTCCATATCTAACTCTAAATACTTTTGTACTCTTGATAAATATATATAGAATGCATAACTTACGACATATTTGCAAAAAATCGCTATTCGATAAGAGTAAAAGTGGTACTTCCGGTCTGAATTTAGAAATTTTTTTTATATAAAAGATATTGAAAATGATGTTTTAAATACTTTTATACTCGTAACGTATTTGTCTTAAAAGCATGACTTGCGAGATATTCGCAAAAAACTGATTTTCGATAAGAGTAAAATACCTACTTCCGGTTGGAATTTCGAAAAACTTTTTAAGACAATTTGTTTCAAACTTAATTCTAAGTACATATGAGTTCTTTATAAATTTGTTTAAACTTAGTAATTGACGAAATATTTGCAAATTTCGATTTTTTCACTGAAGTAAACTGCTACTTCCGGTCTGCCGATTTTGCTCAAAATCTAATCAGTTCTCAAGAGGCAGATTCTACACGTAAATACAAAATTTGGAATTAATATCTACAGCGGTTTGACCGCTATCGTGGTCACACACACACAGACAGACACACAGACACACACACAGACACACAGACATTTTTTAAAAACCACTTTTTTGGTATCAGGGGACCTCAAAACGTGGACATCTGCAAAAATCTCGAGGTCGAAAATTTTCATCATCACAATACTTCCTTATACTACGTATAAGAAAGTAAAAATTAAATCCAATTAACTTCTCTAGCACATTTTAACTTAAAATTTACAAGAGAGAACAGCCCTTAGGGTTGAAGGGTGGTTTTTAATTTCATGTGCATATATAAATTATTACTATTATTTTTAACATCCATGCATATTGCCTATATCTAGTAGATATGGATGTAAGTCGTGATCACAATCACCTTTAATTTTCACTGATATTTTAAAAGCAATGTTACTGTGAGATCACAGGTAAAATTAGGGCGTTTTGATCAAACACAATCTCGTAAACGTTCCTTTCAAAAAATTGGTTCAATTCGAACGAAAATTCATAAGACTAATATTACACTTTACAGCTTGAAAGCAGTTTAATATACAAATAATCTTAAATTTATAGGAATTATACGGAGACATCTACAGTAAAATAGATATTAGTGTAGCGTGTATATACATATTCAAACAGGCGTCTAGCTGCAGTAATACCTATTTTAATGTAGATGTCGCTGTATAACTCCTGTGTTCATATTTTGAGATTATTTTTGTATTATGCTCATTTCAGTTGGTTGATGAAGTGGTTTCAAGGTAATATCTCATGTTTTAATAACTGTGTTAAAACATTAGTTTTTGAAAAGGGTGTTTTTGAGATTGTGTTTGATCTTCAAAAACATCCTAAATTTTTAAAATATGAACTTTAAGATTTCGTTATTCCAGTGCACGTCAAGTCAGTCAATCCGTGCGTTCAGGGAGTTACGGCGCCGCTAGCGCTGAACAGTGCTAGGTCGAGCGGTGTCCTGAACGCGTGACGCGACTGCTAAGTGCCGGCGCTGGAGCTAGCGGTCGCCATCTTGTCTAGCGAAAATAAATTTCGCTCGATGACCTAGCGGCGCTAGAAAGAAGTGGGGATAAGCGGTGAATATTCAAATATGAATTTAAAAATTCAAACCCGCGGATTAATAAAAACATTAATTTATTAATTGTAGTAGTACTTAAATATCATTTTTACGGTTGCTGTTGTACTTGTTGTTGTTATATTTAAGGTTATGCGAAAGTTATAGGTAAATTTATCATGTAAAATAGATATCGATAAGTACTATTATATTCGGTCTACATATAAAGTGAATATCTTTTTTCTACTTGAAATAGATTATTTATTTCTAATAAATAAGCAACTGTTAGTGAATCCTAAGTAGTATATGAAAATAAATTTGGCTCGATGACCCAGCGGCGGAAAAAGAAAGCGGCTAAAATTCAAATTTGAATCTTGTACAATAATACGATCAATAGAAACTTCAATTATGTTGTACAATAGATCTTAAATAGTGCCTAATAAGTCTTTTTGATATGTTTATAAATTGAAATGTATTTTGAAATTGATATAACTAACAAGTAATGTCAAACAGCACAATTCCTTCTAATAAACAGCATAATTCTTTCTAATTTGGCAGTAAATTTAATGAAAAATATTAATAGCTGCTACTGAAACTAAGGAGCTATATATATAATAATGCTGGTTTATGGGCCTTATCGTCTTATTATATTTTCGTGTTTTAAAATACATTAGTACTGCCTTCTGTAATATTTTTTCCTATGTGTACGTATAGATAGCTACGTAGTCTATTAGGTAAATGTAACTTAAGACTTTTACACAAGATCTGCTATCAGATTCCAATATGTTATGTTGAAATAATATTGCTTTGTCAACTACAACAATAAAAGAAACATTCAATGTTATCAGTTTATGTTATATTTATTTATCAGTTGTACCTATATTCTGCGATTATACACTTTCTTTACTACAAAGTATAGCATTCATAAAATACATCAATTACTTAAAATTGAAATGAACAACTATTCACAGTGCCGATAAATATCTCAGCAAAAACTTCTAATATAATAGTGTTAATCGTAACATCATCTTCAACAAAAACATATAAATAATCCAACAATCCGATCCAACATCAGATTTCAATAAGTTAAATATTGGAAGAATATTGTTTTTACAACTACAGTAATAAAATAAATCCACAAAGTTATTTATTTGTATTAAATTTATTTATCAGTTATAATTCTGTGATTATACTCTTCTGCAACATACCATTCAGAAAATTCACCAACTAATTAAAATTGAAATGAATACTGTTCACAGTGCCGATAAATATTCTAACCAAAACTGCCAATATATATTTATGGATAATAGATACATCATCTTCGTCGAAAACTTCCACATAATCCATATAATAATCCACTGTAAAATGTAGTATTAAATATATAGGCACACTATATATTATAGTAAATAATTTACCATCACCTCGGTCTCAACTCTAAAATAAGGATTTTATATTGCTATCATACATGGGACAACCTAATTACACACGAAATACGTGGACTTTATTTTTAGTTTAGATTTTAAAAGTGCGTATGTCATGTCTTCATACTTCAAACAATAATAATAGTGAAATGAAATAAAAATAAACTTCAGAACACCATATTGCTGCTGTCAGAAATTGTGATTCTTCAGAAGTAATAAAAGTACGCATGCGCTAGCAACAATTTTAAAATTTACTACTGTGACCCGTTCAATGACTTCAGGCGCTAGCCACAAGCTCTAGCGGTATTGGCTTCCAGCGCCGTAACTCCCTGAACGCACGGAATGACTTGAATGAACAAACCAAACTCGTTTAAATATTTTTATTGTATAATATTTGGAAAAGATTAAAAATATCGCTGTGGCTAGGGGCACGCGAGCGTGCCGATTAATTTGGAATTATAGGCACGTGACTGACGTCACTGCTGTTATGACAATGCTTTCATTCAGCAGGCGGATCGGGAACCGATCCCGCTCCAACCGTTCACTTCACAACAGTTGAGTGTTCGCTGGACAGGACCGCTCACCTTTGTGTCATCGTCTGTCATCTGATACTTTTCATTGCTGGCATATGTTAAAATTATACAAATTAAACCGAATAAACATTAATAACAAATCGTTTTTCTGCATTAAGTTTTGGCGTAGTTTTTAGTGTAAGGGCTGGTTTTTCCAACCCCGAATAAAATACTGGGTGAACTCCAATATTATAATACATTTATTTCTGCACAATGCCATTTATATGTTGTATTTTACTTTTCTAGTAACTTTCATCAAAATTATGTATTAGGTTGGTCTTGGAATGCATCAATGGCGCATGCGTACAGAATACGCTCACTAAATGAGCATAGAATTTTTCCGCTCACAAAAATGGCGACCGCTCCTGAACATGTTCAGAGTGAGCGCTCATCTACTGGACATGATCACTGAACAGTTGCGCAACTGTTGTGTCTGCTGAATGAAAGCATTATCATTTAACGTGCACCTAAATTTGAAATTAGAGGTACGTCAAATCATTAGTTTATTCTGCGCCAATCTATAAGTTATGAGAATAATTAATAATAGTTTTCATTATTAATTTTTTTTAAGGAATAAATAACAATTAGAGTCAAAATAAGTCTTTTTATTACAAAATTCAAAACATCAAATTAACAAAACTCTTACAAAGGATAAGTACAATATTATTGGAAAGTTTTAGTAGAACATTCTGTATCAAAGGATGCTTTGCTTATAGCGTCTAGTTGATTATTTAAAATAAATGTGAGAATGTCTTGCTTTTACTATTTTTATTGCGTTTATTAAGATTTATTACTGTCGTATAGAATCATGTCCCTCGGGTCGCCCCTTTTCTTAATTTTTGAGGGCAACACTAATGATTTTAATAAATCAGTTTCAATATTTTCATTATTATTATTGTTATTACTGTTATCTTCATTATCACCAAAGGGTTCATCAACAAATGTAATGTGTGGCATGTTTGCTAAATTACTTGTATTATCTGTCAATTTACTAATATTTCCATCAGACAATACTATTCTAACACTATTTTGTTGTGAGATCGTTTCTTAATTATTATCGTATGCCTCAGTACTTGTTTTTGTATCGATCAGATCACAATTTGCCTCACCTGTTGTAATATAATTCCCACTTAATAATTGCCACTTCGTTTCTAGTTCTCCAGTAGTGTTCCATTTTCTTCAATAAATCTAATCTATAGTTGAATTCACTATTGCTGGAAATGCTAATTAAGTTGATTAAAGAATTCGTAATTAAAGTGGCTGATTTTCGTTTTTCGGTTAACGTCATCACGTTAGGCTTTTCGCTTACTACATGTTTTGCTTTTGCCACAATATCTGACTTGGTTGTTGCAATTCTATGTTTTAATAAATAATAATTTTTTGTCCATCGTATGTGACACAAGTAGTTTGAAACATACCGTCATTATATTCCTTTAATATTTTTACTTTAGTGATTAAATCTATCCGTTTCTGGATATATGTACTTGAAATTGTAACCTGTTAAAATATTCACACACTGCAATAAATCTTTTTCATGGTTTTGAAATCGGTGCAGTGGTCGCTTCAAAATGTGTTTAGCTGCTTGATTGTCGATTATCGATTGATTATGGCTATCTAAAACAATGAAAAAATATTTAACAAAGTCGGTTAAAGTTGAATTGTTAGGTACTACTTGTTTGATTTTATGGTTAATTGAGTCCATACGGTTATTTGGTGTATTATTTAAATTGTATTTATGAAATAAACTAAGAAATAGTTGAATATTAAATATTGAGTAAAAAATGTCAAAATAAGTGCAATAAATACTATATTATTTGCTCATGCTTTCAATATATTTTATAATATTTTAGTGTTTGTAAAAATGTATTATTTAACCAGTTCTTAATTGTATAAGCATAATTTAAATATCTTCCAATATAAAATATTTTTAAAAAATGTGTACTAAAACTATTTTACTATTTTCAGAATTAAATAAGTTTGATATCTTATTGTAGTTGGTTTTATTGAAATAATCTAAGCCAGACTCAATATATTGGTTTTAAAACAATTTGAAGTGCATTTCCTATCAGTGTTTCTATATAAATTCATACTTATTACTTACTAAGTTCCTATTATACATCTGTTATTAATCTCTTGGAAATTTTTATAACAAAAATTAGCTTTGTCTATTTTATATATTATGTAGGTGCCTATAATAATTAGGTAGAACAGAATTTACAGTAATAAACATAAATAAAACAAAACAAACTTGTTGAACTACACTTTAATTAGGTACTGAAAATTGGACAATTGTTTCACAATTTTTGGTAGGTAATTAAAGTGTAGTTCAACAAGTTTGTTTTGTTTTATTTAGGTTTGTAATATGGAACTACATCAAGTAAAAGCCGAATCTATTTTATTTACAATAATATCAACGTCAGTAATTTGCTGACCAGAAAAAAAAAAAGATGCCACCGATGCAAATAAAAAAAAAATATAAATAAGTAAAATTCTGTACAAAAAAGTATTGCGTTAATATTCCATTGTTACCATGAAAAACCACCCCACAATCCTAATGTAAAGGTAGTTCTCTGTTGTGAGTTTGGAAGAAAAAGGCGCTTAACGCATTCTCTGGTAGGACAATTTAATTTAAAATGTACAAGAGAGATCAACCCTTACAAGCAGGGTTGAAGGGGGCTTTTTAGTGGTAGCAGTTAGTTCAAGGTGTATAAATGTACTATACCAAATTAAAAAAATTAAATCCAATTAACTTCTCTAGCACATTTTAACTTAAAATTTACAAGAGAGAACAGCGCTTAGGGTTGAAGGGTGGTTTTTAATTTCATGTGCATATAGAAATTATTACTATTTTTTTTAACATCCATGCATATTGCCTATATCTAGTAGATATGGATGTAAGTCGTGATCACAATCACCTTTAATTTTCACTGATATTTTAAAAGCTCTGTTACTGTGAGATCACATGTAAAATTAGGGCGTTTTGATATCAAGATCAAACACAATCTCGTGAACATCCCTTTCAAAAAAATTGGTTCAATTCGAACGAAAATTCATAACACTAATATTACACTTTACAGCTTGAAAGCAGTTTAATATACAAATAATATTAAATTTATAGGAATTATACGGAGACATCTACAGTAAAATAGATATTAGTGTAGCGTGTATATACATATTCAAACAGGCGTCTAGCTGCATTAATACCTATTTTAATGTAGATGTCGCTGTATAACTCCTGTGTTCATATTTTGAGATTATTTTTATATTAAGCTCATTTCAGTTGATTAATTGCCTTTTTTAATTGTAATTGTTATGTTTTAATAACTGTGTTAAAACATTAGTTTTTGAAAAGGGTGTTTTTGAGATTGTGTTTGATCTTCAAAAACATCCTAAATTTTTAAAATACAAACTTTAAGATTTCGTTATTCCAGTGCACTTGACTAACTTGCCTAAACTACCCTAGTCGCCAGTAGCAAGATCACTATATGCCATTATGCACATCCCTTTCAAAAAATTGGTTCAATTCGAACGAAAATTCATAACATTAATATTACACTTTACAGTACAGCTTGAAAGCAGTTTAATATACAAATGATCTTAAAATATATTTATTTTATAGCAATTATACGGAAACATCTACAGTAAAATAGATATTAGTGTAGCATATATACAGGGTATATCACGACTAGATTTCGTTAGAACAATACATATAGAAAACTAAGAGTTGAGTTTTGAAATTTCGCAAATACAAGTTTCGCCTTAAGCTCTTTCGATTTAAAATAGTTTTGAATTTTTGCTTCTTCCGGTTACACCGGAAATGGATATCAACTTCCTTATTTTAAATGGAATACCCCATCTTTTATGTTTGATTTGTATTTCCAACTTAATTTTAAGGATAGTTTGTCAGATAAACTTTGCCTCTAAACTTAGCCATTTTTCAGGTATTTTAATTTTTGTAAAAAAATTGACAGCTGCAGACAATTACTCATAACAACATTCCCAATAATTGAATGCATGCACATATTTAAAATTGTAGGTAATCATTTTGGAAAGTATACTGATTACTGGTATTATAAACTTTTCAAAATAGTACAGGGTGATCAGAAAACCATGTTAAACATTTCATCCAGAAAATATCAATATCTTCTTATTTTTAAATAGCAACCTAAATTTTTTTCAACTTCATTGAATTGCACGTTCAAAATTAGGGGCAGTAGGTATTTACTTCTCTATAACTAAACGTCTAGTTTCAGAGTTATTTTAGAAAAAAGAAAAAAGTTTTATTTTGTATAATCAGTTAGGCTATGGAAATTCATGTGAAGAAATAAAAATTCTTTGTCTTCCGTTTCTGAATACTTGAATAATAATAATAATAATGTCGCGATCTGGATTTAATAACGAAGATTTTTTGAATCTAATAATAAGAGTTATGGTGAATGTAAATAGATTAATCGACCGAACATGTGTTTATGCAGAGAAATATCCAAATCGGTCAAGACCTACCAAGAGTATCTTAAGCAATCTTTTAAAAAATTGCATTTCCTTCGGATCATTCTTGCCGAAAACAACCAAAAGAAAACCTGTGGAGGTAACAGCACTTGCTTACTTTACAGCACATCCTAGTAATTCTCTAAAGGATGCAGAAGCTGAAGTAGGTGCATCCAGAATGAGCATACATCAAATTTTGAAAAAGACCAAGTGGCATGCTTACAAATTTCAACCTGTTCAACATATTGTAACGAAACAAGTGCACAAAGAAAGACTTCCGAGCGACAATAAAAAGAGGTTGTAAATCATCTCGACGCGACTGGTAAACATCATAAAGCAATAAATCATCCATTTGCGTTGTACTGCAAAGAGACAGAATGTCTATCGAATGTTCTACAAACATCGAGAGAAAGATGGAGTTTACGCGAGTGCTTCCAGATGTTTCGTATGTGTATATAAGGCGGCTGGGTCACCGATGGAGGAGTAATTCCGGAATAAGAAAGTCCTTAAGCAGTAGTCGCGCGGAACAGACCAAATAAATATAAGAAATAAATAAATAGTTCCTTCAGTGGTAGCCGAAGAATAAACATAAATATAGTGCAATAAAGACATAAATATTACCGTGTCAAATAAATAGAAGTGATATAAATACGGTAGTGTTACATAAATATTAGTAATAGAAATAAATACATGTGTTAATTTAAATCGTAGTAGTTTAAGTGTGATACATTAGTTTTATATTTTTATATTATAATTAATTTTCAGTGTATGAATATACAGACTGTTTTAAATAAATAAATTGCACGAGTTGTTTATTGCGAACCCGAAAACGTTACAATATTAATGAAGCTGATTTTGTAACAAGAGCGCATTTTTGTGAGTGGTTTTCAATGAAATCACAAGAAGACGACGATTTCACAAAAAATCTTATATGGACAGATGAATCAAAGTTTTATAGAATTGGAATATCTAATCGACAGTTGACTCAGACAGTCAGCCGCATTCCAGCCTTTATTGGATGAATATTTGGGTGCATAGAACAGCACCCGTAGTTCTTTAATTGACCGCTAATTGCTCCTATAGTGATTATCTCAAAAATTACAAAAGATAGGTATAGGAAATTGTTAACAGAAATGAAAGAGAATAAAAAAAGAAACAAAATGACTCAATAAAATACTGGGTGTTCCATTTAAAAAAAATAAATATTTGGTACGTGAAAATTTCAGGAACTAGGCTTTGAAAAAACAAAGTTCTTTGAGGTATTGTGGAGTGCAACTTTACCAAATGATGTAGAATTTTCTTGGCTACAAGCACCACCAAAGTTAATATTTTTGCTTTTAAAAACAATGTGAAAATGTTTTTTTTCTGAACACGTGTTTTGGTCATATATTTTCAAAAAAAATTAATAACTCAAAAACTATTCGCTCAATTTTTAAAAAGAAAAAACAGTCGAACAGACAATTTAAAGCAGTACAAGAAAATCCAAAAATATATAGGGTGAGTCATTTAAAAAAAATTAAGTTCCGTGCATTTCCGGTGAAACCGGAAGTGCGCCGGAGCTTAAAAGTATTTTTACAATATGCGCCACAAGCAACCATAGATCTTCCACTAATTATTTTTTGTTTTGTTTGAAACACAAAAGAGATATGAGGCAGCTACTAATGACTCAACCTGTATATACATATTCAAACGGGCGTCTTAGCTGCATTAATACCTATTTTAATGTAGATGTCGCTGTATAATTCTGTGTTCATATTTTGAGATTATTTTTATATTAAGCTCATTTCAGTTGATTAATTCACCTTGTTTAATTGTATCTCTCTTGTTTTAATAACTGTGTTAAAACATTAGTTTTTGAGATTGTGTTTGATCTTCAAAACCACCCTAATTTTTTAAAATATGAACTCAATAAAATACTGGGTGTTCCATTTAAAAAAAATAAATATTTGGTACGTGAAAATTTCAGGAAGTAGGCTTTGAAAAAACAGAGTTCTTTGAAGTTTTGTGGAGTGCAACTTTACCAAATGATGTAGAATTTTCTTGGCTACAAGCACCACCAAAGTTAATATTTTTGCTTTTAAAAACAATGTGAAATTATGAATGCAAGTTACGAAAATAGTAAAATGTCCTATATTTATGCATATGTAATTATAAACTAGCTTTCAACCCAGTTTATAAAGGCTGTTAAGTTTTTATTTAATTTTAAATTAAAATGCCCTACCAGAGTAGGATGGTTTTCAGTGGTAACAGTTAGTTCATGGTGTATTAATGTAATATACCAAATTCGAAGAATTAACCCAAGTAATTGGTAGCACATTTTAACTTAAAATTGTAAAGAGAGTACAAGGATTTAAGGATATATTTAATGGCAATAATTAGCTGATGATGGCAAAAAAACTGATTTTCGATCAAAGTAAGATACCTACTTCCGGTAGGTATTTCTAAAACCTGTTTTGATAAAATTTTTCTCAAATTTAATCTTGTGTATATTTAATTCTTTATAAATTTGTTTAAACTTAGTAGTTGACGACATATTGCCAAAATTCGATTTTTTCACTGAAGTAAACTACTACTTCCGGTCTACCGAGTTTTCTGAAAATCTAATAAGATCTCAAGAGGGAGATTATATTCGTAAATACAAAATGTGGAATTGATAGCTATAGCCGTTTGACCCCTTCGTGGTCACACACACACACACACACAACAGACAGACAGACTAATTTTTTAAAAACCACTTCTTCGATGTCAGGGGTCTTCAATTTAATGAACTGGACAACTATCCTAAAATTTTTGGTAGGTATTATATATAAAAATAATAAGGTGTGGCCACCTCACGACTTTCTTATACGTATGACCGTTTCAAATTACAGAATTTAAAGATTTTTTTTACACAAAAATTATTCAAAACCCTATTCTAAGTACTTCTATTCTCTTAATATATAGCTATAGAATGCATATTTTGCAAGATATTCGAAAAAAGTGTTACTCGCTAAGAGTAAAAGTGTTACTTCCGGTCCGAATTTTCAAATACATGTATGTAAAGAACATTGCAAATCCAGCTCTAAATACTTTTGTACTCTTAATAAATGTCCTATATTTAAGTAATAAAAAAACTAATATGTTTTTTTAAACATTTTAATATTCACTAACTTACAAGCTTCTTCTGAGCCGGGGGGTACATCTTACGTACATGTAGGTATGGTTGCCTATTGGAGGTGGGTGTTTCATTAATATACAACATCTCCCTTTTCAATAACAAAATAAACTTAAATTACTGTATGGATATACAAGATGTATTCTAAACATAATCATTTAACTTTATTGCACGTTTGACTGAGCGTCCACTACGTGTTGTCAAACCAGGTCTACAATTGTTTTGAGTTTGTTCAACATTTTGTGGTTCAGAAGGGATGTTATCTAGTACTAGCTCACTCTGTACATTCTCGCATTTATCTTCTAATTCACTTGGTTCCCTTTTCATATATTGTGTATTAGAAGGTTTTAGTTGAATTGAGTTTCTTCTAAGTATATTTCCCCTTTGATTCTCTATTATATATGAACGAGGTTTTTCATGTTCTCTTAAAATTCTAGCAGGTTCCCAAATTCTATCCCTCTCATTTCTTAAAACTACATTTTCTCCTTGCTGCAACTGTCTTTTTTTTTCTAGACGTTCTATCATGATATCTTTTAGATCTTTCTTGGTTTTGTTTAATTCTTTGTTGATACTTTCTATTATTATAATTGGATCTTAACAGTTGAGTGTTTATTGGTAACTTAGTTCTGGTCCGACGACCAAGTAGTAATTGTGCTGGAGACAAATTTATACCATACAGTGGTGTATTGCGGTATTCTAGTAATGAGATTTCAATATCTCTGTTGTCTAATTGACATTTTCTTAGCATCTGCTTAGCTGTTTGGACAGCTCGTTCAGCTTGGCCATTACTTTTAGGGTGATGAGGTGAACTCGTCTCTATATCAAAATTCCATTCCTGTCGCTAATAATGGTTTTAGGTATCCCATAACTTGCAAATAACCTTTTAAAATGTTTTATCACCTCACTTGATGTTTTGTTTTCTGTTTCAACTATTTCTAACCATTTGCTGTAATAATCTTGGAGTATAAGATAATTCTTTCCACCAAAATCCATAAAATCACATGCTACTTTATTAAACGGTAGCTCTGGAATCTCATGTGATATTAAACTCTCCTTAGTATTTGCATTCGAATATCTTTCACAAATTGGACAGGACATTACTAATTTTTCAATATCTTTCATAAGACCTGGCCAGTATACTATTTCTCTGGCTCTTTCCTTTGTTTTGGAAATACCAAAATGTAACTCATGAAGTAAACTTAGAATATAGTGGCGTAGTTTGAAAGGTACTATTACACGTTTGTTAAAGAATATCAAATCATCCTCAACACTAATCTCATTTTGATGCTTGTAGTAAAACTTGAGATTTTCTTCAACATCAGTGATTTTCTTGGGCCAACCATTAAAATAAAAAGACTTCAGCATACATAAATCTAGTTCCTTGCTTGTTTCTTTCTGAAATTCCTTTCTCTTTTCTTCTGTCATATTTAATCCTTTACTCAGTGAATGAATGACTTCAGTAATCCATTCATCATCCTCATGTACATTATCTTTCAGGTACGATCTGGACAGCAAGTCTGCAATGTACATATACTTTCCCGGTAAATATTTCAATTTCAAGTCATATTTTAATAGTCTTGTTCTCATTCTCTGCAATCTTGACGAAGCAATGTCACAAATTTTCTTGTTTAATAAACCCACTAACGGTCTGTGATCTGTAATAACATTAATCTTTCGTGCATATATGAAATTATGAAATTTTTTTGTCGCAAAGACAATAGCGAGCAACTCTTTCTCTACCTGGGCAAAAAATTTTTCATTTGGACTTAGAGCACGTGATGCATATGCAACAGGTTTATTTTCTTGCATTAGGCAGCAACCTAAGCCATTCTGAGATGCGTCTGCTTGTATTGTGATCTCTTTCTTGGCATCAAAATTTGCAAGTATTGGATTCTCGGAAATTTTCTTTTTGACTAATTCTAGAGCTTCAGTATGATGGGGGAACCATTGAAATTCTACATCTTTTTTCAGTAGTTCTCTGAGTGGAGTCGTCAATTCTGCTAAATTCGGTATGAATTGTCTAATAAAATTTATCATTCCCAATATTGCCTGTAGCTCTTTTTTGTTTGTTGGATTTTCAATCCCTAAAATTGCCTTCACTCTGTTTGGATCTACTTGCAAGCCTTTTGCAGAGAATATATGGCCTAAATATTTGACACTTTTCACTTTAAATTGTATTTTTTCTTTATTAAATTTAACTCCCAAACTTCTCGCCCTTTCAACAACTTTCTGTAATATTTCATCATGCTGTTGGTCATTATCAGCAGCTATAAGCAGATCATCAAAGTAAATCTGCACTCCCTCAATATCAGAAAAAATTTTATTATTTATATATTGAAAGTACTCTGGAGCCATATTTAATCCAAACGGTAATCTATTGAATTTCCAGCATCCAAATGGTGTTGAGAAAGTACAAAGGTCCGCTGATTTTTTGTCCAGTTCAATTTGCCAAAACCCTTCTTTAAAATCTAGTACTGTAAATATATTTTTACCACACATTTTCTCAATTATGTCATCTAATGTAGGTATTAACACATTTTTTGGTCTTAAAATAGCTAAATTTAAATTTTTTGGATCAAGGCACAAACGCAAATCTCCACTTTTCTTTTCAATTATTACCAAATTGCTAATCCACCCAGTAGGTTTTTCAACTTTAGAAATAATACCTTTAGTTTCAAGCTGTAAGAGAGTTTCTTTTAACTTATCGCGTATTGCAAATGGGATCCTTCTGGGAGGGTTCGCAACTGGTGTTACATTTTGTTTAATTTCTATGCTACATTTTTCTTTAAAACTACCTAAGCCCTCAAAAATATCATTGTTTCTTTTAAGAAAAATGTCTTTATCATTACACTTTAATTCATATACTCTCTTAATTAATTTAAATTTTACACAGCTTTGCACACCTAATAGTGCTAAGTTTATACCATCTACTACTAAAAATTCTTCAACAGACTCTATGTTGTTACATTTACATTTTAACTTTATACTACCTATTGGTTTTATTATTTGACCACCAAATGCCTCAAGTTTTATTGTTGTATCATTTAAATCTCTATAATTACCTAAACTCTTAAAAATACTTAAAGGTATAATATTTACTTCTGCACCAGAATCTAATTTAAAATTTATATCTAAATTGTTTACTTCAATTTTTTCAAACCAAGACTTAATACTATCAATCTTACTAACAATTAAATTCACTAAAATTGGTGTTTCATCACAAGTAACATTTTTCACTGCTTTTACTTTACAAGATGCAGCAAAGTGATTAAGCTTACCACACTTTTTACACTGTTTGCCAAACGCCGAGCATTCTCTAGGGCCATGAGTCGTTTTGCACCTCCTACATAGAAATTTATTCCCAGGTTCCTTCTTGGACACCTTATTTTCTTTCACACTAAGTTTATTAAACTTACTACTCACCAAGTCAATATTTTTTTCACGTAAACTTTGTGACTGTTGTTTTGATAATTCTGCTGATCGACAATGATCCACCGCCTTTTGTAAATCTAAATTTTCAATTCGTAATAATCTTTCCTGTACGTTTACATCATTAACGCCTAGCACAATTCTATCACGAATCATTTCATCAATTAAGTTTTGAAATTCACAGGTCTGAGACAACTTCTTTATGTCTGTTAAAAATTGTTCAAAAGGTTCACCTTCTGCCTGAGTTCTTTTATAAAATTTGTATCTCTCATACACAATATTCTTTTTCGGATTGCAATACTTTTCAAATTCTTGAAGTATTTTTTCTTCATTAAACTTATCTTCTTTTGTCAGGTTGAATGTGTTATAAAGTTCTATAGCCTCTTCACCGGCTAAACTAAGTAAAATATTTGCTTTAATTTGTGAACTTTTCTTATCTCGTTCGGTAGCTATCATATAAATTTCATAGTTCTGTCTAAATTTTTTCCAATTAGCACTTAAATTACCATTAAAGTTAAAAATCGACGGTTTTCTACCCATTTCCTCCATTTTCAGTTATTATTGTAACACTTTTTCTTTAAAATGTATATAAAAAAGCAAGAAACTTAACCTTACTTTTTATTTTACCGTATAATTCTTCTTCAAGAATCTAAAACTTTATTTTCGGTTCGCGAAATGTTTCAATTATCTACACTTATAATCTGAACATTTTTTCTCGCAGCGCCATGTCGTATATTTAAGTAATAAAAAAACTAATATGTTTTTTTAAACATTTTAATATTCACTAACTTACAAGCTTCTTCTCACACAAAATTAGTTCAGACTCATTTGAGTTGATCCTCTCCACGGAAATCTTTAGTAAAAGGCGAAAGATTTATTCGCATTGAAGAGAATCCAGAGTACATCTTACGTACATGTAGGTATGGTTGCCTATTGGAGGTGGGTGTTTCATTAATATACAACAATAAATATATATAAAATGCATAATTTACGACATATTTGCAAAAAATCGCTATTCGATAAGAGTAAAGGTCTTACTTCCCGTCCGAATTTCGAAATTTTTTTTATACAAAAGGTATTGAAAATTATGTTTTAAATATTCTCATACTCCTAATGTACCTGCCTAGAAAGCATGACTTGCGAGATATTCGCAAAAAAACAGATTTTCAATAAGATAAAAGACCTACTTCCGGTAGGAATTTCGAAAAACTTCATTGATACAATTTTTCTCAAATTTAAGCTACTTAGCTACTTCCGAACTACCGATTTTACTGAAAATCTAATCTGATCTCAAGAGGGAGATTATACTCGTAAATACAAAATTTGGAATTGATAGCATTAGCCGTTTGACCGTTATGTGGCCATACACTACAGTCAGACATAGAGACATTTTTTAAAAACCACTTATTCGATAGCAAGGGATAATTATCCTAAAATTTTAAGTAGGTATTATACATATATAATAAATGAGGTGTGGCCACCACACGACTTTCTTATACGTATGAGCGTTTCCAATTACAGAATTTTAAGAATTTTTTTACACAAAAATTATTCTTCTATTCTCTTAATATATCGCTATACATATAATAGAATGCATACTTCGCAAGATATTCAAAAAAAGTGTTACTCGCTAAGAGTAAAGGTGTTGAGTTCGTTTAGGTGAAGCAATTACATAGACAAGACTGATCGTTTATTATTGGTGATATACTCCCAAATGCCGATAATAAACGAAACTGTCTTGTCTATGCAATTTCATCACCAAAACGTATTCACCAGCCGCCACTAGTAAAGACCATCCTTCTTCTAATTTGGATATTGCTCTAGCTCTTTGTTCTTATTGTAATTGTCGATTCATCATTGCAGTTACATTTTTATAAAATCTAAAGTGATGATAGTGACATTTAAAAAAGGTGTAACTTTTTAATACGCGAAAACCACATTGTATGTAACTGGCATTTTTATATTGCCATGTCATAAATTAGATACAAATAAATGCATATGATAATTATTAAATTATTACGTCTTTGGGGGACAGTTCAACACGGAAAAAAGAATCACCTATTCAGGCTACTTCCGATATATTACTATACTGCGGTGTTATAATAGTTGCATATCCATCCCATAGTAACTGTAACTCATCTAATGTGAAGTCAAGATTTAAAAATACATTACTGTATTACTTTCTAAACTTCATATAGCTACTTAGTAATGTAAATTTCTAATTTTTAAATATCATTTCAAGAGCAGTAGGTACATGAGCAAAATTATTTAAAAAGGTATTGATTAACAAGTTCCATAACAACCAATTCACATACCTATATTATATCGTCCTAACGTAATTTAAAATACCAACACATCTCTGTTAAACGAACAATACAATTTATCGTTATGTTCTGTAATAATAATAATATTATTATTAACTTCTTGTACATTGGATGTATGTGCAATACCTGCATTCGAAATTCGGACAAATGGTGGGATATATTCATTGTATCCAATTTCTTCTCTTGCCTACAGTGTCTCGTTAATGTGTAGTACTTTCTGTAAACGTTTCCGGGCATGGCGGATAATTAAATAATTCTGTTCTGCAGTTAAGAAATTTTAATTAATTATAATTTATAAAAAATGTCCAAAATGGTCACGATTCTGTTGAAAGCATAATGCAATACGACGTTTCATGTTGTCAAAAATATTCTGCAATACATTTGGTGTTATTTCATTACATTTAATTGTAATTGTATTCATCAGGACATTTAAGTTATTAAGTCTCGTTTTACGTACTCCATTTTTGAGCAATCAGAAAATAGAAAAATCTGGTGATCGAGCTGGCCAAACACAGCTGCTTAAAACTCGTTTTGGGAAGTAATTTTCTAGAAACGCTAAATTTTCACAAGTTGTATGTGCAATAGCCCTATCTTGCTGATTGTTGGGATTATTATAGACCATGTTCTGTAATTTTGTTTATTTACATACCCGCCTAAATAAAACTTTTTCATCAGTCAAAAAACTTACATCTAGAATTTATTATATTCATTATTTAAATTTTCTTGAAAGAAATCTGCGTGATCTGTAGGTAAGATCTGATGATTAACCGATACTTTGTATACGTTCTTTCGAAGTGATAAACGACGAACTGATGCATGTGGTTTTTCTCTTGCAAGGTTTTGTACCTGGTCAACAATATTTTGCTGTGTTCGTGGTCAACTAGTTACTAAATACCTACTAAGATGAAGTTATCTTTGAAAGACGTTATAAATGCCAAGTGAATGTATAATTTAGTTTTACATATGTTTTGTTTAATATGTCTACAACAACCTAATAATTTGTCAAATTTATGTGCATAATGGCTTCAAATAAATTCTTTGTCGAACATTTTGTATAACTGGTATGCGCGCAGCCTGAAACGCAAACTTTACATACCAAAGGGGAGGTTGATATCAAGACAGCGGAAATTAAGATAATGTTTAAGTCGGTCCCACACGAGATGACGCTAAGTTTGACAGACAATTTATAAAAACATGTATATGAAAATTTTCTGTCAAATTGTCATACAGAAGGAACATGCTAAATTTAATGCATAATTTAAAATTTCCTAAATTACTTTTTTTTCTACACTCAAATCGTTGAACAGATTCAGTGATAACGTTGGGTTCACGCGAGTCGTATGCACACAGGTTCATAAAAGCATTCAAGGATCAATGTCTGTAAAAGAGTATTTGGCATAAGAAATTGTGCATATTTAAATAAAATAGAATAAATGCAGCCAAAACAGATTTAACGGAAACAGAAACGTAAAAGTAAATAAACATCTGCGGTCTCTGATACTATTACAGTTTACCTAATCGCCTAATGTAAACGATCCTTGCCGCCGACCGTTTTTATGCAAAGATGCTTTGATCACACACTTTTATTACTGAATCTCTTCGGCGATTCTAGTATAATCTTTGTGCAGACTGATAAAATGACAACGAACACTGCATTATAACTTCAAATTAGGTAATTGTAGGAAAACCAGGGGAAAGACGGGTATCGGTATTTTTTGTCCTGTACGGTGGAGGTATCTAGCGGAAGCCCAATAAACTCGGTTTAGTGAGTGAAACGATGTAGTGACAGCCGTGAATATTATTCCAGAGCCGTGTTTTGTGATTTGTGCATTGTGTTTGGTACAATTTTGCGTTTGTTTTATAAAATTTTATGCAACTATTTACTAGTTTACAGGTATAAACTATTGTTATTTCTTATTTTCTATGTATATTACTATCGTGTAAATCACTTCATGAAGGTATATCTACATTTTAGACGCACTTTATTCCTGTTACGCTTGAATAACCAATTGAAAATGGCCTGGAGGCATGATGCGGTGGGACAAGACGACTTGCCGGTCGTAGTGCTGACGAACAAGACTGGTATTTTAACTGAATCCCCATATAAAGCGGAATTAATTAAAGCATAATATAAGCTTCTAGAAAACCTGAGTCAAAGAAAAACCGTATGAACAACAGCATTTCTAGAAGCCGAACAACAAAGCCCCAGCCAAAGAAAAAAATATTTCAAAGACTAGCATGATTCCTTATCACAAGTCACGGAAGAAAGCACAAAAGTCCTGCTTCTTTGCAAATAGCCAATGATAAGGATTTTGAACGTTCTGGTCTTCGAATTTTCAACAATAATAATTGTACCATTAATGTTTATTTGAATAAAACACAGCACTCACTACCTGTTTGTTACTCTTGTAGATAAATTTGTTGTTACGTAGGCGACTTTAAAACACGACGGTGCTTTAAAGGCCCGACTTCGCACGCAAATGTGTTCGAGATACCCGGATTATGAGTCAGATATAATAAAAACTTTATTTATAGTTATTTTCAATTAGTTTCCTTTTGTCACATTACTAAATAGCTTAAATATCATTTGTAATGAATCAAAATGTGTGGTCCACTTTGCCACCACCGTGGGGCCAGATCGGGTACATGCACTGGTTTTCAAAAACAATTACGTATATTAATACATAAGAAAATTTTTACTTTTGACAATTTTATAAAGCGGAGAAATGTTCAAAAATAGTTTTGCGCCAAACCAAACTATTTCAATATTTACCTGGTTATCTTAAACTTAGTTTATATGTTAAATTAGAGGAACAATGGGCAAAACGGGGTTTGCCCATTGTTCCTCTAATTTGGATGGTATTAAATATTGATAATCCCTTGCTCTTTACAACAAGTGACAGTGTTAAATTAAATAAATAAATATAGGAAAAATACATTTTTTCCTTCGAGTTGGACAAGAAACAACAAAAAGATCCTTTGTTTCCTTGTTATTCGTTATCATTTATTATTCTCAACAATGCTATTGACTTACAATTTTTATAAAAGTCTACGTAGGTGGTTCTGACTTTAGTAATAACTTCTCAGAAACAGTTTTCCATTCTATTCTTAGCTAGCCGAATATACAATGCAGGCACTGTACATGTACATCATACTTATAATGATTGCCGTTCCTTGAGCACGTTCACCATAAAAGAGTCTTAGATTACCATCATTGCAATGAAAAAATGTATTATTGTATTCGATATAAATGTTCATGAGTTATCGGATATGTATGTATGTACTTTCTAACCGCAACAATTCAATTTGTCGCAGTGGAAATTTAAGGCGAAGGTATCCTTGAATTGATATTATAACCACCACCAAATCGGAAAACGGAAATGTTTCTAATTTTATCTATGGTCTTTCACGGAATATTCTGTGGAACAATTCTAGTGAATCACGTAGAATGTATCTATATACCCTAACAACGATAAATTTTGTTCGTATTTCTTCGAAAACTGGAAGTATAATACGTGCCTGTATGTGATTACTAGAAAAAAGAATTCATTTTACTTTGCAATACACACCATTCATTTAATTATATTAGATAACACTTATGTATCTATATCTGAACTTAAAACCACAACCTTCCTCATTTTTATCTCCTGTTCATTCATATTTTCCTTAGCGGAATATGATAATACATTGATATACAGTGAAAATATAAAAATAACATTGAAACGACTTTCGTAGTAAAGATGCTATATTTTCTGAAATGTTATGTTATCTATTTCATTATAAATCTATTTTAAAAATCGTCATCGGGAACAAGTTTGTGAATTCTATCAGCCAATCAAATTGCTACTCACTAGTCTGTGGTTTATGTTGAAACAAATCTACTACCTGCCTATCATTATATCAACTTATCTCAGAATAAAAAAGAGTGATTCAAACATCCCGCCAAAACCCGCAACATATTGTTCAAAATGTAGTTTAATATGACATCTAAACAGTTGAAAATGTAGTAGGTACGTACTTTATCAACAATTTAAAATTTTATTATTTTTTCTAATAAGTGCAAGGATTTCACACTTCTTAAGAAAAAATCATTTCTACTTTGATGCATCAACTTTATGCATCATTATATCAACATCATATTTTAATAAATACACCAATTAACATTTTAAAAATATGATTATCTCAATAATCAATGTTTATTACAATTATATATTTAAAATCTAATTCCTAATTGTGTTTATTTTAGGATATAACGACGTATTCAAAAAATATAAAATGTTGAAGTATACCCACTTTATTTGACAATGATTTGACAGATATGATGAACATATTCATGAAGTTGTCTATGTCACCAGCCTTTTTTTAATGTGTCTAACATTCTAATGTATATACCATGAAAATGTAATTAAGTTGAAATGGCTATGTATTTTATGAATTGACATTTCTCTATTTTATTTTTAGGTTATATTATTACAAAAAACACGCCACTTATTACAAAAAAATGAGGGTACAGATTCTAATGTATATAACCATAAAAACATAATTTCATTTGCTGAAATGGATATGCATTTTATTTATCATGGATTAACATTTCTATTATATTTATGGTTTATAATATAAACCATAAATGCGTTGCAGCCTCTTGTTCAGTTTTGAGTTTTGTAAATGAAGATTGCTGCGATTTCAATCCGTGCTTCATAGCTTCGAATTTTTCTGTCCGCAAACTTCCTGTATATTTTGAGTAATTTTGAAAATGTTTTGTTTCATAATGACGTTTAATGTTATATTCTTTGAGAACGGCTATGCTTTCATTGCAAATCAAACATAGCGCCTTCTTACTGGACTCAATTACGAAATACTGAATGTTCCACTGATCTTTGAATTTTCTGCATTCACTATCAATTTTTCGCTTCTTTTCCATACTACTAAATCACACACAAAAGCAACAATTCAAATCAAAATACTGTTACAAAGATGTCTTAAACTTAAACACGCACAAACACGTTTTAAGGAGGTACGCACTATTTTATTTCACAACAGTGTCATAGGAACTGACTTGTGGTTGCGCCACTAGCCTTCTTATATATTCTAATTACTGCCATCTAGAAGTGAGTGGAAGACACCAGAACTTTCTCGAACCAACGAGATTATTCTGTACGTGCTATTAGCGCCATCTGTTAGCGATAGAAGGTACTACCTATTTCCGCTTGTGTCCACCAGATGTCGTGTCACGTTACTCCTCATGGCTCGTACTCTACGACTAATCTAGAAATTACAGATAATGACAGGAAAATTAATAATATGCAGTGTTGCCGTTTTGCAGCCTTTTTTAAACGTTGCGTACTTTTTCGGACTTTTTTTCATCAGTGGACTATTTCACTTTTTACCACCGGCAACAATGATAATATGGTTTTGACCCTCGGAACTTACTGGAGTAATCAGTATGGCCCTAAGGCTGGAAAGTTTGGAGACCCCTGGTTTATATTATTACAAAAAACCGGCCCCACGTTGGGCGCCACTTATTACAAAAAACGAGGGCACCAGGATAAATGCCAAATTGTTACAATATTCGTTGTAAAGTGAACAATGATAGATTTAAAGAAAACATTAATTACTTGATGTCGGCATAGATGAAAGCCCCAGTATACTGTGGAAAGTATGAAGGGAAAAAGAAACAAGCAAGAGTCGTCTTTAAAGTTTTATTTAATAAAATAAACAGTGAAATAAAAAAAATACGATTAAAGAAAAAAACAGTAATAATTTAAATCAAGTAGAATTAGTATCTAGGAGGGTCTGCAAATAAACAGGGATCATTTAGAAGTCGATTCAAAAGAAAGGATTTAAGTTAAATGTAAATGTTGTGAGAGAATGAATATAAAAACTGGGTCCTTTTAAAGAATTCTGAGGAACAAGAGAGTTGGGAGTTAACTTCTTGACCAATACGAGAAAAGCGCGGTAAAAATATAGAAAAATGAAATGTTTAAGAACTACATAAGATATTTAAAACTATCAAAGTAATATATTGGCGTACGTAGATGGCAGAGAAAGGTTTTATTGCTGTACCCACTTCAACAGAAGAAAAGACATTTCTTCTTGAAAAAGTATACGGTCAAAACTCCTTTTTCTGCGTGTGAAGTTTTTAGTATAATTTATATTAAATGTAAAGTATTTAAAAGTAATTTTATTTCTTAAAAACGCTAAGTGATATGGCCAAATTACCTTGCAACCCTAATTTTTATAATGATCATTTAACAATTAATAATCATTTATTAATTAAATTTATTGTGATAATAATAATAATCTTCAATACCCAACAGGCAAAGCCCAAAACAGGGTTACAAACAAATACTACAGATGCATGCATGTAATCAGTAAAAGTAAATGCAAATTCTATGACGATCCACTATCCACAGTCAGTGTCTTCACACAAGTAATTCTCCATTTTTGTTCGCCAAACGACAAAGCGTGTAAATTGGAGAACGTCTCAAGATGTTGGTCCTCGCAAATGGTGCTACAAAGGTGCAATAATGTCTGCAGCTATGAACATCTTGCATGTAACATCTCTTCTAGCGCTTAAGGATATCATATCATGACGTAATAACCGATTCTCCTGTGCTACACCAATGCCAAGCAATCACTTGCATAAATGGGAAACCATATTAAAGAGGCATATTCAAGTTTACTTAATACATAAACACAGTATAAATATTGCAACAATGCTACATCTTCGAAGTATTTAGAAACACGCATGACGAAACCTAATGATCTGAATGTCGATGTACAAACGTTCATAACATGAGACTTGGAGCTGAGCTGGGATCGAAAGTAACTCCATGATATTTGAATTCAGTTTCATTTGTTAACATGTTGTCGCCAGTGTAGTAGGAAGAATTGGATGAAGTGGAGGACGTTCACAGCATGAAGACAATACATTTAATTTTTTCTGAAGGCTGGGTGCATCAGCAGTACTGGTAATCACAGAATAGATCTTAATATCATCAGCATATCCAAGTACAGGGTAATCTATCTGTAGAAGAAGATCATTCATGAATAATATGAACCACAGGGGAACCTAAATTTGAACCCTGTGGAACAGCGGAAGTAAGTATAAACAATGGGAAAAAAAACCATTCTAGCACACATAGCACCCTCTCTTACAGAGGTAAGATCTAACGAGGCCAATAGCCGAAGGAACAAAGCCAAACGAACCCAATCTACACAGAAGAAGCTCATGGTCAATTATGTCAAAGGCCCTGGTGTTTAAAATATATTATAATGAATAGTTTAAGGTAGATGTGTTAAAATTATACTGGAATTCTTCAATTAGTCTTAATAGAAAATGCAGAGAATAGTGTTAAATAAAATATATCACGCATCTTAAAGTAAAGAAGAAGAAGTTTTCCTAAAATTCCTCATTGGTCCTTCGAGGTATCCATTAAGAGAAAATTTGTAATTCAATCTATGTAGGTGTTATCATTAAATTTATTATTATTATTATTATTACTATTATTATTATTATTCGTATTGTTCTGATTAATACAACTACCTTTACTAATTACCCGTTCTTCATTTTTTGCAGAGATCCTTGTGGACAGAGTAATAAATGCAGCCTGGCCCCCTGGATTCATGATATTAAGACCACTGGTAAACGATCTAGTCGGTAGCGCGTTCACTGACATCTTCAATAACGCTTTCAGAGATTTTCCATTCGATCAATTAATCGATTAAATAGAATAATGAAGTGTTTATTTAAGCAGTGTGTACCAAATTTATTTTTTATTTTTTCCAAATAGATCATGAGAAATAAGAATTCAGCAATATAATTATTATATGCATAAAATGTAAAAAATGTCATGTTCAGAATGAATCATCTTACAAATACAGTAAAGTGGGGTAGATGTTTTACATATAGAAAATTGTTGGAATGTTACAGAAGCCATTGTATTTTCTAAAACAGTTTTAAGTAACTAAAAAATCGCTCCATTTTCTCATTAGAAATGTTGATAAAGATAAGTTAATTACAATTTATGTATATTTAAATATTACACATTTTCCCTTATAGAGGTAGAAGTCGATCTCGTGATATTATGTCGCCTTATCATGGCCAATTTGATTTAACACAGAAATATGTTATGTAAGCTATTGTTTCCGCGTTATGAAGGATATTTTTGGACAGATGAGAAAACATTTCTAATAACTTTTTCGTACAGAATATATTGATGTTTAAGAATTTCTAATTTCGCATAGTGGGCCATACCAATATTAAATCCTACACATTCTAAGAAGCAATTTTTATAAGTTTTTCAATCCATTTATGTTCAGGAATAGTAGCCCATGACAGCATTAAAACCTACACATTTTAAAATGCAATTTTCAATCAGGATTTCATTACAATCAAACCACTGCCCTTTTCTGTTCGTTCATCAAATATATAGGATGCTAAACCCATCTATATTAAAATTTAAATATTAAGCCAATTCTGTCAACTGTATCCTCAATCGGAAAAGACAGTCATCAAAATGGGCCTTGATTGATCTGTAATTTATATGAAGTATTATTTTTGCATTATCTGTAATATCCTCCATGAAATCACACCACTCCTTCAAAGTATTTACTGATAATTTGTTTAAATTCTTCAATTGATTCTCAACAAAATAAGACTTATCCATCACAGAGTTTCAGGAAAGAAATAAAAAAAAGAGAAATAAATAGCTATACAGGTATAATGATCTAATGATCTAAGTTATTTTTTCTAAATCATCGTCAGTATACAAATTAACATTTGAGTTCCATCAATTTTTTTAGCTAGCAAACCATGCATATTTACAGTTGTTATTTTCCAATTCCATGTGAGGTTCACAGTAGCTTCTTAAAATGAGCAAAAAGCATCTGACTACTGACCTCGCTAAAGCACATCTTCACATGTTAATAACGTACTCTTTTGTCAATAAATTGCTTTTGAGGTATGCTTGATGTGAAGGGCACGCCTATCTAATTGTCAGTTTTTTTTTTTAAACAATAGCTTTATTTTTGCCAGTATTGCCTAGGAATATATTTATTTTGGGTTTGATTCTAAATACATGTTCAATGCTTCCGGGACATCCTGTATTACCATTTCCCTATCCTTTAGTTATTGTTCCAAAATGACTACGAATTTATAATTGCAAGTTTTTTGAGTAGCAACCATTGTAGGCCACGTTTGTCCTCTCCAGATTGTTTGCTTGCATATATATTTCCATTTTTATTTGCTTTTCCAATCATCTAACTTCTACTGTATCCACTTCCACTTTATAAACTCATATTTCTTCCATTAAGTTCTGATTTGCATTTATTATTTCTCCGTCCATCGGCTTAATGCTTCCTTCTTGATATTCAATAGAATTACGCCAATATCAGCTAAACGATTAACTCTAGAAAAGTAAGTTTGAAAAAAGTACTCGAACTATAAGAAAGATAGCTAATAGGGAATAATTCTATTTAGACTCAAGTTAGCCATGAAAATTTGACATGTACTTTCACAAATAAAAAAGTTTTTCTTATATAAATAAAAGAATAGAAATTGCCCCTTCCTGTTTTACAATATCACTCTCATGTAAGAGGGGCATTTACCAAATGCATCTGGTCAAATGGAAACTTATGCAACTTGTATTACTAGCGGGTTGGTAGACGCAAGGGGGTGTGAGTAGGCGGAGCTAGACGATATTGCGGTTTCGATCAGAGCGCTTCGGTTTTATTCACAGATTCTGTCGCTATGGAGATCGGGATAAGACGCTCCGTTTTGAAGAAAAAAATATTAAAAACCGCAAAACGGCGATGCCTTACGGGGCCATAGTTCTCGATAGGTAAATGCTCCTCTTAATAACGGTCTACCTACTGTATTTATAAAATCCCAAAGTTTCATATTTCTCCATCAATACATTATAGCACTGAACTCTTTACATAAATGTATTTTTGCACGTTGCTTATCGTAAAATAATAAATTTGGTACGTACTACAAACATTCGGTGTTCCAGAAACACTCATTATGTTGTGATATGCCTGTAATAAACCGTTTTTTTTTTCTCTAGACGATAGTGAAATAGATTTTCACTTTATAGTTACCATTAAACGACTACCTACTTGTTATTCTCCTTATTACTAAGAAAATCCGAAGAAAAACAATTTACTTGCGTGGCATATATAAACAGGAAGTTGTTGACTGCAAATCAATACGTGTAAACGTACGTACACCTACACAGTTTCCAATTAGGTCCAATCTATATTTTATTAGCTAAGTTTGTCCACATTAAATGTTGGTTGCATTGACATCGAAACACAATGTATTATTGACAGGAGTGATTTATAATATCCGGTCATATGTCGGGTACAGTGTAATGAAATGTTATTGAATTGTTAAATAGTAAAAAGTCACTCAGATATGTCTGCTCTAATTGAAGATTCACGATACTGAATTTAATAGTAGGTACTCGTACTACAAACGTTATTCATATTCCCTGATGAAAAATGAATTTTACTCTTATCACAATATTAATAAAGATATATTTTATATTAATATTACAGGAGCTTGATAATATGTTATGGACCGTTACACAATAGAAATTTGGCAGTAATTTTTTTTCATGTCAAACCTGTGTGATTTATAATTAATATTATTAATTGATTATTTATTTATTTTTGTACAAAAGGTTATATTGAATTTATGAAAATCACACACAATAGGTATAGCCTATATATAATTTGAATTTGTGTTTTTTTATGAAATTTTGTTAAAATTTGGTAATGGTTTCAACAAATAGTATTGACACATTTGATGAGTATGTAATCATATATTTTGAGCAACGTGAGTAAGGGGGGGGGGGTAGGAAAAAAAACAGGTACAATTAAATAATTTCCACAGAAGACGCACGGCAGTGCGGGGGGGGGGGGCTTAACAAAATTCTATAGCTATTTATGTTATAAATATATTCTTAAGAAACAAATTGGAGTTCTATAAATATTAAAATATATATTAACAAACTGGATTAAAAAAATTTAAAACATACATATTTTAATTGACACTGAAACTGAACATCATACTTTTGGCGTAAGATTGGTGAAACATTAGAATGGAGTCGGTAGTATCGGGTTGAATATTATACATCAATGTGTCAGTATTGTAATATTTGTTGAAAACAGTTTTACTAACGTTAAAATTTTATTGAAAAAAAAAGCACATATTAAACTTAAATATTATATAATGAATTAAAAAACAACAACATTAGTACATAGATGATTTGTGCTGGGGTTTGAGAAACGAGAAATGATTCCCTCCACTTTTTATTTCTGACAACGGTCAAGGAGTGATATCATTTCTCTGGTGCGCTAAATTAGAAAAGACGCATGAAATCTGAATGAAAGACATGTTAACAATCTGATTAGGTTGACTCGGAAAGCATATATTTTGTTAATTACTTCCATTTCTGTACTATGAAGTCGGTTTCTTATTTTTTTAAAAAAATTTGCAATATGGCAAAAACCAGCAGACTGACATTTTTCCCATATTTTTGTCAGCTTATACTATTTAGAGGTGAATCCACCTAAGATATTCATTATACACATCATTCGTACGATCTGACGTACTTTGAGTTGTCTAATGAATCATCATGCATAGTCTAATGGCAATAAAGTACATTCAATAAGAGCCATGCAATGACACATCGAATAATACTTGCATAAAATGTAATCGATATTTTATACCTTTATACAATTCATACTCTTCTGTACACACACATAAATTGCAACATTTGTGTTCTTCACACATACCATAATCATATTACATTCAATACCTGTTAGATAATATAAATATGAGTTTATATTTTGTATTGATAATTATTATTACTGTATTTTTAAGTAAATATTTACCTAATATGTAATGTATATATGTATGTATGTACCTATGTTTATGTACTTTTTAATAAAGTAATTTTGTTACAAGTTTTGTATTATTATAAAAAAGAAAAACATCTTTTAACAATTATAATTTATTGCATGATAACATTGATTCTGTTGAGTCTGTTGTTTCTCAATATCTTCGTCACTTTCAGAATGTATTTTATTGTTCAACGGCGAGAACGAATGTTTTATTAAGATCCCGGCTTTATGGAATTTGTAATTATTTTATATTTGCTTGAATGAATAAAATATTACTTTTTCTTCTACCAATAAAGATGTTATTGTTATTAGTATTATTATTACTAAATTTTGCGACTTGTTACTTATTATTTCTGTCATTGATTTGTATTTACTCTAGATTATGACGCTTTTTGATTATAATAATATACGCAATTGCGCTGTTAATACCAAGGCAAACATGCCCCAGGTAAAAAGTCTTAGAATGCAGATATAGTAATATAATCAAGAATTTTTAATTAAATTATAATGAAAAACCCATAATTTTTTTGTATCTATTTTAAAATAAATAGAATGTATATTACAAAAAATAAAAATAATGACAGATACATAGTCGTAAATATCATCAATATAAATAATTTCAAATTCTATAACACCGAGATCTTAACAATGTATTCATTCTCTTGAAAAATACAAATAAATTCCGAAAGCCCCAAACATTTGTAGAACAGCAGAAAGGTTTTTTTGGTAATGTTGGCACATCAATGTTATCGTGCGATAAATCATACATAAGTGAAGAATATTTGAAATATATTTACTTCTATATGCCACATGTATTTTCTTTTACGAAGCAGTTAAGTATATATATTTACTCAAACTTAGGTATTATAAAAATTGAATATAATCCCTCTTTATTTCGTGTTAGAATTTACGAGAACTGACCAGTGATACCTTCCATATAGCTGGTCTTACGACCCGACAAAACTTTTTGCCGCGAGTATACGTTTATTGATAATTAAAATTACTTAAAATTTCCAACACTTTAGTTTTTATTTAGTTATGATTATGTAGCTTTAATGTAGAGTGGGGGAACGGCACAATGCTAGACATTTGAGGGGGGCCTTTTGTATATGTCAAAAGATTGTAAAGGTGTTTACATCAATAAATGTCTATTATTATTATTATTATTAAAGGTGCTGTCACCGGCCCTAATCATACACAAATTCATTTCGCCTTTTGCCGTTCGTCAGATTTCAATGCACCTGTGGATAATAGTGGTTTTCCATATTAATACTATAGTAAAAATTATTATTCAACATCGACAAATAATAACAATGTTTGAATAAACGCATTATGAAACGTTTAAATGTCCGTACTACTATCAACGGTACTGTACATTCCTGAATATACCAGACTAATTCGAAGAGATAAGATAAAAATAACACTCCAACTACTTACTACATAATCTTGATGACTTACAACATTCTATAAAACTTTCACTTCCGATACTAGAAATAAATGACTACGTCCAATCATAAAAATTACACACACCAGCTTAAATAATACATTATATTATACATAGGTCTGCATAATAAGCATTTCACAATGAATATTTAAAATTGCAGATTGTCACATGTGTCACCTAAAAACGAACGCAAAAACTTGTGAAAATGAATGGTAAAATTACATACACTCCACTGTTTTTCATAATTAGAATTTAATTGCTTAGTTGCATACTGCGAAAGATATAACGTCATTAAACTCGATCGGCCTACAATAAGAAAACATCAAAGAATATCATGACTATTGTAGAAATGCACAGCGACTTTGTATTTCGTAGTAGGTATATTGTGAAATCTCGCATTATTAACATAAGCTGACGTACTTCAATGAATTACGACTTTTGAATCATACCATGTTAGTAGTATCCACTGTGCATATACACACAGTGGAAATTGTTAGACGAACATTAACGTATATAATTTCAATCATCGCCATGATATATCGAATAAAATACTTAAATTGCACCTAATCGTTGTTTTATCACGTTTTTACAGTCCATAATCGTATATTTATATATACATACATATATATGAAGCATTTGCGATTTATTCTTATTACTAACTACTAATTATTGAAGTCCAGTTGTACATGGTTGTGTGTATAGTAGTGATTGCAATGCTAAGCCAAAAATAATATACCGGTATTCCGTATTTTTTAAATTTTATACCGGAATACCGGTAGTATTAGAATTTCTTCAAAAAAGATTTAAAAAATGAGGTGTGGCCACCACACGACTTTCTTATACGTATGAGCGTTTCAAACTATACAATTTTAAGAATTTTTTTACACAAAACTTATTCAAAATCCTATTCTAGGTACTTTCATTCGCTTAATAAATCGCTATAGAATGCATACTTTGCAAGATATTATCAAAAAAGTGCTCCTCGCTAAGAGTAAAAGTGCTACTTCCGGTCCGAATTTTGAAATTTCATATATACAAAAAATATTGCAAATCCAGTTCTAAATACTTTTGTACTCTTGATAAATATATATAGAATGCATAACTTACGACATATTTGCAAAAAATCGCTATTCGATCAGAGTAAAAGTGGTACTTCCGGTCTGAATTTTGAAATTTTTTTTATACAAAAGATATTGAAAATTATGTTTTAAATACTTTTATGTCCGTAACGTACTTGTCTAAAAAGCATGACTTGCGAAATATTCGCAAAAAACTGATTTTCGATAAGAGTAAAAGACCTACCTCCGGTAGGAATTTCGAAAAACTTTTCAAATAAAATTATTCTCAATTTTAATTTTAAGTATATATCAATTCTTTATATATTTGTTTAAACTTAGTAGTTGACGAAATATTCGCAAAATTCGATTTTTTCGCTGAAGTAAACTGATACTTCCGGTCTACCGATTTTACTGAAAAACTAATCAGATCTCAAGAGGGAGATTATACACGTAAATACAAAATTTGGAATTGATATCTACAGCGGTTTGGCCGCTATCGTGGTCACACACACACAGAGAGACAGACAGACAGACACACACACACACACACACACAGACACACAGACATTTTTTAAAAACCACTTTTTCGGTATCAGGGGACTTCAAAACGTGGACATCTGCAAAAATCTCGAGGTCGAAAATTTTCATCATCACAATACTTCCTTATACTACGTATAAGAAAGTAAAAAGGGGATGTGGACGGCAGACCACTTTCTTGTTGTTCCTGTAAATGTGTTGATAGTTCAGGCTCGAATTTTGAATTTTTTTTTTATAAAAAGTTATAGATATCCTATTCTAAGTACTTTCATTTTCTTAATAAATCTCTATAGAATGCATATTTTGCAAGATATTTGCAAAAACGTGCTACCTATTCGATAAGAGTAAAAGTGTTATTTTCGATCCGAATTTTGAAACATTTTTTTATACAAAAAATATTCAAAATCAATCTTTAAATACTATTAAACTCATAATGCATCTATCTGCTTAGAAGGCATGAGTTGTGAGATACTCGCCAAAAACTGGTTTTCGCTAAAGACCTACTTTCGTGGGAATTTCGAAAAAAATTTTTCAAATTTCAAATTCAACTTTTTAATACTATTGTATTTAGAAATTTGTATAAACTTAGTAGTAGACGAGATATTACTAAATTTTGATTTTGTTACTGAAGTAAAATACTACTTCCGGTTTTCTGATTCTACTAAGAGATAGTGAGGGGGGAGAAGTTTGCAAAAACCACTTTTTTTGATATCATGGGAATTCAAAACGTGAATATCTGCAAAAAACTCGGGTCGTCATCACAAAACTTCCTTTAATAATAACGGCTTGAGGCTCCGTTTCATCTTAGGGGATAGATGCTGCAACAAATCAAATTTGATAATATGGTCCTCCTCATGATTTGTAGCGACATGAGTAATTGCCCAAAACATAAATGCTAATAGGTTTTTAGAACCCTTAGAGCTACATGATTATCAAATTAACAATCCCCGATCCAAACATATCTCCAGTTCGCCAGTTTTGTTGTCAAGGCTTTGAATACTCAGGTGCATGATATAAACCCCTCCTTTGTCTGTTCTAATAATCCGTTGGGCTCGACCATAAAAAAAACCGGATTTTTCTCAGCGATCATTGATTGCATTATTTCAACTAACTTGCATATATATCTTGTGGACGGTTTCTTTATATGAATATTGTCATATGAGTAGTCGCTTAATAAAATCAAATTATTAAAACAGAGTATTTGTAATTAAGATGCTGGATGATTTTATTGTTTCCTGCATTATAAGAATTAAATGGAATTGAACAATTACATTCGTATATATCATGGTTGTCCTCATTACATCTTCAAATATATCTGTTAGCCTTGATATACTTGTTCTGTCGTAGCAATTTATTATATTATTTGTACCTACTCGTACAATTATAACAACAAAATCACTTTCTTCTACTCCTTCAATGAAAAGTAAGGCTTTTGCACTCTCAAATTATTGTCCAAAGGAGGCATTCTTGTCTCTAGGGAGCAAAATGAATGTTTTCTTCCCTAGAGAGGAAATGAAAAAAAAAATGAAACGGGCTTCATTACAAAATCATAATTTATTTATTAATATTAATTGTACTATTATTGAGCTTACTGAATATTATCTAAGATGAAACAATAAATTCATTTTTCTTACTTTGGTGAGAGTTACTTCAAAATTTCCCGTTTCTCTGTACCACTCTGTATATTAAAAAATATTGGAAACGCGAAATCCAGGGAACGAAATCAAGGGCGAAGTCAGCCCCTCATTTTTCAAAAATCTAAATTCTGAAGGCTGTTCCAGGTTGTTCTAGGTGTGTTCTAAATTGGTCCAGAATATTAAAAAAAAAAAATCATAATCAGCCGAGAAAATGGCGACACGCAATTTTTTGCCAGCATCCCTTTTTCGAAAATCGAAATGCTGATAGTTGTCGTAGATTATTCTAGATTTTTCCAAGGTATTTCAAAGAAAAGATCATAATCAGCAGAGATAATAGGAAAAAACGACTTCTTTGCAGTCTCTATATATTATTATAATTCTTATTGCTATTCGTTACTGCAATTGTTTTATCATTATTTGATATGTCCGTTTGAGTTTTCGAATAACGTTTATTAAATATGATTTTATTTTTATAATGAAGTTTGTCATTAATAATAATAATAATAATAATATAGTTTATTGTTTGTAAATTCAAATCAGAACATAAACAGAGTCAAAATTACAATATTACAATAGTAATATAATATAAATACAAAATAAATAACAGGTACTGTATGTCAGTAATGAAACAAATGCAACAAACAAATAAAATAAATAAAACAGTACAAGTCAGTACAAATTACGTCAAAACAAAACAAAATAAAACATATCCCCAAAATGTCACGCCATACCACTATAAAACTCATCCATAGTGTAAAATTACATTACGGACCTGTCACAGAATGTATATTTATAAATACACGTAAAAATGCACATTTGTAAATAGAAACGAACACGCATTCATAGAAAAATACGCTTTTATTTGTATAAAACGGAAAAAAAACCTTCATATGGGTCGATTACCCAAACAGACGATACACGTCATAAAGAATAATTTCGGTCCAAGTAACATTAAAGTACAATAATACCTACTAAACCTAATATTATTCTAGCTTCCGGTAACGTTTTATGTTACCAGAACTGTACGCCGTTGCAACATATAAAATGGTAACATTTTATTCTGTCAAATGTCATACTGTGACTGAAAAATGTAAACAACTATGACATTGTTTACATTTTTCAGTCACTTCATTATCATACGTATTTCTTCCATTTTTACTATATTTATACGCCGATTTCATTTTTAACAATCAGTTGTTTTCACAACTAAATCATGCCTAAACCGTTAGGTAAGCAAGCGAAAGAAATAATTCTCTCTTTAATCGAGTATTTTGAAAAAGAACGCGATAATAATGCGCCATTGCTACCCCTAACAGCAGTTCGAGAGGTAATATTTTCTGTTATTTATAGTTTATACAATAAACGTGTTAATAATAATATTTTTCATTTAGAGAGTAGCAAGTGCTTTAAATATTCACATTGCAACTGTAAATAAAATATAATCTACATCAAAACAGGGGGTTGGACCATCTAGCCCAAAGCGAAAACGGCCTAGAAATAAGGCTGTTGTAAATGTTGATGACTTTACTCAGTGTGCAATAAGAAATACAGTATATGACATGTATAGAAACAGTAAGTTCTTAAGGATTTACGTTTATAAAATTAATATTTGAGTTTTTTACAGAACAACATATCACGCTTCATTCACTGAATATTACTCTTAAAGAAAAGGAACTCTTTTCTGGTGGCAAGTCATCTTTACGGACAGTATTACACAATATTGGTTTTAATTACAAGAAGGATGATCCTAAACGAGCTTTAATGGAACTACCACAAATTGTATTAAAACGTGTTACATTCTTGCAACAATATGTTCGTATGAAACATGAAAATGTTCGCCAGTTTGTGTTCCTTGATGAAACCTGGGTTTTCCAAGATGGAATAATTCGTAAATATTGGCAAAATGAATCTATAGAAACCACAAAAGCTTCAAAAGTAGGTGGAAAAAGGTACATTATATTTCTAAGAATAACATATTCTTATCTTATGTATATTTATTATATTATCTTGTTTTAGATATATTGTATTACATGCAGGTAGTTCTAATGGATTTATTCCTGGAGCAGACCTAATATTTCCGACAAAGAGTCAGTATTTAGATTATCGCGGTGATATGAACAGAGACAACTTTTTATACTGGTTTGAACACCAACTTCTTATAAGTTTAAAAGAGCCGTCCATAATTGTTTTGGATAATGCCAGTTACCACAGTACTATTAAAAATAAAAGTCCAACATCATCTGCCACTAAAAATGAAATTCAGACATGGCTCACCAATAATAACATTGACTATGACGGAGCTGCTTTAAAAATACAATTACTGGATTTAGTTAAACGGTTAGTACATATATATTTAATTATTTTATTCAATAATTTCATTTATATCTTTACGTAAAGGCATAAACCACCAACTATATATGAAACCGATGATTTAGCAGAGAAGTATGGGCACGTAGTTCTTCGACTTCCACCCTAACAAAAACATACTATAACAATCACATTGGAAAATATGGTAGAAAAGTGGACGAATGCATAAAACTGTGGAAAGAGGCATTAACACAAGTAACCCCAGACATTTGGGCAAATAGCGTTAACCACTGTGAAACTGAAATTCAAAAATGGTGGGATAGAGAAGTAGGTTTTGAGAGACAAGATATATTACCTTTTATAATTAATGTAAATGATTCCGATTCAGAAGACAGTGTTAAAGGATGAAGAAAACTAGCATTTCAACTTAATATTATTTTCTTTTTATCATATGCTTATCGCAATGTTACGAGTTTTTTAATCACTAATATGTATAATGATATATAGATTTTGTGTATATTATTTTTGTGAATGTAGTCTAAAATAAATAAACTCACATGTATTTAGAATTTGTTTATATTTTTTGTAGACATAGTCGAATAATTTAAAACATATTAATAGTATTTGCTAATATTTTAAAATGTCAACCTAGTCCTAACCACAGATTATTTTCAAAGTACAGCTTGCTCAAAGCAACGTTATTTGTCAACACTGTTATGACATCACAGTGACGTTTCATATGACGTGTATCGTGTTTGGGTAATTGACCTATATAAAACATATTTTTTTGCCAGATGGGCGATCCACTTTATTGCATATAATAAAAGACTGTTTTTATTTTTAAAGTAGGAAGGTTGTTGCTCTTTAATGTGTTTGTAGTCGTAAACACCTGTTTATTATTATTTTAGAATATTCAATAAATCGTAGTTTCTCTAGATTACAGTAAATATCAAGAATGTAATTAATTTTTTCTATCAGGTGTAAAATTAAAGTAATTAATGGTTTGATATTTATTATGAAGTATCTATTCCTCCTCTTTTTTTTAACACAAGTAATATGGTGGTCCTGAAAAGGACCAATTGTGAAAGTGAAGCAGGTGGATATTTAGTCCAGGGTCGGCGTAAGGCCAATTAAACTCTTTTTATTTTTTTTCTGCCGTCTGCGCACAAATAAAGACTTGATATTTTGAGGGTACGTTCTTACACAATCTAGTTTCCGATTTCTGCTACTCCGTCTTTTTATTTCTGGGACATCCTGTATTTTACGGTAATATCACTAAGTAATATTCACTATAGGCAAGTTTGCATAGAATTTTTTTTACTACATTTTTTTATAGTAACTATTATTAGAAGATTCTTACTCAATTTTTGGTCAGTCGAGAATTTCTAATTTAAATGTATTGACTAATGCTAATGTTAGCGCAACGGAAGTTCCAATGTACCAACTTATCAACTATATTCGAAGCAGAAAGAAAAACCTAAGAATGCAATTCTTTTTACTCCGTAAAACGTAAGCACTAAATACCACGATCGTGAACACACGAAAGAAAAAAAGGAAGGATGTTAAATTTGCATTTGCCGGTCTCGTGGTGTATTTTAAAGACGACTGGAACCCATTCATATAACCACTTCCGTTTCGAAGTTCCCCTAATACTATCCGTACGACCGCAAAGCCTTATCCTTCGAAATCCGACCGAAAGACCGCACAATAATAAATAACACAAGGAGAATGAATATGTTTCCCCCTTTTTTTCTTGCATTTTTTCTATATCTCTCCCATTTCAACTTACCTACGATTTGCTGTCATCTCTTGCTCTTAGTTCCGTGCCTCACCATGACCATTACAACCCGAAAACCTGTATAAATGCAGGTGCGTTCGTCAGTTCGTCTTCTGTTTTACTTTTGGCGTGCTGGAACATGCTCTGTCTTTTTCTAAGAGCGGAGTGACAGAGGGATTCTCTCGTTGGATGGTCACATTAAAATAATACAATCATATCCGTTTCCTGTTCGATAACATCGAACCCGACTTTCGTGAAGTCGGGATTTTCTCGTTAATAAAGACGATATAGTAATGTCAACGTGTCAGTTCTCGTCTTAATTGCCGCATACTAGGCAATTAATATAGGAAAATGATATACGACTACTTTATACGTTTGTTTATTAATTATTTTTCATTATTACTATCTCTATTTTTGCGGGTAAATATGTGTAATAGAAAGTTCAGCTAACGGAAACACACTGAAGACAATAAGATAATATTTTTGTAGTAAGTAATTGCACTGAATACGTTTTCAAAACAGAAAATAATCTCTTCACAGCATAGCTGGTGATGGGACCAGAGTTAAAAAACAGATGAGTATTTACAGCATCTCCATTTAGCACATCATATATATCTGAAGTTTTTCATATCCAGGGTTTTTTAAAATAAAAATGGCTTGTAATTTTTCATAAGCAGCTTCCGTTACATCTCTTGGGGCGGTGTTTAATAATTGCTTTACGTTTACCAATATCTCTAAGGATTCTGTGAGTGGTAATCATACTGCTTCTAATTTCTTATGCTTTGTTAGAAATGCAACATGGACATTTCCTGTACAAAAATATAAATCTCAATTACTTGTGGGGTGTTTACCGTTCGAAATTGTGTATGTTTATTATACTCATAAAAATACAGTCTCTATTATGTATCAGCATATTTATCTGTATAAACTACCTATTTGTTTATAAAATACAGATTTGGAAAATACGATATACATGTGTGGGGTTATTTCTCTTTAGTTAGTTGTACAGATACGCAAAAAGGTGGGGCAATTACATAGATAAGACTGATTCATTTATTATAGGTGATATGCTCGGCATCTGGGAATATATCACCGATAATAAACGAATGAGTCTTGCCTATGTGATTACCCCACCTAAACGAACTCATCAGCCGCGACTGGTATGCTTGGAAGTGGGAACGATAATACAATGCTGGGAATTCTATGCTCTGCGTCTGCGAACTAGGTGTAATGTTATTGGCTGGTGGTATAAACCAAACCGACTTTGTACGGGCAACCACTTGCAATCGTCGGTGACCAATACAACTCAGATCGTGACGAAATGACATAAAAACGGAAAAATACTTTTTGTATTTTGATATTAATGTTTGATCTGAACTGGAGATAAAGATAAGATGTGTCCAATTTGTACAATTTAGTCAGGAAACTAAATTAATCGTCCAAGTTGGAATAAATAGCGCTATGTGATTAGTAAGCAATGACTGAATTATAGACGTGATTACATTCCTGCATTTAAAAGGCAATACCTCGACACAAACTAAAGCTGAGTTGGACGCTGTTGACGGGGACTCAGCTCCATGATTTGCCACAGTGAAAAGATGGACACGTGATCATACCAGCTTGACTGATGATGAGCCTTCGGGACGGTCAAAAATTGCGACCACCACCGAAACCAAGATTAACATCGAAAATATTCACCAAATTGTACTGGACAAGCGTCGAATAAAGATTAGAGAGATAGCAGAGGCTATGTACATATCGAAAGAGCTATATATATTAAATGAAGAATTGGATTTGCGTAAGCTATTCGCGCATTGGGTGCATGAGGGTCAATTTGGACCAAGAACCTATTCAAATAAGCATTTCCAAGTCTCTGTGGGAGCGGTTTTACCAATTGGTTGAACGCCCACCGTATTCACCAGATCTGCCCCCCAGCGACTTTTTCTGTTTCCTAAGTTTAAAGTTTCGCTTGGTGGACAGAGATTTTCATCGAACGAGAAGATCATCCCATACGTAAAGCACCTATTTTGCTGAGCAAGACGCCAACAACTACTTGGAAGGGGTCAAAGAGGTTAGAGTATCGCTGAGAAAAGTGTACTGTGACTTAAAAGGAAACTGTATTGGAAAATAAAACAACTTTTGACTGAAAAAATACTTGTTTCTATGTTAGACCCAAAACATTTTAGACTTGTCCGTATTGTACAAAACAAAATTTCCATGTATATTTGTATATCTTTTTAATCGAAGAAAGACGCACATATTAGAATAATGCCTTTCTAATAATGACGTATGGGTACCATACGACTACATATATGAAGTAAAAAAAGTATACAAAAGCTGCTCCTATAATAATCTAATTTAAATTTTTTTTATTCTATTAATAAATCTGCTCAGTGCAAAATTTGGGACATATCGGCAAAAAGACAGTTTTTTTGATAAAAACAAGTGATACTTCCGGCCCGAAATGTAAAATTTTTGTTATACTAAAATTGTTCCAAATTCATTTCAAAATACTTGTGCACTCTGAATAAATTAGAATAGAATTTTTAATTGGTCAGATATACGATATCTATAATATATATAGATTCTTAATATATCTGCATAAAAGGCATAACTTGCCAAATATTTGCATAAAACAATTTTTGTAAAGTGTGTAAGACTTACAAATCTAAGTTTAGTAATTGACGAAATTTTGGAAAAATTTGATTTATTTATTGCAGTAAAGTGCCAATTTCACTAAAAATCTGATCAGATTTCATGTGGCAGATTATACTCAAAAATCTAAAGATTGGTATTAATAACTTTTGACGTTATTGTTGTCAGAGAGAAAGAGAGATAGAGAGAAAAGTGGAGAAAAATTATGTTTTATATACATAATACATAATTATTATTACTAGCGTTATACTGTGTCCAAAAAGTCTGGAAACACCCAAATAAAATCGAAACGGATGATTTTTGTGAAAAACGCAAAAACAGGTCAATTAGTATTTTCAAAAAACTACTGGCTGATGGTATCTGTTTGGAATTTTTGATGACCTTGAAAAAGTTATGATGTCATCAAAAAAAAATTTAAATGGTAACGTCGCATTTTTAATTTTATTTTTGATAGATCTTTTAATTGTCTAAACGACAGTCAAAAATTTTTCATTCTACTTTTAAGAAAAATTTTGAAAAAAAAATCATTATAGAAAACAAAGAAAATGTTAATCGTAGAAATCAGCAAAAACTCTTACAATAAATGTGCAAAATGTTGTCCTTGAGCATCTTGGCAATACCCTAAACGATAATAAAATTCATTTTGAACGTTTTCTATCATTTCAGGAGTGATCCTTCGTACTTCAATCTCAATCCGTTGACGCAAGTCTTCCAAATTTTCAGGTTTAGTTGCGTATACCTTACTTTTTAGGTAACCCCACAAAAAATAATCAATAGGCGTTAGATCTGGCGACCAAGCCGACCACTCGATAGCCCCCCTCCTGCCAATCCATCTGTTTGGGAAGGTATTCTCGAGATAATGCCGAACATTTCCCGTATAGTGGGGTGGAGCCCCATCTTGTTGAAACCAAATTCTTTGGCTGGGCAAATTAGAGATCTTCATGGTTCGGAAATATTTCTGCTAATGACGGAATTAAATAATTTTGTAAAAAATCCAAATACATTTCCGCCGTCAGGTTACCGTTGAAGAAAAAAGGCCCTATAATTCTGTTACCAATTAAACCAGCCCATACATTTAATTTCTGAGGATACTGAGTTCGTACCTCTCTCATCCAGCGTGGATTTTGGCGTGCCCAGTACCTGCAGTTTTGTCTATTAACAGTCCCATGTAATGTGAACGTAGCTTCATCTGAGAATAAGATATTTCTGATAAAAAACGGATCATTATCACACATAGGCATCAGTTGTTCGCAAAACTGTACACGCCTGTCGAAGTCGTCTTCAGACAGCTCATGAACCAAACAGATTTTGTAGAGATGATACTTAGTTTTCCGGAAAATATTACCAATTGTACTCTTCAACACGTTAAACTCCCGAGCAAGCTGCCGTGTACTAGAATTTGGAGTTTCCTCGACTGACAATAATACGTCGAGTTGCGTATCTTCTGCGATCTTTGAACGACCACTTCTAGGGCGATCTCGAACATGGCCTTCTTCTTGAAATTTTGTGTGAATCTTACTCACTGCAGAAATACTAATTGGGGCACGCTCCGGATGTTCTGTATTAAATAAGTCGCAAACTTCTCTAACTGAACGAGCCCTATCCCCAAAACCAATCATCATCAATATTTGAATACGTTCCCTCTCACTTAAAACCATTTTTAAACAGAAAATAATCGACTTTTAGGCCAACTATGTTTTTTTTAAAGGCAAACTTTTCCATTTTCGAAGAAGTAATTAAATTTTTCTCGGTCATTTTCTTAAGTAAAATCAAAAAATTTTTTACAGTCATTTAGACAATTAAAAGATCTATCAAAAATAAAATTAAAAATGCGACGTTGCCATTTAAATTTTTTTTTTGATGACAACTTTTTCAAGGTCATCAAAAATTCCAAACAGATACCATCAGCCAGTAGTTTTTTGAAAATATTAATTGACCTGTTTTTGCATTTTTCTCAAAAATCATCCGTTTCGATTTTATTTGGGTATTTCCAGACTTTTTGTACACACTGTATACATAACACTAGTAATAATAATGATATTGTCTCGTCTACATGAAATCTAATATAAAAAAATTGTTTCCTCGCGTTCTTTACCATCAGTCTGCAGACTTGCCTGTGTATTTTATGTGACATTTTATCGGCCAATCCTCACAAAATCTTTATGAAACGATTATGTATTAAGCCCACGCATAGCGCGTAAAACATTCCTTCTGTTCCACAAAGTCACATAATGTCGCTTTTACATTTTATACACTACTTTTCAAACTTCCTCTGGCTACGATAATTATTATTTCTTCAAGGAGGAAGGATACGGACTGCTTAATGAGTAATGATTTTAGTTTTCCTGTCGTTTGTCTGCCTACGTTTCGTTTGATCTTTTTATCACGCCATCACCTAATGTGTCATAGTTTGCCCGTTCTATAACTTACTCATCTTAATTATTAATAAAGATACAGACAACATAAACTTTGAACATCACTTTTAATATGTTTACGTGCATATCTATGTAATTAATATTGTACTTGCATTTCTGCGTATGTGCCTAAAAGCGTTCCTTTATAATAAAATTTATTAACGAGAAAATTATTGACATAAATTTAAAATAAGAGTAATATTTACGCACGACTTCCAAATACATAAAAGAATTTTGTAATTTAATCCAATTCCTTATTTGATTAAGATAAAAATTATAATAGGTATTGCATTTCTAAAAGAGAATATACAGGTTGATTCAATTTCGACTCTCACCATGAAGATTTCGTTTATTATTGCGAACAAAGGATTGATTTAAATTTTGTAAAGTTGATAAATTTTGAGTTTTTTATGCATTCGGCGAGTAAACGGATCTTTGACAAATGACATTCGATATCTTTTTAACCCTCATAATGCCATGATGAGTCACTGAGGACCCCATGCGTATCAGGTGTCACAAAAAAATCCTGTATTATAATATTTAAGCACGTAAAATGCTGATTTTCTTCTGTTCTATTAACTCTTAATTTGATCTTGCAGGGAAGAACCAAAAACACATTTTTGAGGACACTTTCAGTCTTCCAGCTAATTGCGTAATCAAAATTTTATAAGATGTTTCAGTTCTTTCTAAACATCATCAACTTTCTCATTTATGATGACTATAATACCATAATGGATTCTAATCCAGTTAAAAAGAGCTATTTTGTCTGATTTCAACCACATTTAACATAAAACCTTTTAATATTAGGATTTGTATTTTAAGATATCTTTTTAACCCTCATAATGTCATGATGAGTCACTAAGGAACCCAAGCGTATCAGGTGTCACAAAGAAACTCTCTTTATATAAGGGTTAAACACGAAAAATGTTGATATTCTCCTATTAACTCTTAATTCGATCTTGGAGGAAGAACCAAAAACACATTCTTGAGGACACTTTCAGTCTTCAGCGTAATTGCGTAATCAAAATTTTAGAAAACGCTTCAGTTCTTTCTAAACATTACCAATTTTCTTATTTCTGATGACTACCATGATTCTAACATCGTTAGAAAGAGTTATTTTGTCTCATTTCAACCACATATAACATTAAACTTTTTAATATTAGGATTTGTGTTTTAAGATCCGAAACTGAAACTTACAATAAAGGTGGTTTTGGAATTTTAACAATGAAAAACTATTTCGTTCATGTGGCTCCCTTGATAGTAATGGCGTTCCAGCAGCATTTTTAAAGAAAAATGGGCCAATTATGCCACCACTCCAAAATCCACACCAAACTGTCTCTCTTCGTGGACACATTGGCCTCTCTACGATTACGTGTGGCTGTTCCGAACCCCAATCCGGCAGTTCTGCTTATTTACATAGCCCCCGAGATGGAAATGCCCTTAGTCTGAACAGATAATTTTTCGACAAAAATCGACGCCATTATTGAGCTGGTCTATGGCCCATACAGCGAACTAATATCGAAACGGATGGTCATTTGCTTTCAGCGCCTGAGTCATCTGGACCTTGTAGGCGAATAGTCTGAGGTCTTTGTGCAGTATTCTTCTCAGACTGGTGCGACTAATGGCCAGTTGCTGCGATCGGCGTCGAGTTGAGGTCGATGGATTCAGTCCCACACTACGGGCCACAACCTCAATATTCTCGGGGGTGCGCACTGTCCGAGTTCGGGGACCACTTCTGTCGCCCAATAGCAAGCCTGTCTCACGTCCTTTCTTTACCAATTTCACTACAGCGGTTCCGATTCGCACTTTTTCACGACTCATATTTCTTTTCAAAATGCGCACGGTTTCGGCTACACAACACTGACTTTGAATATAAGTTTTCAATATTTCGAAACGCTCCTCAACCAAAAACATGATTGTTTCGTACCGTGTAATATCAGACTGACGAACTGTCAAATTTAAAAAAAAATGGTCCATCCAGTGTCGCCGTACCCTATGATTTAAAAACAAACCAATAGGCGACCGACGCATGTTTAGTCGAATAAAAAAGTTATAGCAGCCATAGAGAGGTATTACCCAAACTTTCCAGAAACACACTTCTGTGGAATAAAATTATTGTAGAACCATTGGGACAAGTATATTGAAGTTAATGAAAACTATACTGAGGAATAAAATCACTTTTAGAATTATGTATTCTTTATATCAGTTTCGTTCAGCAAAAATCTCACGCAACCTGTCTAAGACGCATGTAATCACCGTCATTACGGTTTCATTAATAAACTATATGACTTAGAGGACACTGACAGAGAAACGTTACTAAAAATCAGGATTTGCGTTGGATTTTACGTAGATAAAACATTGACAAATGTACATACATATTTCAAAATCGAACAAACTGCAAATATTTCTCGGAAATTAACGTAAACGTATATCCTGTTTAAAGCACTCCATTCAGTTTTAATAATAGATCCCCACGTATAAACTGTATCTAACATACTACACAAGCTAACACACAGTGTTGTAAAAGTGAATGGTTTTTTGCCCGTGCATATATTCATACTCCTCGCTGATTTTAACATGCAGACCATTAATCAAAAGAGTTTGTTTTCATTGATCCGTTGTTTCATCGGAGCCGTTTCCTAGTAAGCGTGCGTGTCTGCGTTTAATTCGTTCCGATTTGAAAAAACAAAATCGAAAGCAACGTGCGTCAAATGCATCTCGAGAAATGTTTATTTTCCTTTGGTTTTTATTCGTGTTTTATGTAGCTCTTACTTTTTCGTAAGTTTAAATTGTATTTTATATTGCCACATTTAAAGATTGAAAAGAACTATTTCAAGTGAAAAACGTAAAATTGTTTATTTGTACACTTACAAGTAAACAACTTATTTTTGAAGTATGCAGTACTCTCTACATATATAAAATTTTCCCTGAACTTTGCAAAATATATCAATGCAGTTCATGTATTTCTCTATTCACAATATACAATTTATAGTGTAAATCCCAGCACCCTTCGAGACGTTTGCATATACATTTGAAAAAAAACGACCAAAACATCAACTTGTGCAAAAGTCTATTATTTGTACATGAAATGGTACAGTCGAAAGCAAAAAAAAGTAGATATGAGATATCATACTTTGTAAACCTGGCTTTATTTACTTGTCATTAGTGTCAAGTCATTATTCGATGGAATATCAAATAATTATCAAAACATCGTCTATCTGGTTAATACGAATTAAAATACTAATTAAAAAACATCATGAAGAAATATATGCATTAATATCTGGTTATAGAGACGTTTTAGTTGAAAGCTTATTGCAATCTATTTGGAATAGAGTTATAAAGGTTGGTACAATTATTTTGATTACATTCTCTCATGCTGTGTGAACCATTTCTACCAGTTCTTGTCTATTTTGAGGTCTTCCATTTAATTTCTTTATTTCTTTGATCATCAACCTCCACACATTTTCGATAATATTTAAATCAGGACTTCTTGGCGGAAATTTCAACACATTGATATTATTTTCTCTGAACCGTGTTTAAAACAGAATCCGGAAAGTTACTTACATCAGCTGCATTCACAACTGAAGAAAATTGATTTTCAATAAGCATATTTGTGAGATGGTGGTCTTGCTCAGCTTTTGATATTCTTTTGCGGCCAGAACCAGAAATTCTACAATTTCAGTGATGATCTCACCATTCTTTAATAATTCTAAAAGTCGTGCTTTTATTTATATTATTTCTTTACGCAGTTTCACGTATTTTGAAACTGTTATTCAAATCTGCAATAACATTGACTTTAATATCTCCATTTATGGAAGGCATCTTTATAATAGTTTAACATCAACTGTAAAGTTGTCAATTTTGATATCTAACCAAATATTAACAAGTAACTTAAAGTCGTTGTTTCACTAATCATTTTCAGAAAGTCTATGACAGAAACCTGTGCTTTTGTCTACTTTTTTTGCTTTGAACTGTAGTTCTCAATACGTAGAATACGAATATGTATATACGTTCCTTGTACAACGCAATTGTCTATTTCGAGATATTAAACTTTTTTAAATTCTTAAGCAGTGATGACTAGAGCTAGGATAGTTAGGCCAAATAAAGTCTCGAAAAAAACAGGCAAAAAGGCAAAAAAATGATTTAAAATAGCACTATAAAGGCAAAAATAAAATATAAAAATGGCAAAAACGTAAAACTAAAACTGTTTATTTAAAAAAAATAGCATAAGTACGTATATACAGTATTAGCTATTTATTTATTGTATAGGTGGACACATGATTCTTGAAACATTGGTTTTATTACACTGCCAACTATAGTCACCAATAATTTCTCTGTGTTCTCCGAAGTCAAACAAGTTGTCTTGTCGCTGACAATTTGTTTGTATATAGCTTGAAAAGGATCTTTCTATGTCACATGACGTTATCGGAGCGTACTTCAGAGAATAGATTTGTTGCGATGACAGTATATCAAACCTATAATTTTGAGTGGAAATCCCCTGTTGAATTTCGGAAATTATTTTTAACTTTTCTAGGACGAAAGACTTTTTGCAAAACAGCTTTAAGTTTATCTTTTATTTTTATTCCTGCTGGTCCTTGGGCGCTCGATGTGAAATCTACTGCCTTTTGTACAATATCCAGGGATTTCACAAGAGTCAGTCCAACTGTTTCTAATTTCTTTATTTCGTGGGGCAACCTAGAGAAATTTGTTTGAATATACTGTAGCGTTTTCGGGGTCGAAATAAACAACTCGTATAAATGTTTTAAAACTGTCTGTTTATTTTCACACTTAAAACTAATCACAATATAACAAGAAAATGGGTGTGCTTAAAACCACACAGCAGAAGCGTAAACTTCATCAAGGCGAGGTTAATAATACGAAATACAATTTTTTTTCCGTTCTATATTACATTTAAATAATCGTCCGCGAAGTTACCAATTCGCGAACGCAACACAGTTCGCGAAATACAATTTCGCGGCCGTTGCTATGGCAGCGGCCGTTAAAGTAAATACACATTTTGACACATGTTTAATCACACATTCTACGACTTATTTTGACAACTATCAAGTATTTGTAGTTTATTATATTCGTCTCATTTCCATGGTAACGCATGTAAAGCAAGTAAACCACTTTAATTTAGCACCTTTAGAACTAAATTAAATTAAATTGTGTCTCAATTTAAATTAAATCGATTGAAAAATTTAACGGTTGCCCAAAAAATTGTGTGTATATCTTGTCTGCGAAAAACTTTAACGTACTCGGATTGTCTTGCCTCGGCCGCAAGCATTATTAAGGAGATTTTCGGACGCATGTATATATATAAATAGACGATATGAATACTGGTTTTCGACTCCCGCCCTTGGTCTAATGGTTAAGTGCTGGCCTCTCATCCAGGCGGCTCCGGTTCACATCTGCTCTGGGACATGAATTTATTTATTCATTTAAATTTCAATTTATTGAAATTAAATACCTCTATATGATATATTTATTTATCTTGTTCCCTTAGCCGACTTTACCCGAAGAGCGTTACATATCCGAGCGTTGCAGGTCAGTCTTGTTCACTGCCTACAATCAGCGCAACGGGCCTAAAGAAGTTTACACTTCAAAAAATATAAAATAAATGTAACGCACTTAAAACTACTACGAATAAATTAACACACGTATTTATATCTATCACTACTATGTATGTTTATTTGAACTGCACGACTACTATTCAATGAATGAATTCCTTATCCCACCGGCGGCATTTATATGTGCAGACAAAAGGTCTAGCAAATTCTGGCTCTCTTCTACCATATTCCAGAATTTCTGTCGCTGACGTAGTATATGAGTGCAGTTGATTTACGACTTGTTTACCGGTACGTTATCGTCGTTGCCCGGATGTCTGCTTCTTTTTTTTTTGTGGGCTTATTTCATTACAATACGTTAAGGCATGTAATACCTCACTGTCATTAAAGGCTTCTTGTGGTTTTGAGATGCCATAGGAATTTGAATTTTTCTAGGAAAATTAATAGTAGGATTTTTTTTTAAATTGAAAATTTAAGAACTAAATTTCTTAAAACTTTAATTTAGTGCACAATAAAAGGCACAAAAGGGCAAGAAAACGGTAGATTCCTAAAAAAAAGCAGAATCCCAAAAAAGACGCGAAAAAAGCAAAAAAGGCATAATAAGGCAATTTGCCTAATTATCCTAGCTCTAGTGATGACTTATTTCAACTTTTATGGATGCTAGAAACGAATGCATAACAGATATCCGTATTTGAATAACTAATTTGTTTTTAGCACCCTTCAAGACGTTTGTATAAACTTTTCCGTGGCAATTAGTGGCTTGACCAAAATTGCAATTAATCTGAGCCAAAAAATTCAATAATATAAATTTTTTTGTTTGGTTTTAATTTGGCACGATGTTCTAAACAAAGTTAGTGTGGTCAGCAAAATATGATGCAACACCCAAAGCAAAAATTTAATCTGGATCTCTATTACATGGTTTTAAATTGTGCATTCTCTGTAATAGAGGCAAGGTTTCAATTATTGAGAGAACATACATACTTCAATATTCAAAATCTTCATAATTTTTCTGAATTAAAGAATTTAACTTTAAATTTGTAGTTTTATATAAATTTATACTAAATAGCAAAATTTGTAATTATATATAGTATAGGGACCAATTAATGTTAGCTTTAGCATTTAATTCACCTGATGAAGCTACAATGTAGCGAAACAATATTGTGGTGGTTATTATAAATTTAAAAAAAGATGAAACTCCCAAACGCAACGTTGTTATTTGCTCGTTTCTTACATCTCAAAAAGCTTGTTTTCGATTTAGCATTAACGAAATTGATTATTTCATAATTCCATGTAAACACTCTTATCTTTAGAAATTCGGGACGTATAAAAACTCATTAACAATATTCTTCGTTTAATTGTATTCTTGAAACTTGAACGGTAATCATTTTTCAAGAGAACAAGTTAGATCTAATAAGGAAACCGTTAAGTACATCGGTATTTTAAGAAATTGTGAGACTCTAAAGCTCATACTTCAGGAGACAGGAAATTGCTACACATAGTTAATCTCACACATCTTCTCTTCAAAGAAAAACATATTCACACAGACAGCGAGATGAATAAATAAATAGGTCCTATATTAATTTCCAATAAATAGCATTTACCTTAATAAATATTTTTCATCAACAATTTTTCTAACTTTACAATCTTTATCAGTCGATGTAACACATGTATATACATGATGTATGTACTTAAATATACAAACACGTTGATATATTAAAATAACATTACCAACACTTCATGTTTATTAAACACGCATGTCTCTTTTTCCACACAGGGCCTTATATCGCTTGGTAAACGTTTAGGTATTGATGTTTATAAATTTGTATTATCTCTCCGATATGTGTGTTTGTACATTTATATCTGTACGTAAGTGCATAAGTGCTTTAATAAGTAAATGCGGACAGGAAGTGACGCGCATACTTAAAAATAACGGAAATGTAACCGGAGATTCCGCTGTTTTTCGCCTTTTTCTATCGTTCCCAAAGCAGATTATTGTGCAATGTGCCGACAAAATAAAACACGTACGAATTTCTCAATCATTTAACATAATCAGCACATCACTAAGCTATTATTATTGTGCCGCGAAAGGTCATGAAACGCGCTCTGTAATTAAAGCAAATTAAATCCAGCAAACTCGGCAGATAAGAGAATTTGTGTTACAACAATTTTATTGTTCGCATACAAAATTGGAGAATGTTTAGTTTTCGCCATTGTGTTTTTCTAATTTTATTTTAAACATTGTAGGATAACTAGTATTTCTTGAAAGTCCAGAACGCAATTAATTATTTATTATATATTATACATACAGGGTGCCTTTACGAGTAAAGATATTTCGAAGCGGTTTTTTTCTCATGCGGTAGATACTCATTAGGAACACATTTTAAAAATATTTTCTATTATACTGAGTGTTCCATAATTTGGTGGCTGATCATAGTTCTAGTTTTTTAAATGGAACACCCCATATATTATTAAATTTTTGTATTTCCCGTATCATTTTTAGGCAAAAAGTAATAATATAGTACAGGCCTAAAATCTAAAGTTTTTGACTTATTCCATTTTTTCTGAAAAATTCAAAGTTTTTATAAAATTATATTTCTCGAAAACAACGTACTAGATAGACACATTTTTTTGTAATATTGTTTATAATAAGAGGTCTTAATAAGCATTTATTTTTTTTCAGTTACTGATTGCATGTGCAGAAAACTGAATTAATGTTACATAACACGTTTTTTTATAAAAGTCATTTTTTTCAAATGGAACAGCCTGTATATCATTTCATTTTTGAATTTGTTATTTAATTTCACATCAAAAACATGTAAGACGTTAATACTTTATAAGTAACTATTACAGAGCTATTGTCGTTTTTGATGTAATTTTGCCAACGTTATGTTTTTTATTTGAATACGGTTTAGTGAGCCATGATATTTGGTTGCAACATATAATTGAATGGATGTCATTCAATAAGACAACATGATTTTATAATGAATTTTTCTAAAAATTAGCATAGAGGTATGATTTTTATACGTATTGGGGGAATAACAAAAAAAATGTTTAGTAGCTTAAGATTTTGAGTTGTTCATGAAACTACATTCCATAAATATATAATATAACACTAATTTTCTTTTTTCTTCTACTTCTATAATCTTGGTGAGTGTCTCATTTCTATATCTACATATACAAATTTTAAAACAAAACAAATTAATACCTTAATTATAGTAACTGCAGAAACAGGAATTAGGAGGTTATATCAACGTATTTATAATTAGTGAAAAAGAAACAACAAAATAACTATAAATATGTATACTAAAATAAGCAATAATCGTTTCAACAAGTATTCACATGAGTTCCAATTCACTTCTAAACATTTTTGAATACGCTTCCGAAAGAAGAACTTGAGGACTTATATTTCTAAATATTTCTCGAATATCTTCCCACATTGCTTCTTTTGCTTTTACAGGTATTCTATACAGTTACTCTTTACGTGCCCCAATAAAAAAATCTAATTTTGTGATATCCGGAAATCAAGCAAGCCAGTGAATAGGGCCTACATGACCAATCCATTTTCCAGGAAAAATGTTTAGAAATGAATGAAAACTCATTTGAATAATTGTTGACATAATTTTTGCTTATTTTAGCATAAATATTTATTGTTATTTTGTAATTTCTTTTTAACTAATTACCGTTGATATAACCTCCTAATTCCTGTTTATGCACTTACTATAATTAAGGTATTAATTTGTTTTATTTTAAAATTTGTTTATTGTACCATATTCCGCACATGCAATTAGTAACTAAAAAAAAATATGCTTCTATTAAGATCTCTTATTATGAACAATATTACAAAAAATTGTGTTCATCTAATACGTTATTTTCGAGCAATATAATTTTGTACAAACATTGAATTTTTCAGAAAAATGGGAATAAATCGAAAACTTTAGACTTTAGGCCTATACTATCTTATTACTTTTTGACTAAAAAATTATACGGGGAATACAAAAATGTAATAATATTCCATTGCGTGTTCCATTTAAAAAACTATAACAACTATGGTCAGGCACCAAGTTATGGAACACTCTGTTTAATACAAAATATTTTTAGAATGTGCTCCAAATGAACAGTTATCACAAGAAAAAAAGCGCTTTGAAATATCTTTACTCGTAAAAGCACAATCGGCCTTACCCGCGGAGATGACTCACCCTGTATATATAGTTAGATAATTTATTTGTCCTCTCGACTAGATTGTGGTATGGGATATGTCATTTCAACTGCTAATACTATAAGACAGTTTCTGATATTACATGGTTAACAAACAAAACAATTATACACACAGTATACATAAGCAAAGCAAACACGTGGATATAATAATAATAATAATAAAAATAATAACAACGTACCCAATCGCAAAACATGTCGCAACCCCACCATACCGAACCGTATGCAACATTTACCAAATACAGCAAAATAACATAATAATAACAACAGAAAGCAATAATAAGTACTCCCTCACATGTACTCGCTCACTTACATTTGAGTTATAAGCAATTACCATTGCTAGGGTAAACCGATTGTCACCCGCAGTCAAGAACCACTCGACATTACCGAAAGTCATTCGTGCCGAGACCCCCATTGTGGCACTAGAAATGGAACCTCAAATAGTATTGATGAGCTATAACAGCCCTTCTACATTTCAAAGAGGGTATATCAAAACGCGCTAGAAGTTCATTGTGATCACATCCACGAGGAGAATAGAAACCGTCAACACGTAGTGATAAAAGTTTCAGAAACTTTCTCTGAACAGCTTCAAGAGAGAACTTATGAGTTTCATAAATTGGATTCCAAATCAGAGATACCCAAGTTTTGAACTAACCAATGTAAAATATAAGGATGTTAAAGCAGTTATATTAGAGAGAGAACATCAAGTAATAGCGTCATTGAATTGACGCAGAGCAGCAGATCATTAATAAAGATCAGCAACAATAATGGACCCAGGTTAAACCGCTGTGGTACACCCAAAGTTGCCAGGAAACAATTGGAAGTGAATTCATTGCACATAGGACAAACAGGAAGAACTTATAAGAAAAGGATATCCGAACATTTTAGATTATTTAAAATGGGATTCTGAACGATTCTTCATAAGCGAACCACCTTCTAGAGAAAAAACCATAGTTTTAGTTTTAACTTTACACATAGAAAAGAAAGGCACCAAATTAAACTCGTTAGAATCTCTAGAAATTAATAAAATAGAACTTTATATAATTTACTTAATGATCAGTTAGGAACAAATAGCTCCCTTTACTAAATATATTTGTATAATGTACTTTGTTTAACAAACCATTACTACCCCCCTCTATTTATAAATTATGCCATGTTGTAGATATATATATAAATGTACTTGCAATATTTTATGCATTTTTGAAGATGTCACTGTGCTGGCGAAACAATTATCAAATTTATGTTTTAAATATTAAATAGCGTAAGTCCAACAGTTGTTATATAGTAATTAATTTATAGTTATACTTTATTATACTAACTATAAAAAGGCAATGTACAGTGTCTTGAATGTTTTGCAATCTCTAATTAAAAGTTGACTTGAATATTGAAAATTTAATGAACCGCGAATTGTTGATATTATATTCAGAATAAAAGGTGATAAAGAAATTAAACAGGAGTACCACCGGGTAATATTCTGGTTCCTATACAGTCATACTTCATGTTTCTGATGATACAATTACTACCAGAGCATATTCCAAGATCATAACTTTAACGTAGTCAAAAAAAAACAAATTTATTATATATACACGATAACAAAATCAGCACTGACAAATCAAATAAAGAATAACATAATGATCTACAAAAATATTTATTTTTTATAGCAAACTCCAAGCATTCAATGGTAATGACAAAATGTATATTTCATATGTACTCGTATGTAGAATGTGTATTATATATATTCTTTTCTTCAATTGCATGTTACACACACACATCCACATAAATATTATATATTATTCAATGCACATGCATCACAGAAAATAAACGTTATTTTTGTTGGGAGTAATCTGATAAAAGTGGAGACGGGCTTCTTTGTCGGCAACTTTTCTAAAGAATCAAGTATTGATAAATTCCACAAAAGCAAGATATTTTCTTGGCGCATCTAAATGCACTAAATACAATGTTCTTGCTTAAGAGGAGTGCGGGTTAGAATAGATATATAAATTAAATTAAATGTATTGAAAAGATGAATATCTTCTTGGTAGTAGTGGCATAATGATAAGCAAAAATAATAACAATATGACAACTGGTTGTCATTTAGAAAACATTGACAAATATAGAATGTAAATTAAATATGTGTGAATGAAAATGTAAAGAATAAGTATAGGACAATGGGTATTACTTATGCAGTTCCATTAAAAGGTCTAGGTGTTCCATAAACTGTTCAATTAATGTAATTATATAAATAATAACGATGCAACTATGTAATTAAAAGAATCACGAGTAGAGTTGTTGATATTATGACAAAGTGGAATGTAAAATCAGTCATGTATAAATGAAAATGTAAGCAAATAAGCATAGAACAACCGGTATTACTCATGCAGTTCCATCAAATGGTTTAGGTTTACCTAAGACATGTACATTTGATAGAAAATACATAAACAATAAACGATGCAACTATGTTATGTATGTGTTAAGATGTGTTTGTAGCTACAGACATATATGTTTCTACCTTGTTTGGTTTCGTCAGTGCAGCATAACGAGCAAAAATGAAATATGACCACCGCAGTATATACGTATTAGTTGTTCTTCTATGGTATAATAGAGGCTTTTCTAACGATATTTATTTTGTTTCTATGGTTAGTGTGTCAATTTTATTTGTCATACACAATGGTTTTGCTTTTACGTGTTCGTATTGGCCTCATTCTCTATTGCTATGAAAATAGACAATGCATTGAGAGGATTTCGTACATTACATGGTTTGAGAAATGGACCTTGTTCTGTCACATCATTTCGTAAGCTTGTAAGCAAATTTGAGACAATTGGTTCAGTTATTGATAAAAAAATGATGGGGTAGACCGAAATTAGTTAATAATGCGGTGATTGCAGCTGTTGTTTTACAAGAAGTGAAGTGAAAATTCAGCATATAATATGTACTTATTCAGCAACACGGTACGGTGGTGATCATATTTAACTTTTTCCTATGTCTTCTTGTTATAGTAAATCACGTTTCTTTATGAACAAATTAGTGCTTTTATTTTTGTACATATTAAAAATTTGCCAACCTTATGACCATCCCAAACTGGGAACTTACTTTAGAATAATCCTATATATCATAAGTTATGACCCATTTATTAATTGTAGGTGTTCCGCAGGGATCTATTTTCGATCATTTTTTGTATTTTATATAAAACGCTTACAACTATGTACATTTAATTCACGTATAATTTTTAATACTTTTCATTTGTTTGGATTTTCGTTGGCGATTTAAAAGGTTTGCGTTATATAATACTTTCTTAATAAATTCACATGTCATAGAGTTCATTAATATTTATATAGTGAGAATTACTAAACACGTCAAGTTATCGATTTGTCCTCACTAGACGTTGATGAACATGTAATCTATCTAAATGTGAATGCGTATTTATTTATTTAATGTATGGTGTTCTGATTGACCACAAACTGTGACGCATCTTTAGTATAGGTATAATGCCAGTAACTTTACATCTTTTCCATGCGAGAAAATCAGTGAGTCACGTTCGCTCGCTTTTGAGACAATGCAACCGACAAATGGGACTATTAACAGGATTGCAAACGATAATTTCTACTTACCAGCCGCTATAGGCCGGCAAGCAATGCACACGTATCCTATGAATGTACATACATATTAATTACCCTGGCGTGCCTAAATATTATCACAAAGCATACAAATTTAATAGCACAGTTAAATAATAATTTTATTAAATAAATATTAATTTTGCATAATACAGTAACTTATTGCAAAATAGAAAATTTGAACGCACTAAAGATTTTAATCATTCGTAATTCTGACGTACATAAATAGTAATATCATGTACATATCCCTTAAAACCGAAACAACAAAAACGTACTTTTTAAGCATACGAGGTAGGCGCCATAAATTCTCGGCCTAATATACAAAAAAGAAATTTGGAACAATATAAGAATTTTTATTCTTCAATGTAATCTCCCCTAACTTGTAAAGATTTACTACAACGATTAATTAATTGTAAAAATAATCTGAAGTTTTTCCATCAAAATGTTCTATAATAGCTGCTCACAACTCACTGTCGTCCTTAAAACTACGTCCCCTAAGACCTTTTTTTTAAATTAGAAAACAAAACAAGAAATCACAAGGAGCCATATCCGGACTATACGGTGGATGATCAATTCTTGATGACAGCTTGTGAAATGGCAGCAGTATGGACGGGAGTATTGTCGTGCAATAACCGCACACCTTTTGTCAATTTTCCACAACTTTTTGCACGAATACTGTCCCTTAATTTATGCAATAAAGACGTCAAAGAAATATTCATTTAAGGAGATACAATCAATTGAAATAAAGATTGCATATTAAATGAGAATCTTCGCTAATAGCCTCTGTTATGTGTCTAAGTATATGAATTTTCATATGCCCATATTAGATTATTTCTTGTGTTGAAAACACTATCTTTACAGAGGCGATACGTGAGTTCAAAAACAGGTGAAGCAATGTCGGCAAAATCCATCACTCCCCTTCTTAGAAAAATAAATAATGTATATGTAGTCAAGATTAAAAAAGAACTAAATAGTGATTACGGTTAAAACTTACTATTGGTGAAATTATAGGTAAAACTATTTCTTGAAAATAAGTTCAATTCTTCTATTCTTTAAGGCGAGACCGAACATGTGTCTGACGCAGACTGAACTAGTGAAGCAACGTACTGTGTTGCTTCACTGAGATGACGTAATGCGATGCCCTCTCGCTTACGACCTACGTGTCGTTGTCATAGCAACCGCATAAACGGGAAAATCAAGTTACGACAAATTGTGAATTGATTCACTTTGTCGAGTTTGTCGTTTTTCTTAAGGAAGGAATATTCCACTCTCGTTTAAAATATGAAAATATAAATATATTAATAATAGTTTTTTATTGTAATAGTATTAATATAAATAATACTATTTTTCTTATACGAAAGAAATTAGTTTATTTTAAGAAACGTGCAATAAAATATTTTGATTATTGAACAGATCTTTAAGGTGAATTAGTGCTTCACTTGATTCATCAAAAAATCCGTCACTGCATCTGTAGTAAAATAAGCTTCGTCACTGAACAGTATCGCCTAGGTTAAAGTAGATTCGGCTCGAATGCGATGAAGAAACCACCTGCAGAAATGTAGACGACATCTAAGGTCTGTTAGTATCATCTTTGGCTCTTGTAGTAGGTGATATGGCTACAGCCGTTGTTCATGCAAAATTCCCTATAAATGTGATTGCAAAACACTTATTTTATGTGCAATTGCAAGTGTACTAGATGATGATTTTTTCGATATGGTTCAGCACCATTTCTTCATTAGTTGTCGATATTACCTCTAGTAGACAATCAACGCCACCATTAACTTTCAACGTAACAGTATTGATGAAGAAAGCTGTAAATGTGAGATGGGAAAACTAGTACTAATTGAAATAATTTAATGCGTGCAGTCGGTTGACTTTTCTAAAATTACAGTAACTTTGTCCATATATTAATTTTGCTTAGAAAATAATTAGTACTTATCGCCTTAACGAAACGTTTTCGAACATAAGTTTATTCAAATGTTACGCTTTATTTTGGGGAGTAAAATCTGCTGTTAGCTTTGGTCAAAATACTTTTGGCACACCCAGTGTATCTTTCAAATAGATTTACTACGATGTCATATGTATTATGTTTAGTTTATTCATATATATTGAGGTGGTCTTGAGCCTCCTCAATACCACTCAATAATTATTTAGTTACAAGTTAAAAAACACTGATGTTAATTTTTTTATTTATTGTTAGGGACGAGCCCTTGTACTATAGGAAATGTTATATTTAGTATTGAATTAATTAAGTAGATGAGAGTAATGAGGAATATATCATGTTCACAGGATCCACCATACATTCTAGTTAACAAACAGTTACATTGTTGACCATAAATCTGAATTCATACAACACAAATTTAAATACAAAGATGAACGTCAACAATGAGCATCCATAATTATACCAATTACATTTTAATTCAGTAAAGAAACTAATTCTTGCATATGAACAGAAGTAAACTACAACCTGTTTCAAATTTAGAACATATTAGAATCAGGGCATGAATAATTATACGACTCTAATTTAAGCACAAACATCACATAAAGTATGACGTATAGACCCAGATCACATGTCCTTTTAAAGTGTAAATTTCGTAACAAAATTTAGTAATTGCCTGATATATGAAGTTAAATACTTAAACTGCACATATCACAGCACAGTTAGGATAAGGATTTGTCATGTATTGCACCTTGACAAATGAGTAATCATCGAAAGCATCATTTCTAACTTAGACCAAGAAGCCATCATGTATAAACGTCAAACATCAATATTTAAAATTTAGTAAAACACCTTAAATATAAACAGGTTGGGCCAATTACAGATACGAAGGACATGCATAATTAAGTGCCCTATCAAACTAAAGCCATTAGCAAGAAATCACCACTAAAATCAATATTTAATTTGAAATGTAAAAAACTGAATAAGTGTTGTTACAATTATACCAAAAATGGGTATATAAAAAATAAGCCTTTGAACTGTTAAATGTGAATGATTTGATAAAATTTTGATAACCAATTGAGCAAGATAAATTAATATTAAATTATAAAAGGAAACTGACTATGAATTGAAAATTTAAAAAACCGCATTAAGCATTTTATGTTAATGCACAGATTTTAATCAAATAAAAAACAGAAATAAAGTTGAATGTATTTAGTAATTAAGTGAATATGTAAACCAGGTCCACATAAAGTCCAAATACCTGTCCTTATTTTTGGATAAAATCCAAAAATTATAAAGTTTCATTATTTTTTTGCACATGACTGTACAATTTATCGAAAAACGACGCTAAAATGTCCATACGCATTACAATTCCTAAAATTAGTATTCAGAGATTTTTACAGACTGAAAATATTTTATTTAGTTATTATAAATATAAAAACTACAGAATAACATCAATTAGCATTGTAAAATAATCAAACATTATTATAATCAATCAAAATATAATCTCAAACTACTTTGGGTTCGAGACTATGAACAATAGACGGCCTTGACCTATAAATAAGGCATACATACTTCGCATGAGGAGAGACAGAAAAAGTAGGTCACTGGGCCAGCGTCAGGGTGACGTCACAGTAGCATATAAATCCAGCGCGGGTACTTTAAAACGCCCTCGACAATTCATTCGGCCTGTCAAACACGCCGTCGAATACGAAACCTAGGACGACCGCAAGAACATCTCCGAGTCTAAGATCCTGCTGAATAGAGAACATCCAACACTGCCGTCGTAGAACGAGATATCTGCCGGCGTTTGCTGAACTTCGTTCCTGAGTATGCATCCAGCCGATTCTTAGGAAGATAACCAGTCACAAAGCCTGTCCAGTTCACCATAGGACCTTCCATATAGCTAATGAACATTTTGATATGTTTTAATTGAAGGTATTGTGAACAGTTTACAAGTATTTACGACCTCCAAAGAGGTGTCTCGCTAAACCACAGTATTTATATCAACTCATATGTAATCTGTAGTTTATTATTAAAATTAAAGTCAATTTCGGTTCATTCAAAGTCATATTAGTATTTAGAGTTAATAGGATTGATTTCACTAACAAACAAATCATTTGGCTTTCTAATTCACTAGACAGTAAAGGCATTATTTAATCAAACAGTCAGTCACGTTCAAAGAATTCAAACATAACCTATCATGAGAAACAAGCAACTAAATAGGGTTAGAATACAGGCAAAGTAATATAATTTCTTACTTACAGTAATTTTGTGTTCCTCCAGTTACAATTAGTTGTAATTGAAGCTTAAAAAGTTCATTGTACATTATTTTGGGACAGTATTGCGGTCCATTTCCAATTCACACTTTAACACTCGACAGCTGTTTGTAACTTTAGTGGTCTATGGTACAATTTATGTTGGATCTGTGTATAATCATTCGCTCATGTAGAGTATATTCCTTATAAATGTTGTATTAGTCCTGAATTAAAGACACTCCATCTACAAAATAAATATATAAATGTTAACCTGTTTAAATGGAAATATAGATAATTGTTGTATATACCTGTGTTTGTATTAATTATTGAGGTAGTAAACATGCACCATCGACCTGGAAATTGCTCGTCCATTTTATTTTACAACAAGGAAGCGCATTTTATTATTCCCACAGGTGCCTGTTAGACGAGACGTCGACGTACCACATCCAGGAAATAAGTAAAGTACAGGTAAATGAGTGATTTAGTAGTGTATTTTTGTGATATATGAACCCCCTCAACGACCCCTGAGAAAGTATATTAACAAACCGATCACAAGACTAATTGTAAAGGAGAATAATTCACTACAGTTGCCGGAAACAATACGCACCCCATTAGGACGAGTTCATTGGCTCAATTTAGTCATATAGGAAACCAATTATAGCGCGAAAATTTAAAGATTTTGAAATAGAATATTATCAAGTCAGGCACGTTAATTCCGTTAAATTCATTGGACCTACCATCTACAGGGAGTAGTCAGATAATTGTTACCCATAAACTTATTTGTATAGTCTTTGAATATTCCATTTTATAAAAATTTTCATGCATAATAAATTAAAATTCAATTAGTTTTATGATTATTATAGAGTCTCATTCCATTATTGACACAGGATACCCCCCCTATCGCAATATTTACCCATTGCGCTGCATATAAACAGAACAATGTTTTAAGCAACAAAAAAACTAATATAACTATAAATATAAAGGGCCTAAAATAGACTCTTGCAGGAGACCTTTCGTGGATTCAACTATGATTCGATTCAGATGCATACTTTAAACACGTCTTGTCGAATGACTAATTAACCTAGTAAAAACCAATACTAAGCAATATTTTATATTCAAGAATAGCATTTAACTAAACGACTAATTCATTTTAATAACGCCCTAGTTGCTTCATCTAACGCAAAGCCCGTAGTGTTTCTCCTACGAGATTAAACAAAGTACAGATAAACTGTCTTCCTGTTAATTGCCCTTATAAATATAGCGCCTCTACTCGATTTATGACGTGCATTATATTTCGATAATTTTGTATATGTATGTACTACATACATTTATATTGTTGACCCGAAATGTGCATGCACCAGAGAAAAAGATCCGCTTATCTATCAGCTTTGCAATTAAGTCGTTCCATAATTGGTATCGTTACGTATCATCGTTGGAAGAGGAATATAATGAACATTTGTTTCATGGTTTATTAAAACGTATTATTGGACGTTTTAGGTTATCAAAGAAGAACAGACACTCGTAAATATAAACCTGAGTACAATATCAGTTGATGGGCATAAACATACAGAAATTACAATATAGATTATGCACATTGATGTATATACTATTTGCTCCTGCACAATCCAACAAAATTTTTCTTAATTTCATAAATTATTATAATTAATTTACTCTTTTTTAATAATACGTAGACGTTATTATTATTATTATTATTATAAGATATAATAAAATTTAAAACTCGATTTAATACTGTTCTTTTTTATTAATGAAAACAGTTTTACAGCAGAATAATATCCTAAAATTAATTCATAAACTAGATAGAAGAACATTTACTGAAGCAGTTAGTATTTTGGGTAATTGATGAACTTGGATTTGTTCGAAACAACCATAATTATCCGTTCTGTACCACTTTGTTTTTTTAACTAGCGCCACCATATTTTTTTATTACCTCTTTCGACCATGACCTTCACCAACTGAGCTGGCGGCAGTCCGGATGAAAGGCGTAACCTCAGGTGTGTATAGGTTACTTTTTTTGTTCTATAGCTAGGTTTTGTCTTCAGCTTTTGAAAATTCAGCTACCTATTTATATTGCTACGCAAGCTCTTTGGTTTTGTTTTCTTTTACGTAGCAAGCATACCGGGTGTCCACACGAAAACTTTAATTGAATTATTTCTGGTGTTTTTGAAGACAAAAACTTGAAATTTTGGGTGGTTGTTCAGGATATAGGGGGACAATGAATAGTGTATTTCATTCCGCCCCATCGGGTCACCCGCCGCCGCCGGCCACCCCCACTCCAATATTTTAAATGACACCCTGTATTTTTTTTTGTGGTTTTGAAAGAACACAATTTTCTTGATATTCCTATGTGAAAAAACTAGTAACACACATTATGACATTTATGAGATATTTAAATTTAAAAGTTTCAGATATCAGAAATTATTAACTCCGAAAAATCATAAGTTAGTCATGGAAATACTTAAAACAAGATTTATGCACAACATTTTAGTTAAATTAAATGCTCAAATTGTTCACCGTTTACATTTAAACATAAATAAAGTCTATTTTCAAAAGCATTTCTAACATTTTCGAACACTTGTGGCGTTAAATTTCGACATTCCTCTGTTATTCTATTACGTAAATCAGCTATTGATTGTGGCGGTGTCTTATAAACAACAGACTTCAAATGTCCCCACAAAAAGAAATCTAGGGGAGTTAAATCGGGGGAGCGAGCTGGCCATTCAATAGAGCCCCTACGTCCAATCCAATGTCCTGGGAAAATATTATCCAAATAATTCCTAACGTCTAAACAGTAATGTGGCCCAGCTCCATCTTGTTGAAAATATAATTGCTCCTCCTCTATTTCATTCAAGTTTTCTTCTAGACACTGTATGATAAGAGGATGTATTAGCTCTTCCAAAAATTGTAAGTACTTAGGTCCATTTAAATTTTCCTGGAAGAATATCGGGCCAATTACTTGGTTATTAAGAATTCCAGCCCATACATTAATTTTTTGGGGATATTGTGTGTTGCCTTCTCGGAAAAAATGGGGTTTTACGTCGCTCCAATATCGACAGTTGTGTCTATTCACAAGACCATTTAAGTAAAAGCAACTTTCATCACTAAAGCAAATACTTCGCAAAACATTTCCATTTTGCCGAATCATATCTGTCATTATTTCACAAAATTCGACTCTTCTGTCGAAATCACCGTCACCCAACTCTTGGTGAAGTTGAATTTTATAAGGGTGCATTTTGTTTAATTTTAATATCTTATGGCAGGTTGATTTTGGCACTCCCGAAACTTCGGATAATTTTCTCAACGAAAGCTCTGGGTCTAAATTAATATGCCCAAGAACTGCTAGTTGCATAGCTTCATTTAGTACACCACAATTATTCGTATTCCGTTTTTTATTATTTACAGATCCAGTTTGCAAAAATTTTTCTATTAGCGTTCTGACATAAGCAACAGATACGTTTCTGTTTGGATGGTTTTCATTGAATAACGTCGCCGCTTGGGAATAATTTTTGTTTGCAATGCCATACAAAATCACTATTTCACTTCAAGAGTATAAACCATTTCAGCGAAAAAGCCGAAACTTTAAGAACAATTTTACAAGTATTAATATTAATGAAACACAAAAGTCACTATTTTGACAATTCTAATTTAAAGCAAACTATTTCCATGACTAACTTATGATTTTTCGGAGTTAATAATTTCTGATATCTGAAACTTTTAAATTTAAATATCTCATAAATGTCATAATGTGTGTTACTAGTTTTTTCACATAGGAATATCAAGAAAATTGTGTTCTTTCAAAACCACCAAAAAAAAATACAGGGTGTCATTTAAAATATTGGAGTGGGGGTGGCCGGCGGCGGTGGGTGACCCGATGGGTCGGTATGAAATACACTATTCATTGTCCCCCTATATCCTGAACAACCACCCAAAATTTTAAGTTTTTGTCTTCAAAAACACCAGAAATAATTCAATATAAAGTTTTCGTGTGGACACCCGGTATATATTTGGCGCTCAACGTGGGGCGCCAAAAATATAGACTAGAAATATATCAAACATACAAACGGAAATGTGCAAGCAATTAAGATATGAAAAATTACCTACACGAGACGCTGTAACAAAATATAACAAATTACCTAAAGAAATAAAAAACTCAAAACATCTTCAATTTAGAAAGGACGTGCTTTTAAATAAAAAGATATGAACAAACGTTTGTGGAAGGTAGCCGAAGCAAGATCGGATAGAAGTTTTTCAATACCAGTAGTCCGGGATGGGTATACCGTCCAGGAAACAACCTGTGATGAAGGAATAGCACTGTAGCTAGTATTCACATATTCATGTGCATATATATATATAATTAAATTTCTTGGACGATTTAGAGGTCAATACTAATTTCAAATTAATTTAAAATTAGTTTAATTGTTAATTAGGTAATTTTTAATATCTTTAAAAATTACCCAGCGGTCCAGGAATCGAACCCGAAATCTCCTGATTACTAGTCAGGTGTGTTATCCACTACACTACCACGGGCTTCGGTCTCGACTCCTTTTAAATTGTACTGATATACATATACATATATATATATATATATATAACTTATGTAATTGTAAATTGAAAGTTTTACTTTTATTTTATACGTATGAGTACATAAATAAATTAAAAAAAAAACTTTCGACGCGTAATAATCTGTAATTGATTTACTGAAAGTGCTCTTTAATTGATTTTGTAGCAATGATTTTGATAATTATCGAGGTACATTAATAAACTATAACTTATTTAATCATATTAGCTATGTCATATTATGGTTATTCCATATGATTATGTTTATTTTGTAAATTGAATATCTAGCCACGACTCTGGCAGTAGAATAAATTAAGGGAAACCTTTACCAACTTATGGATTTAAAAACATGAACATTTTTAAAAGGAATGCGTAAATCAATTACAGACGCCGTTACTATGCATGAAATATATACAAACACATGACATGTTGCCTTTCGAAGCATGATATCATATTAACCATATTGACGAAAAAATAACAAGAAAATATTGTCATTTGTAATAGGGTGATGTATGAAAGCATGTAAGTGTGATTCATCGTATATTATAAGAAATCACATTAGATACCTTTTATAATTATGACAGTGCGTGTGTAAGTATGTATATTAATATATGTGTGTGTATAATATCCTTGATAATTTCTTTTTTCTTTCTACAAACAGCATCAACTTAATTTATTTTTGTTCACTACGTAAGTACAAACGTAGTATGTACGAGTATGATGTCGAAGTATTTTGCATAGTCATTGTCTACAAAAAATAATTACATAATGATGTACCATCTCAAAATCTGAGAAGAAATACAAAAATAATAACAAAATAATTAACAACAAAATCTATAAAAAAAAAACAAGAATTTTAGACACTTCATTTTGGCGCCCAATGTGTGGGACCTTCCGGAATTTCAGCAAATGAACCCATTTTCCAACATTGTCCGTTTTTAGACTTATTTTGCACTGTACGCTGTGGAGAAAATGAAAACAAGACAATATATAGCCGTGTTTTTGAAAATTTATGAACATTATATCGGTTGAGTTAAGCTAATAAATAAAATTAAGTAAATGGAAAACGAAAAATCATTCCGATATTTAAAAAGGAAAACAAAGCAACTCCTGAAAATTACAGACTAATTCGATAGCTATCAATTATTAATAAATTTTTAGAGAAATGCTTTCAAACACAAATCTGAGAACACAGACTTCACTTGTAATAAATTAGAACCGGCATAATATCAGCAACAACAGATCTGATTAACAATATTAAAACAGAATAAGAAGAACAGAAAAGCACACTATTCATAAATATAAAAGCACATTTGATGTAATATGAAAATCTAAATTACTAGAAAACTAGTGTGGTCACCATACGACTTTCTTAGGCATACAGCTGTTCTGAATTACATAAAAGTTATTCCAAATTAAATTTTAAATTCTGTATGTGTTACGGTGATTTTCACAATTTTTTTATACACTGATTGTTCCAAATCGTGCTCTAAATTCTTTTGTACTATAAATAAATCTGTATAACGTATTTTGTGAAATATTTGTAAAAAACTACTATTAGAGAAGAGAGAAAATACTACTTCCGGTTCGAATTCTAAATTTTTTTATAATAAATACATTAATACTCTAAATATATGTCTTTAAAAATCATAACTTGTGAAATATTCCCAAAAAACTGTTTTCGACAGGCGTAAAAGACCTAATTCCAGTTGGAATTTCGAAAAACGCTTTTATAAAACCTTTCTCAAATTCACTTTTAAGTACATCTGTATTTTAGATATTTGTTTAAACATAGCAGTTCACGAAATATTGATGAAATTGTTTTTTTCACTGAAGGAAACGACTACTTCCGGTCTAGTGATTTTATTGAAAATCTAATCAGATATAAAGAGGAAGATTGTACAAGTAAATATAAAGTCTAATATTGATAGCATTACCCATTTGACCCCTATTGTTGTAACACACACTACATATAAGAAAGTAATAGGCATTAAAAGAAAATACAACTTCCTACTTACTTAATGAACAGGTAACAAACAAGTATAATAAACAAAATGGAAATTGACAAACTTACAGCAGAGTATGAGGATAGCGTTTTAACTGAATACGAAAGGCAAAACTATACTTATGTTAACGACGCTTGTAGGAAGCGATGTCAAAGAAACAGAAAAGCAGTTACACAACCAAAGTTTAACATGTGATTGCAACACTTCAAATAGAGGAAGGAAGATAAAATATCTTGGCCTTACGTTATAAAACAACTTAAAATGGAATCTTCATTTACAAACTATAACAAAGAAAAAGACCATAGAAATAGCAGTAATAAAAATGATAAAGATGCAGTTCATTAGTGAATCTTCACACACACATCAATTATATAATCAAAAAAAAAATACAAATCTCATTCTTAAACAAATAAATTCTTCTCCCAAAAGAACATCAAAATCATAACTGTATTAAATAATCAAACTGTTGTAAAAACAGTACAGAATTTAAAATCAACGAAGAAATCTATAAGCACAAGCTAGGAGTCAGAAATGTACATAAAACCAACAACTGTACAAATATCTACTACCATCAAGCGAAACAGTAAGAGAGCATGGGAATACTTTGTATGTAAAAACAATTCGCTTGCTAAAGTTTGTATAAATATACATATAAGAATGTTATTGCCGCCTTTCGCCATATCAAAAAATAACGTTTTTAACGTTGTGTGTATTTTGGCGCTGCAACGCGTGATGACACTATAAAAAATGATATTAATGTTATTTTGTTGTTTATGAGTGTTTTTGATCATAAATATTCGGAAAATTATTTATATCTATTGAAATTTTGTGTCTAAAAAACAATTCTCTTCTTAAAGTTTATGTAAATATGTGAAAATTCTCTTTAAATTTATATTGGCGCCCAATGTGTGGGGCCTTTCAGTATTTCAGAAAATGAAATCATTTTCAAACATTGTATGTTATTGAACTTATTTTGGCACTGTAAGGTGTGATTTTAATGTGACTCTTTTGTTTATTGGCATTGCTGGTCATAAATATTATGAAAATTATTTATATCTATCAACATTTTGTCTCTAAAAACAAAACAATTCTCTTACTAAAGTTTCGTAAATGAAATCAAACGAATAAATTACTTCCTTCGCGAAGAAAAGGAAGGATATATATCTAAAATTTCTAAATTTATATAGTTTAAACACCACATCACACTACAAGTAATAATATAGGATGTCCAGGTTGTGCCAGGAAATGTTAAATCCATATTCTCCCGGTCCGATTTGTGAAAAATCTAAAATTATTTACAATTTATCACTCTGATTTAAATATAACACGATTTCTAATATACAAGATTATTTTATAAATAACCAACACGTAAAAATAGATATGATTCATGTTTTGGAAATAATGCAATGAAGCATAAAACAAAAGAAAATCATTCTTATAAGATATATGTATAACTACAGAGGACTTGTTTTAAACATATCCTTGATTCAATTTTCTGTTTATTCCTGTACATGCCCTATATGATCAGTTTTTTACTCAGAGCGGCGGTGTTACGCGGTTAGCGAGGTAAGCGTCGCCCCATCATGTAAAGGGCGCTGCATCAGGGTCTCATTAACAACAAATGAGTATAAGAAGTTCAAAAAGTTTGGAACATTCAAAGCTAAAACAAATTCACATCTTGCATTTAGACCGATCACAAAGTATTGTTTTTTGATCGCTTGGGTTCATAAAAGTTTGCGCATGGGTGCGTCTTCGGCCAATATATCCCCCATTCTTTCCTCTAGGTCTAGGGTGGGGTGGCAATTGTCGAATGTGGTGTTTTTTAAGATAAAATTTTACTGCTTATTTTTAGATATAATATGTATTAGTTATTATATCTTAAAGAAAGATATGAACAACTAGCAACGCATAATAAGTATTTTGAATTTCTGTATAATTTAAACAAATTAACAGATTTAAATGATGAAATACTTCGGAAAAAAGTGATAATTCAGAAATTTACTTAAAATATTCACAGGAGAAAGATATAATATCCACTGCATTGTTTAACGCGTTAATTTTCCTTAAAGATGTGTTTCAATTAATTAATTTATAGACCGCATACTTTAATATATACAGTGTGGAAATAACATAACGGATAACATTAAAGGCATTAACTTTGTTAATATTCATTTTTGATAAAATCTCGAAGGGGTTTAGCGATTTTAACTAAGGGGAATATTTTCATGGCATTATCAGTTTCTTATGTAATTTGTTTTTCATGTTATGACGTCACCGACTTTTTTTTAATGACAACTTAATTTTTTTAATTGATCTCAATAGTACTTACAATTCTCTGTCCAACTGAATGTTATAGTTTTTTTTTAGTAATTTAGGATTTTTAATTTCAAACACTAATTTCTTGCAATTTATTTTTCAAAAGTAGGCTTTGACGATGTTATTATTACTTCAAACAGATAAATTATTTGACACTGAAACTTCATTTTAAGCACCTGTTAAAACATTAGTTTTTTTCTACTACTTAAGTTTGTTATTTGCTTAATAAAGTATGTATGGTGGAAACGCGCTATATTCAATTGTACGTCATACTAGATCCATGACATCTCGTCTTGTTTATGTAGCCGGATCTATTTTTATTTCTGTCAGTGACATTTGGTATAACCAAAGAAAAAGATTATTCACAATACAATAATTATAACGTAATATATTTAGTAACTGAAATGCTCTAAGACTTCAGCCTTTCTCAACTTATTTATTATATTGATTTAGATTGTCGAGAAACCTTAAATGTTTCATAACGTATCCATAATAAAATTTAAAATAAACAATACTTACGCTATTTTCGTTAACCAGGTGATTATAGAAAAGTTTGTAAAAGCTTCGACTGTTTGCAGAAAGCTTTCGGCATTATATTCAAAGTACGCAAATAGATAATAAACAGGATGTACAGTTCTAAGAAGAACTGTTTTTATACAATTTATATCAAAGCAAAAATAAACACGCAAATTTGACATGTAAAATATACACAACACACCCCTTTTTGACAGATATGATTTATCTGACAACACCGAATTGAACTATTAGTCTATTAAAAATATGTAAAAGAGAAAATTAATCTTGCAAGGGAAATTATGTGTTTATTTGCCATGAATGCATATATTACGTACAATATATATATTTTCTATCTAAACTAATGAAATAAAAGCCCTCAAATACAACTTTACTAAATAACTTTTTTAGTTTCACCAATACAGTTATGACAACATGTAAATGTCATCAATGACGTGCAATTAAATATAACGCGTCTCCTCTATATTTATCATTTATCTAGTTATGACGTATTTTAATTATTGTGAAACAGAACCAATCAAACCGTCAGGTTAATAAATATTAGCCTTTTAAAGTATGAATTGTAAGAAATTAGTGTTTGAAATTCAAAATCCTAAATTACTAAAAGACTATAAGAGATAGGTTTAGGAAACCCTAATGCAGTTTTAAAAACAATTAAAATTAGAATCTAAATATGGTAATAAATACAGGATGTTCCATTTAAATTAAAATAAGAGATTTATTTGTCTTTAATATTAGTCAAAACAAAAATTTTGTTTTCAAACACCCAGTATAATTTTTAGATATCAACTTTAACTTATCTCAAATTCTGATGCTTTGAGTAAACAATAAATAAAATTTAAAATAATTCGCTCAAACATGTAAGACAGACATGTCTCTTAAATTCAAAAATAGTAAAATATCTCGAAAAGTGGTTGAGTTAGGTATACAGAATATAAAAGTAATAACAATAATAATTTTAAAACGTGCCCCTAATGAACCTACACAATTGTCGATAAAATTTTTAAAATATTTTGCCACTTTTCGGACCTATATAAACAGGCGAGAATGTGGTGCACCATCCTGTATAGCACTATAAATTTTATTAACACGATCAGTTGCATTGCCAGTGGAGAGAGATCTTTTTAGAAATTAAAACTTCTAGAAACTTATATTCGACCAAATTATCACCAAGAACAGTTAGTTGGCCTATGAATGCTATTGAAAAATGATATTTGTGATGAAGTAAATACTAAAAAAATTATTAATCAAATTGCCAGCACCAAAACAAGAAGAGTAACATTTTAATATTTATTTTTATTTTTATTTTTTAATAAGGGCACAAAAATATGTTAATATGTAAACATTTCCTGTCCTATTTTAATTTAGACGTTATAAATATTATACAGTGTATAAATAAAGTAAGGAATAATATTCTTATTTTGTTTATTATCGCTGTTTGGGAGAAAAGCTCGGACAGGTCAATTTTATTTTGTTCCTTTGGATTTTATGGACGTCAATTTTTTTTCTTTGGTTTACTACTCTGGGACCTATGATGTCATAGACCTTTTTTTTTAAATGGAACCTCCTTATTTTTTGCCAGAAATAAAAAGTATATTTTTTTTTGAATTCAGCAATACCCCATATGTGGTATTTAAAATTAGTAGTTTTAGAGTATTAAGCGTGCTAATAATGATAACCGACATGTAACGCTTCGATATCTAAAATGACGCGTCTGTCAGAAAGGCAAAGGATTGAGATACTAATGATGATTGGATATGGTGAAAATGCTGCTAGATCACAAAACGAAGTTGTTCGTCTCTTCAATGAGAAATATCCCGATCGTTCGATAACTCAATCTTGTGTCAGCAAAATTTTTCAAAAGTTTGAAGAATATGGTAATGTTCATGATGTTCAACGTAAAGCAATACCTACTGTGGATTCTGATAAAAAACTTAATCTGTTATTAGAAATTGAAGATAATCCAAACCAATAAGCAAGAAGGCTAGCAGCAAACGACAACGTTTGTCATCAAAGTGTTTTTAATGTGCTAAAAAACCACAAATACCATCCGTACCAAGTGACACCAGTTCAGGAACTAAACGAAATTGATTGTGATCGTAGACTTGATTTTTGCGAACTGATGAATGTGAAACTGAGTAATCAACCAGATTTTCTTACCTACCTGATCATTAGTGATAAAGCTACGTTTTGTTTAAATGGGCAAGTACACAGGCAAAACTGTAGATACTGGGCCACTGAAAATCCCCACTGGATGCAGGAAAGCCACACACAGTATCCACCAAAATTGAATGTTTGGGCAGGTTTTACCAGAGGTCATGTTTTGGGGCCTTATTTTTTCGATGGTTCATTAAATGGGGAGATGTATTTAGAGTTCCTAAGATTGGAATTAATACCGGCTCTAGCGATATTATTTCCAAATAACGAGGACCCAAATTTACCGAGTGTTAATGTCTGGTATCAACAAGATGGTGCACCAGCACATTATTCACTTTGTGTTAGAGCAGTGGTTCCCAAACTTATTTTGCCTACTGCCCACTTTGAGAATAAATTATTTTTTAGCGCCCCCATTTTTTCACCTACTCAAAAACCACTATAACTTCAAATTAAATTAATTATTGTGAGCTATATTAGCGGAGATTAAACATTCATTCTAAACGAGACTTTTACTATGGGTTATAGTAAAAGTCTCGTTTAGAATGAATGAGTTAACTTGAGACCTGAGCGTAGTAGGTAGTACACAACGGCGCTCAGGTCTCAAGTTAACTTTTACGGACTACACCTGCCAATGAGAATGATTATTGAAACGCAACTTTATAGTATTCAGACAAAGTATCTTTTATTCAAAATTCAAAATAAAACAAACATAATCGATTCTAATATAAAAACTAATGTGAAGGATGAATCTGATGCTGTTTAATAAGTTTGTTGATATCAGGTTCCAATTTACTCAAGAACAGCCGCAAGTCACCACGTTCGGTAACATGCAAACGATTTCTCTTTTTAGTAAGCAGCGTTGCTACAGCACTAAATCCACGTTCACACAAATATGACGATGGGAATGCTATCAAGAATCGTTGAATGATTGACCACAATCCAGGGTACAATTGCGGGATCGGTTTTTGTAGCCAAAATTCTTGGTAGCCATTTTTGAACTTGATTTTTATTTCCTCGTTCGTTGTCAATTCTATAAGTTCTTCTTCCAGATGTGGTGATATTGCTGTGTTGACATTTGAAAACGGATCCAACACCCAGTCTGGTATTTCCAAGTTCAAAATATCCTGGTATCGTTCGGTGAAGTCAATGTGGAGCTTTTCCAAATGTTGGCAGTAGGCAAACAAGTCGTCGTTACTGCAGGATACTGATAAATTCGGAAAATTATGAAACTCACGTCTGCCCATATTCTTTTTGTGTAGAAGCAGTTTGGCTGCGAAAGCAGCAACGACATTTTTTGTTTTAATTAAATTTAGTTCATCGCCTTGCAGTTGGAGATTCATGTTGTTGAACAATTTATACAGGTCTGTCATGTAAGCTATATCATTTTTTGATGTAATGAGCTTGTTGCGCAATTCTGTATCTTTAGTTTCCAAAAACTCTATCACAGAGTCAAACAGGTTGTAAAATCGAGTCAGACAATTGCCTCTTGATAGCCAACGAACTTCGGTATGAAACAACAAACGGTTGAAATCTTCGTCATTAGTAACACAAAGCTGATGAAATAATCTATCATTCAAAGAGCAGTTACGGATTTTATTGACTGCTTTGATGACATATTGCAGTGATTGAAATAGTCGTTCACTTAAATTTCTAGCAACCAAATGTTGTCTATGAATAACGCAATGTACAGCAAGGACATCTGGAATTTTATTTTTTACGTACGCTATGAAGCCTTTATGGCACCCTGTCATAGCCGGAGCGCCATCCGTAGCAACTGATATAATATTTTTCAAGGGAATCTCTTTCTCATCACAAAACTTTTCCAATGTATTGAATATGGTTTCGCCTTTTGTATCGGTCTCTAAATTTCTAGCAAACAATAGTTCTTCACATATTTTCTCATCTTTAATAAACCTCACGTAAGACAGCAACAATGCTTCATTAGTTGGTAAAGTGGACTCATCGAGCTGAATTGAGAATTGACTAGTCCTCAGATGATTGCACAATGATTCTTCTATGTTTCCGGCCATTTCATCAATTCGTCTTTGCACAGAATTATTACTCAAAGGAATTTTTCCGATAATATCTGCGGCCGGTTTATGAAGCACAGTAGTTATTACTTCCTTTATTGCTGGCAAAATTAACACTTCTCCGATGTTGTGTGGTTTGCCTTTTTGAGCAATTAACAAAGAGATGTTGTACGAAGCTCGAAGTCCGTCGTCATCTTGCTTAGCAGCCGCCGAAAAGAGTTTTGCTACACTTGGCCGAGTATTATGCTTCTTCTCTAGGTCTTGAAAATATGCTACATTCTTGTCTTTCTTATCTGGATGCATTTTATTCAAATGATCTTGAAGTCTTGAAGGCTTCATTGCTTCATTCGAAAATGTTTTTAGGCATAGAAGGCACAAAGGCGACGATGGGTTTGTAGGATTTTCAATGAATCCGAATTTAATATATTCCGCACAGTATTGCCGTCTCTTCTTTTTTACTTCCGACATTGTTTTGTTTTGAGAAATACGTAAGTATAAGTGTTGAACTTAAGTACTGCTTATCTATTACGCGCGAAACCGCAAATGAAAATAAAATAAATATTACGTTGTTTATATAGGATTGCATAAGCAGCACGCACCGACAGGAATAAGACAAACATGCATAAACTCGTTTATCTCATTCGACGCTCAATCGTACTCAACAAGTAAGAACAAGTATTCTATGAACCAGCCGATTGATACAATTGCCTTTTTATTTGTTTGTTTGTGTCTCTTTTCGTTTCGAAACGGAGCGACCGATTGATATGTTTTTTATTTTATTTATTCAATAAAACAGGACAGATATATGAACTACTCGGAGAGAAATATCGAACCGAGTTGGTTTGAGCAATCTCTTAATTAATATTAGTTGATGTTCACAAGCTGTAGTCGAGAGTAGGGATGGGACATCGGTGGGTAAACATCGATATCAAACATCGATGTTAACATCGTTGATCAACATCGATGGTTGCAAAATATCGACTACCAAACATCGATGTTTTTAAACATCGATAATTATATTTATAGATTTATTTTTTGGCAGTTTAACAAAAACTTTATTATAACTTAATTATTTTACGACCTTAACAAAATGATATAAAAGATATCACTATTCAAAAAAAATAATAAAAGAAATATATACATTTATAATATGTAGTTAACTTTAGAAACTACTCAAAAAAAACTATATAAAAAAACAATATTATGCAATTACGCATGAAACAACCACATGACTTAAATCGTCTGATACTTAAAAAATATATACATTTACGTGTATCAAAGCTTTTTAAGAGAACGATTTTTATTTGGGATTTTATAGTCTTGCATTTTTTTTTGACTACGCTGGCAAATACCGAGATACATATGGATATGGTTTTATATTTCTGATGTGTCATCTTGCATTTAATACGTGTATCGTCGTGTATGATTGTACGCACTAGGGAATTTCCCGAAGAAGTATACATCGGTAATGTCTATCTCCCTTCTTTTTCTATGAAAATACGTTTACCTCCTTCACTTATTCTGCATGCATACATAATTTAACTTTTATTCTGCACATTAAAAGTACTATAAATTTATGTATTTAATTATATATTATTTAAATATTTATACTGAGTAATATTTAAAAGAGCCTAAAATGAAATATTCGAATTTATATGATATAGCACTGTGAAATTTAAATACTTCTTTTATTCGTAGACAATTTTACATCCTCGTAGCCTGTATGTGAGCTGTTAATTTGGAAACATTTTTGTATTTGTCAACAGAGGACGCTGTTTTATTTTGTGATTAGTGCAAATACATTTTGTCAAGCTTAAAAGTTCGATGTTCACTATATTTCTTCTAACATCGATAGTTTATCGATAAATCTAAATTGCAAACATCGATGCAAAAACATCGAACATCGATCCTAAAATATCGATGTTCAATGAACATCGATGTTTATCGCCCATCCCTAGTCGAGAGTCGAGAGCTCAGTCGGTGTCTAAGAGTCCTCCTAGATTCTAGATGAAATTACAAATCGCCCCCTAAGCCTTTACACAACGCCCCCATTTTTTTCTGGGTCTCTTACCGCCCCCCTTTAGACCTGCAGCGCCCACAAGGGGGCGTTATCGCCCACTTTGGGAACCTATGTGTTAGAGAATACCTAGAGGAAATCTTTCCTAATAGATGGATAGGAAGACGTCGTCCTATGGAATGGCCAGCTAGATCTCCTGATCTCACCCCACTTGATTTATTTCTATGGGACTATTTAAAATCACGTGTATATCAGACAAAACCTCGAGATCTTGAAGAACCGCGAGAAATAATAATATCAGAGTGCAGAAATATCGACCAAAAAACGAGAGATAATGTTTTGGAAGAATTTCAACTCCGACTTTATCATTGCCAGGAAAGGTGGCAATTTGAACATTTATTAATGTAAAATTTATGTAAAATTTGTTTTAATCGTCCCAATAATAAATTGTTACTATTTGCTCTTTTGATTTTCAAGTTTTATTATTGTTGTTATTTTAATACCTATGATCCTCCGTATCTCTAAAACTACTAATTTTAAATACCACATATGCGGTGTTGCTGAATTCAGAAAAAAATCTACTATTTATTTCTGGTCTAAAATTAATAAGGTTCCCTTTAAAAAAATTGATGACGTCATAAGTCCCAGAGTATTAATCGACAACAAAAAAAAAGTAACGTCCATAAAGTCCGGAAGAATAAAATAAAATTAACCTGTCCGAGCTTTTTTCTCAAACACCGATAATAAACAAAATATGAATTTTATTCCTTACTTTATTTACACACTGTATATTAATGTATGTGTGTTTATTAAAAATTGAAATTACTAAAAAGTTCCAACATTTTAGTTTTTATTTTGTTATGACACTATACGAATGAATCTTAGACATTTGCAGGGGCGCGCGAAAGGTGCTAGCGCCGTCCCTGGATTTCAGTCATATCGTACCGATGCTTATTTATATTTTTGCTGGACGAATAGGCAACGAAATAACGGCCAGTTTTAAAATAAATTTATTTATATATACAATCCAGTTATTATTATCATCATATTAAAAACTTGACCAACCGCAAGTTTAGAAACAGACGAAAGGGGGATCGTTTGAATAAAATTTTAAAAATACAGGATTGTGGTTCCAGTACGGGCCGTGCTAATGAGACTGTTTATTTTTTGAATGATAACAGACTCTCTTTGTTCGCATTTCATTTGTTTACACATGGACGAGTACCGTGGCATATGTTAATTTCGTAAAACCCCACTTTTTTTTTTATTTTAGACAAAATAACGTACCAACAAAACGTATTGTTTACGCTAGAAGGGTTTTCAAACAAATTACGATTTTTTTACACTTCCTAGTTCTTTTGCACGGCTCTCACAATTAGATCCGAAAATAAAGTCGAGAACGTCTATAACCGTGATGTCGGAATTAGAAAATAGGCCGTGAGTGTGTTTGGACAGTAATTAAGTATTATGTATTTGGTTTTTAAATATGAAAATTCTTTTGTAGTATTCGTTTATAGTATTGATTACGGAAATATCAGTCCAACTATAATATACAAACGTCGCTCAACCCATCTCATATTACTTAAATGCAAGAGAAAAGGATAAAAACACATATCTACAAATTTAAAACAAATTTCTAATGGTGTCCCAAAAATAATTGACATTTTAAATTTGCCGCCATTTTTTTCGAGGTAAAACTAGGGTAGATATATTTATATGCTGTCATTAGTAAACATTAAGGTTAAATTATGGAAACGTACACCATCGGACAACGAGTAGAAATTGTAAGAATTCACTTGAAACATATTGAAAATTTTGGAGAAACCGTACGAAGTTGCTGTACTTTGTTCGGTCATCGTAATGCTCCTATTCGTAACACGGTGGTGAATTTAATCAATAAATTTGAGTCAACCGGTTCAGTTGAAAACAAAAAACCAGTGTCCGTCCTCGTATGGCTCGTTCAAATGAAATCATAACCAGTGTTAGTGAAAGTATGGAGGCAAATCCTTCAACATGAATTCGTCGTCGCAGCCAAGAATTAGGCATTTTAATAATAATAATAATAATACACTTTATTACGTAGACAAGGACCTCTCTTCAACGAATTTTGACGAAAGATTTGAATTTGTTTACTTACAAAGTTCAATTAACACTGGAATTGAAACCACAAGATCATGCAAGTCGTCGGGCGTTCACAAATTGGGCTTTGGAAAGACAACAAGTTGGTGGTGAGTTTTCTAAAAAAAAATCATCTTCAGTGATGAGGCGCATTTTCATCTTACCGGTTATGTTAATAAACAAAATTGTCGAATTTGGGGCTCCAAAAATCCATAAGTGATTGAAGAATTTCGTAGACATCCTCGACGGGTCACAGTTTGGTGCGGATTTTGCTCTGAGGGAGTGATTGGACCTTACTTTTTCGAAAATGGAAATCAAAATGTGGTTACTGACAATGGAATGCGATATCGTGTGATGGTGTTAAACTTTTTTTGCCAGGAATTAATGGTATGGATATTGAAGAAGTAAAGTTTCAACAAGACGGTGTACCATGTCGTACTGCCAATGGAACCGTGCAGTTATTGCAAGAAACATTTAATGGCCGTGTTATTTCTAAGCGAGGTAATGTGAATTGGCCACCAAGGTCATGTGACTTGACACCTTTAGACTTCTATCTGTGGAGTTATCTTAAGGATAGAGTGTACAGGAATAAACCACAAACAACTGAGAACCTCAAAGATGAAATTCGACACAACGTTGGGAATATTTCCCAGCAATTATGTCAAAATGTTGTGAAAATTTTCATTAAAAGAGTTAATATGTGCTCCAACAGCAGAGGCGGTCATTTGTCAGATGTTTTGTATTACACATAACCTTCATGTCTCTAGTTTCTAATTCAATAAAAATATTATCTGTTATCAAATATAAAATGTGTTTTATTAAAACTTTAAAATGTCAGTTATTTTTGGGACACTTTATATAGCATATGAATAAGTATCGAAATACGATGTACTCTATGGTAGTTAAAAGATATTTAAAAATTGTAATTTGTATTATTTAGCCGGGGGCCGTCATACTAAGGAAATAATACGATAATCAACCAACAATTGAAATTTTTCGTGTAAAATGTCAAAATTGACTATTGAAATTTGCAATTACTTTAACCACAGACTACACAATCCAGACCGGCAACTTAATCCTAGATTTTATCCAGAGTACTCATCCTTGTTTAGCAAACGTAAATTTCAATACTCTACCATCTTTGTCAGATTCACTGAACTTGGAGATGAGATGGCGCTAGCGTCAATTTAAATGTTTGTTATGCTGTGGTTATAAGTCATTCAAAACTACATTTCAAGTTTGACACGTTTGACATATTTTTGCAATCCTTTGTCGTACATCGTGTTAATTATATGTTGATACAAATATGGTGTCCAAGTGTTTGGTGTGCGGGTTTGGGCACGATGAAGTTAACAAAATGCAGAGGTTTCCTGCAAATATCGACTAGTGAGTATAAATATTGTAAAGTTGTGCTTTAAATATGCATATTACAAAATTTCTTAGTCGTCATATTATATTATATTACAAGGTTTGTATTATTTTTGTCTTCTCGTTACTGGTTGTGTAATTTAATTTTGCTATGTATTGTATAAGTATATGTATCAATAAAAACTATTATTATTATATCCCTATGTTTTCCTTGACAGTTTTCACTTGATTATTATATTTCTTTTAATCTTAGTCGTTTATTGTGTCTAATAGGTCACCGTAAGAACGATGTTATAATACATGTAAGTAAAAGATTAATATTTATATTTCGTATCACATATTTAATATGTAACACCACAAAATTATACATAAGATGCTCAAACTATGGCTATAATTGTTACAGTAAGTAATATTTATTACCATAGTTTTAGTAACTTTTGTGTATGTTTCTGTTACATAAATAACATATTTAATAAGCGTATTCTAAAAACAAGTTCATTTCAAATTCCGCGCCAATATGCTGCTAGCGCCATCTTCGTACCAAGTTCACTGATGTGTGACAAGGATAGAAGATCTTGGATATTTTTTTTTCAAGTAGTTGCCGGTCTGGGTTGTTTAGTCTGTGCTTTAACCTTATTTTTAGCCTATGAAAAGTCAAGATGTCTATTAAGATTTTCTTACACAGACAACAGCTTTTTTCCTTCTCTGCATTTTGGAATGACGTCAAATCTTGTTTCCGATCCAAAAAACGACCATGTTGAATATATAACATTGTAGGTCAACTACAGAAATTCATCAGCATAAGCAGTTTATACGGACGACAACAGTGACTTATAAACGTTTACGCATAACATATTGTTTGTTTGGCTCTATAACCAGACAACGACCAACGAGAAGCGACAGTATTATTGCATCCTCTGATGTTTCGTGTCCCACTTTCGCCTATTTGGTCGTATTTGAGTCATGAACAACTACCAAATACCCTTAGAAAACGTATTTATATTTACATATAACTATGATAACCACGAATCTGTAATGTAATGTGTCTGTTATTGATTTACGCATTACGTTGCAGAAATTTTCATGTTAATAAATTGGCGACTTGGAAAAGGCTTCCTTTATTTGTTCTGCCGCTAGAATCATGCCTAAATATTTAATTTGCAAAATATAATTTTTATAGTAATACGATTAAGCTTACAGGCAAGTTTACGCTTACCAATTTGTGGATAAGTAATTTTCAAATTGCTAAAAATGCTTTTAATCTGCGCTTATGGGATTATAATGTCAAATTTGACAATTATATTGAATTCAAACAGGGGTAGGAATTATAAAACGTCAACCTCCCTAAAATGCAAATGGCCGACCAGTAAGTAAATTACAGACAGCTTTGTAACCTGTGTAGCACTAATCATACGTCCTGTATCTATCAACTGATCTTTAAATTATTGCTTTCGCACATAATTCGTATACCTACCTAGTTTAAATTTCAATTTTAAGTCGAACATGTATATTCTATGTTAGTTTAAGAGTTCACAGGATTTAATCTTCTTGTCAATTGACAGGTGCTTGACTAAAGAACGCAAATCATTTTTTTCCTGATTGTTGCAAATGTTTTTTATAATTATAATTTATTAACATATTTTTATTATTACCGTGCATTGTCCGTGAACAATGTACATATTTTTAAATTTTACTCATGAATTACATATTTATTTTTGAATAAATAAAAAAGAACTACTGTTTGAGACCAACTTCCCATAACAGCGGTTTACACATACTTAGGTAGGTACTGTAGATATGTATATCCATTTTAGTATTTTTCGTAATATAATTGCAGGAATACAACGTGGGATTCTCTACGATCGTTTAGAATAGTAATATTAGGATAATTACAGACATAAATGGACTAAAATACTATACAATCTCCCACAACGGAGGAAATTTCTATTCATTGTTCTACGGTTTTAATTACACCATAAACCACAACAGGCTGTTATACATACATGTTAGATACAAATTACTTTTCAGAGAGAAAATTCGAACAACACAACAGATGTTGACGTAATTTTTTTTTGTTCCGGGGGCGTTTTATAACACAATATGAATGTAGCACAAAAGGGAGTTTCTACTAATCGCATTTTCGCCAACGAAAATTGTGTGTTTTTATTGCCCGTTTAGACGGCGCAACGTATTCTGAATACCTAAACACCGCTTTCCGTTCATTCATTGAAAGTTTGAGATTGCGTAGTGCGCTACTTCGTAATGATTTAGTTAGTTTATCCACATGCAGTGCTGTACGCATTACATCGTCTGACAGTTCATTCATAAAATTGCAACACTCATCAACATCAGTTTTTAGTTATCGATACATACAGCACGTGTTACAAATTTTTATTAATATTGTATTTTCTAACGTTCTGCAACAGTTTCGGAGGATCCTAAGGAAAAATATCTAACTTTCCAATACAGTTTTTTTTAACACCTATGGTTATGTGGTTTATTGCAACATAGGAAGTGGCCAACCTTTAACTTCCAGGCTATAAACGCGTAGGCTCTGCTGAGGTTGTACCCGTATAACCGTATACTCATGCAATGTTAAATCATCTCATTCATTTTTTCAAGATATGGGAATATGGCCGACGATAACACAGAAGTTCGCACCGAAGAAAGACTAAAAATTAAAATAGGTAAGTGAGAAACTTCCATCGCCACCATATTTATGTTATCCTACTTATACAGTCCTGGTTGATTTGTCTTTTTTCTCGTATTCACACGATATTAACCTCCATTTCGTTTTGTGTCATTGAATAATTTTTGTTGACATTAAAATACAGGTGTTGACATTTTCATTTGTTTTCATTGATAAAACGATCAATTTGACGTATATAATCCATTTATATAACCCATTCATTATTTTGTACATGCTATTTATACAGGTGAAGCTAAAAATCTACAGTGTAGAAATCATGCCTCCATGCAAAGAGATGTATATTGCACATTATCACTAGATCAAGAAGAAATTTTTCGCACTTCGACTATAGAAAAAACTCTAAGGTAATTATTAAAATGACATATTTCGATATTTACATCTAATTTACGGTATTCTAGCCCGTTCTTTGGTGAGGAATTTCAATTCGAGGTGCCAAGGAAGTTTCGATATCTTTCTGTATATGTATATGACAGAGATAGACATTTAAAGCAGGATAAAGTGCTTGGAAAAGTTGCAATTAAACGTGAAGATTTAACACAGTACAACAACAAAGACCATTGGTTTCCAATATGCCCAGTTGATGCTGATTCTGAAGTGCAGGGCAAAGCGAACATCAAAATTGCCTTCGAGGACATCCGTAACTTCAAGAATAAATCATCCGGTTATAGTTCTAGGACTCAGTTGATAGTGCAAATTTTGGAATGTGTAGATTTGACATTGAAGAACGGTAGTTGTGACCCGTTCGCGCTAATTACGGTAGTGTATTCGAATGGAAAAAAGATAACGAAAAGGACAAAAACGCGAAAAAAGACTACAAGTCCTATGTTCGAGGAAGAATTTTATTTTTACAATTATGATGAACGTGAGAAGGATAAGGACTCTGCGTATACTGTGTGTAGTGAAAGTGACATTGAAATTAGTGAATTGCATGTGTCGTTATGGCATGATACTCCAGGGATGAGTGGTGATGTTTTTTTAGGTGAAGTACGAATACCTCTGAGAGGGACCCAGAAACAAAAACCTGATCAAGATAGTGCATGGTGAGTAGATATGGAAATTTTAAATGTAATTTAAAAAATGTATCATTGCACAGACTCATTATATTTATTTGCTTAAAAATATATAATGTCTAATACAGTAACTTACCAACTAGAAAATATAACAATAAGCATTGAGATTAAAATGCTATTAAAACAATGTATTTTGCATATATTTGTGTTTATATACCTACAAAACATTTACTTGTTTATGTTTACGAAACCAACATAATATTGTATTTTCTTAGTTGTCATTCACAACGATTAAATTATAATGAAATTTTAGGCTAAAATTATTTTGTTTTGTAATTGTACGATAATGTAATTTTGATATCTGTATGTTAAGTATATTTATACAAAATACCAGCTGTAACGGATAAAATTAAATAAAAGGTGTAGCTGTATATACAGGGCTTACTAAAATAGTTTACAAGGGCTGAGAAGGAATTTATAAGGAAAAATGACTTCCTAACTGAATGAGATACTAGTATGACATGATGATTTTTTTCAAAACTATGCAAATGCATTTTTGACCAAACATTATACAATAACAAAATAATAACCTAATTATGAAAAACGTGACACTAGAAGTAATGAAGAAAAATAAAACTTTAGATTCTTAAGTATTATAAAATATGAATATTAGTGTTTTATAATAGATGTTCCTTTTCTATAATCCTGTTTTTATTGCCTAGCAAAAGATGAATCAAATAAAAATACTGGATTGAAGACGGAGATACGTGTTGAAACACCATAATTTACAAGTAAAAATTGAAATAAATTCAAATTGAGTTCAAAACAGTTTTATTCAAATTCACAACAATTGTTTCACCCTACTAGGGCTTCATCAGGTGATATATATTATAATACAAAATATTTGTAGACGTTCTTATTTATGTCTTTTCCTAAATGAAGAGTAATCATATTGTTATGTATATATATATTAAATATTACATTGAAGATATAAGTTACTCCCGCTCTTAACCTAATGTCACAAACTCCCCCTTCTTCATTTAGGAAAAGACATAAATAAGAACGTCTACAAATATTTTGTATTATAATATGTATTCATCACCTGATGAAGCCCTAGTAGGGTGAAACAATTGTTGTGAATTGAATAAAACTGTTTTGAACTCAATTTGAGTTTATTTCAATTTTTACTTGTAAATAAAAATACATCTGCTAAAGACTAATTGAATGCAGTCGCTGGTAAAAAAATGGCGTCCTGTCATTCTTACCGGTAAATACCCTGACGCCACTTTTCTTACCATAAATTATTTGCGGTAAATTACCGCTAATGTCAACATAGATGGCCACGATTAGGTTCAGTATGATTTCAAATCATTTTTAACAGTAATTTTACATATTTTCTATTATAAAGTAAATTTTACAAAATTTAATTATACTTTGTGTCGTGGAGGATGAAAATCTGCACCTGTGGCTGAAGGTTACATTGATAATTTTACCACAATTTGACCATGAAAAAAGTTGCTGATTCAGGTTAAAATTTTGATATCTAACTTTTATATTAAGTATACCTAATTAAAATTCTAGCAAAATTCATTTTTTAATCTTTCTGCAATGTCTACGTCACATGTTTTTAGATTAAAACTTTTTTGTTTAAGATATAAAATTAAGCACCTATGTACCATTTCATTTATTGTCACCAACTTTAAAAAAATTAAAATGAAAGTGTTTTTATAACCAAAACTGTTTTCCTAAAGTGTATTTTATAAAACCGGAATAGAAAAATGAGGTGTGAAGACTACACGACTTTCATATATTTGTATATGTGTTCCGAATTTTTTAATGAAAAATGTTACTTTCTTATACGTAGTATAAGAAAGTAACATTGATGACGAAAATTTTCGACCTCGAGTTTTTTGCGGATGCCCACGTTTTGAAGTCCCCTGATACCAACAGAGTGGTTTTTAAAAAAATGTCTGTGTGTGTCTGTCTGTCTGTCTGTGTGTCTGTGACCACGAATAGCGGGCAAACCGCTGTAGATATAAATTCCAAATTTTGTAATTACGAGTATAATCTCCCTCTTGAGATGTGATTAGATTTTCAGTAAAATCGCCAGACCGGACGTAGAAGTTGTCGTCAACTACTAAGTTTAAACGAATTTATAAGGAATCCATATGTACTCAAAATTAAGTTTGAGAAAAAATTTATTATAAAAGTTTTTTGTAATTCCTACCGGAAGTGGGTCTTTTACTCTTATCGAAGATCAGTTTTTTGCAAATATTTCGCAAGTCATGCTTTTTAGACGAATACATTACGAGGATAAAAGTATTTATAACTTAATTTTCAATATCTTTTATATAAAAGAAATTTCAAAATTCGGACAGGAAGTAACACTTTTACTCTTACCGAATAGCGATTTTTTGCTAATATGTCATAAATTATGCATTCAGTATATATTTAACAAGAGTACAAAAGTATTTAGAGCGAGATTTGCAATGTTTTTTGTATAAATGAAATTTCAAAATTCGAACCCTGAAACTCTAATAAGATCTCAAGAAGGGGGGGAGTGAACTTAAAAATATTAAGTTTTGCATTGATAGCTGTAGCCGTTTGGGCGCTATCATGGTCAGAGAGAGAGAGAGAGAGAGAGAGAGAGAGAGAAATTGGTTGCCTACTGAACAGTATGGCCAAATATTAAATAAGGCATTGGTATATAATAGTTATTTGCGTAACAAGGCAGTAAAATTACAATTTTCATCACAATTTGGATGTTAGTTGCCGAGGCGAAAGTCAAGGCGCTAACCATCTACTATAAATGCTAAAAATTGCTTTACTTCCTAGTTGCACATTAAATTTTATCTGAAATTGTTCGGAATAAGGCAAAATCTTTATCTTACATTAGAATGTTAATTGTAATTGTAATGGTACAATTATTACGTCGTTCCACTGTCAATACTAAAATCGTACAATAATGGTTTACTTTCCGCCGGTTTCAGATAGAAGTAACATTTAATACAATTTATGATATTCAATTTGTGGAAGCCGTATGAAATATTGATTTATTAACTTTATTTCTTTCTTCTGAAACTAATCCGGTCGATGTCAATTTATACTGGCATTGAATTATCGTGTGTACTTTTGCCGTGACGTTTGCTGAGACGAATCTACTATATTTCTACTTACTAATAATAAAACTCCCCTTAATACTAATTGTATTTCAAAACTTGTGAGTGTTATAATTCTCCTAGAAAATATGTTTAACTTTTTATCTTATGTACGTAATGTATTATGTATATAATACATCAACTCTGTATGTTCCGTCACGATAAGGAAGGTAAACACCTTTCGATATTTACGGTTATATGTGTATGTGCATATATCACTACTCAAGCATTGATATGCAATCGTCAGATAAAAAATAAGTAAATGATTATTCAATAATATATGTGAATGCCCTTTATTTATTCAAAACGTTAGATAATTTATAAACATGCATTGACGGATATTTGACGTCTGATCATCGCTTTCTCAGAAGCCGGCTGCTATCGCAAGTGCAAACGAAAATTTAATAACACAGATGTATAATCTTCTTGGTTTCCGGGGTCTAAAACCTTGTCTGTTGTCGACGTTTCATATAAAATTATATATCGGACATCTTCAGAGCTCTTCTTTAGTTTGGTTTTGCAACACTGTAACTAATAAGAAACAATTTTTTTTTATTGTTTAGTGATAATATTTGTCCCAATCAGAGATTGAAAATGTTTTGAAATAGGTGTTATACAGGGTGTTTCACTAGTAGAAAATAACTTGATTACTCTGGAGCTGTCATAGATTGAAAAAATGAGGTGTGGCCACCACACGACTTTCTTATACGTATGAGCGTTTAAAATTATATAATTTTATGAATTTTTTTATAGAAAAATTATCGAAAATCCTATTCTAAGCACTTCTATTCTCTTAATAAACCTCTATAGAATGCATACTTTGCGAGATATTCGAAAGAAAGTGTACTCGCTAAGAGTAAAAGTGTTACTTCCGGTCCGAATTTTGAAATTTCATTTATACAAAAAATATTGCAAATCCAGTTCTAAATACTTTTGTGCTCTTGATAAATATATATAGAATTCATAATTTACAATATATTTGCAAAAAATCGCTATTCGATAAGAGTAGAAGTGTTACTTCCGGTCCAAATTTTGAATTTTTTTTTTATACAAAAATTGAAAATTAAGTTCTAAATACTTTTATAGTCGTAAAGTACCTGTCTAAAAAACATGACTTGCAAAATATTGGCAAAAAACTGATTTTCGATAAGAGCAAAAGGCCTACTTCCGGTAGGAAAAAGGAAAAAAAAACTATTTCACTTTATTTTTGTCAAATATAACCAGCACCCGAAAAAAGTTTTTCCCCCATAGAAAATGGCGGACATCAACAGGATTCTATAATGCTGATCGCCATCTAATAACTCTGGACGAACAGATAGTTGACGTGGAAATAATTCTTGAAGAACAACTGGGAAATATTTCTTCAACAATTTTTGTTGCTTTTTCTTTTTGCAAGATTCCTTTTCATTTATTTTAATTATAATAAGTTATTAAAACGCGATATCACAACGTAACAGTTAATAACTTCATAATTTAGCAATTGCTTTTAAATCGACACGCAAATTACCAATGCACACATATGATTAACAAACAGCAAAATGGAACATTAATGTAGGATTGGAAAAATAAAAAAAAAATAAGTCTGATACCAGTTGACATCAAGAATATTTCTTGTTGTTTATTGAACTAGCATTCGCTATACTGGGCAAATAATACCATAACCAAACTACGTTTAAAATATTTATTTTCAAAATTAATATTTGAAATTAATCGCTCCAAATAAATACTATGTCAAATTGACAATTGACATTTGGAATTTTACAGCATTTATTGATTGATATTTATACTTGTTTTGGATTATGTTTTCAATATTTTATTTTAACAGCAATTTGTGATTAAAAAAAAAACAACCTAATAAAAAATTCTATCAACTTACAAATTTTAATATTTATTAATGGAAGATCAATAGGATGAAAAAATAATGTGTGGCTATGTATGAGCGTTTCAAATTATACAAAATTGTTCATATTATGCCACATATTTGCAAAAAATCGCTATTCGATAAGAGTAAAAGTGTTACTTTCGATCCGTCTTTTGAAATTTTTTTTACACAAAAGGTATTGAAAATTAAGTTCTAATAGTAGTTTATACAAAGAGTCAATAATGACAGTTATTATAATAATAGTCATTATTGCGACTTAGTATACACTACTTTATCTACGACTAACTGAAGATTACTAAAAAAATCAGAATAATTAAACGAAAATGTCAGATTACTGTGTAAATATGACGTTTGGCGGTCACAATAATGACTATTATTCCCGAGAGCCGAATTCACAAACCGAGCCGCGAAGCGGCGAGGGAGTAACTCGGCCCGAGTCATTATTAACTCGTTGTATAAACTATTATTATACTCGTAACGTACCTGTCTATTCGCATAACTTGCGAAATATTGACATAAAATTTATTTTCGATAAGAGTAAAAGATCTACTTCCGGTAGAAATTTCGAAAAACGGCCGCTATCGTCGCCACACAGAGAGAGACATTTTTAAAAACCTGTTTTTCGGTATGAGGGGACTTCAAAACGTAGACATCTGCAAAAATCTTGAGATCGAAATACTATCTTATACTACGTATAAGAAAGTAAAACTAAGATCTAGAATATTTATTCTCTATCAAAATCTTGAAATCAGCATTTATGTAGTTACTACAATTATTGCAAAATTAAATTTTAAGGGGATTACAAATTCATTTATCGGTACCGTGTAAAAATGTCCGCAATGTATTTTTTAATTAGTGAAGGTGTTCATTATTCTTGTTTTCCGATTAAGATGTTTTGACACTTTTGCTAAACCTTGTATACTAAAACAGTTCAGCTTCAGTAAATAATACCCCCCCCCCCCACTACTCATTGTAATACAAAAACGTATACGTACAATTGATTGAACTGATTTTATAAATATTATATGATGTCACGTCATCGTATGGATTTCTTTTAACAACTAACTTAGCGCAACAACGAAATCCAATATTAGTTAGTCATTTGAGGCGGCTAATTTTCCATGGTAACATTAAACCTTGACTCCGTATAAATAACAACTTATAGATAGATTATTATGAATGAAGATATAATTATACCCATACAATTGTTTTCCTTCGAATGAGAATTTTTTGTTTGTGCATTTTACCACTTCATTATCTATTATTATCGTATATATTTTTTTTCACGGACGTGTATGTCGATTGTCAATTGTTAGCGTGGAGTTTTTTTTTTGTTTATCGCGAAAGTTTTTATGAATGAACATGTCATAGTTATTTATCGAGTAAGACGACTAGAATATTGTTTGTTTGTTTTTGCTATCGCGTTTCTGTTATCCTGTCTCTTACGAGGATTGACACGATTTTTTTTTAATGTTTTCTTCTTCTTAGGTTTTCTCACTAATTTCTTTTTAATGTTAATTAAGAAATGGGGTAAATATATAAATAGGTGTTAAGTGTGTAATGAAAGCAGGGTAGCCAACTCCTAAAAGAAATTCTTAGGGGTGAATTCATATTATCCCAAAATCCCCTTATCCAACTTTTAAGTCTTAAGCACTTAAACTCTTTGATTATTATTGCTTTAATATGTAAGTAGCCGTTGAATATAAAATGAAATACATATAAGATTACTTGAAACGTCAACGAGTTTGTACATTTACTCTGTTTTGTAATTAATTAGTTGTGTACGGCTACCTATTGTTAACAGTTTATTATTGGTAGTTAGTTCTACTAAAATGCCTTTCACACATCTAAAAAAATGCAATATGCTTGAATCTGATCTGTTTTGCAAAAGAAACACCGTGGCATATTATTGTAACAAATTTCCAGATATTTTGAAGCATTTCCTCAAAATTCAGTTAAAGACATTACCCGAGAATTGGATGTCAACAGATCTGTTCAACTTATTTTAAGAAAAAAAAATGCATCCTTATATACAGAGACGGGTACATACAATATTACCAGGAGATGCAGAGAGAAGATTATTTTTTTGTAACTGACTAACTAATTTCATCAGTGAACATCCAGATAATTTTAAACTTATTTTGTGACCAGACGAATCTAACTTTTCAACTAAAGGTATGTGTAATAAAAGGAACCAACATTATTGGTCTCGACAGAATCTCATGACAGAGGATCCACGACACCCGCAATTTTCTATCACGGCTCCCTAACAGGGGTACGTTATGTTCAACTATCAGCGCCAGTTCTTGGAAATCTTCTAGAAAACCTACCATTAGTTGAATACCCGCGTATACATCGAATTTTGCTAATACTTCGTCAAGTACTAAGTTTAAACAAATTTATAAAGCATCCATATGTACTCAAAATTAAATTTGAGAAAATTTTTATTATAAAAGTTTTTTGAAATTCCTACCGGAAGTGGGTCTTTTACTCTTATCGAAGATCAGTTTTTTGCAAATAATTCGCAAGTTATGCTTTTTAGACTGGTACGTTACAGTTATAAAAGTATTTATACCTTAATTTTCAATATCCTTTTTATAAAAAAAATTTCAAAATTCGGACCAGAAGTAAGTAACACTTTTACTCTTACCGAATAGCGATTTTTTGCAAATATGTCTTAAATTATGCATTCAGTGTATATTTAACAAGAGTACAAAAGTATTTAGAGCGAGATTTGTAATGTTTTTTGTATAAATGAAATTTCAAAATTCGGACCGGAAGTAGCACTTTTACTCTTAGCGAGTAGCACTTTCTTTCGAATATCTCGCCAAATATGCATTTTATAGAGATTTATTCAGAGAATAGAAGTACCTAGAATAGGATTTTGAATAATTTTTGTATAAAAAAAAAATTCTTAAAATCCACATTTTGAAACACTCATACGTATAAGAAAGTCGTGTGGTGGCCACACCTCATTTTTTTCTTTTTGGTGATTATCAGTATCTGTATGTTTTCATACAATTTTGTATGAGTTTTATAAACTGTGCAACAATATTTTTTATAGGTGTCAGAGTTTCATCGGAAACATCATGTCAAAGTTAATCTGATATTAAAACATGAACTGTAAATATCGTTATTTTTAATACTAAAATGTAATGATAAACTTTAGCGATATATTAGTTGTCCATAAATATGGTAATTCTTTAGACTAAGAATATGATAGCAGTCAAGCCCATAGAGTCCATAGACTATAGAATCTAAAACCAGTAAACTGTTAAGATGAAGCTGAACAATAACTAGAAAAATTAAAAGATAAACAAAACAATTTTTAATCAGTAACTAGTTCGAAACCGTCGCCTACCACTAGAAAAATCAAATGTCACATAAAAATAAAACACCACTGTTAACCCAACTCCATTACTTCTTTAGCCAATAACAAACATAAACTAAATAATATCCAACGAATTTTATTTGAACATCCTGCCAGTCATTCTAGAAGAAAATCCTCTATTGAAAATGCTGCTTATGTACAAATAATATTATAAACAGAAGCAGTGAAATATCTTTATATCAACCTTTAAGGCTCAAGTCTTTCTATATATTTTTTTGACAGTATCTCTGTATCGATTTCTTTTGTTTTAGCATTGTTCTTGCGATTTATAAGCTTTTGTTTTGTTTGCGACTTACCTTACTTAACAGCACTGTAATCGTAGACTGGTTTTGTGAAATAGACGAATTTATCTCATTTATTGAAATTAAACAGTAATGTTCGAAATCGCCAATTAAAAGGGTCACCTCGATTCTGCTATCTGTACTAAATTCAACTTTGTCAGATTTTTTCAAGGTTGACAAATGAAGTATGTATATCCTTATAAAGGAACATGCAGTACATGTTAAATATAATTCTCGAGAATGCATTAGTTGTTCACACATCGCACTCACTGTTAGGTAGGATGTATAATATAACGTACTAAGGGTATTTCCCTATTTCTCTTTGCACACTCTAAATTTGCTTCGGTAGATATATATTTTAGCTGTCGCTACACACTATACTTTGAGTTAGTTTATCTTCAATTAAAGTATTTCTACATATGTACGATAACCATGTAGTTAAAATAAAATATTGTTGAGAGTAATAAGTTTAGTACCGGTGCGAGAGAATTAGCTGAAAAGGTTTGTGTTGGAAGGGTACAACTTAACGACAATATAAAAAAAAATTTCGACGGAGGCTCTTTGAAGAAGGTTCAAATACAGAGCAAAAGAGAAAGTTTCCAAACACTGAAGGTAGAAATAGAAACATCCCCATGTCTACCTTTAGTAATATAATTATTATTTTGTTTGACTTTCTAAATAACGGCCACCTCCATATACCGGTTGTATTTAGAGTCAATTTTAGTGGTCGCTATTTAGAGGTTTTACTTTAATTATAAAAATAATGAAATATATCTGACAAATATACGTCATATACAGGATGTTCTATTTATAATAAGAATATTACTTATATCAGAACATTTCCAACTTTTAATGTAAGTTTTTAAAACTCGGTAATAGGTTTTAATTATTCTAAATACGTATTGGGATTCCCTATATTGCCTATTTATTTTGTTGGAACTATTTTCTCACTGCCATTCATACATTTACTCACGCTCATATAACATTTCCAGAATTTTTCTTTTAAATATTTATTAGGAATTGACTATTATATAGGTATACTACCGCATCTTTTGCCGAATGTTAACTTTAGATATTTTCTTTTATTACAGATAGTATGTAATTACGTTGAACTATTAAATATAGTGATGAAGAGGCGTTTACGAATGCATTTAACATACGTAAAATATTTTTAGCCAATGCGTAAAAATGATACATCGGTGAATCAGAAAATTTTACAAATCATAACAGTGGGACAATGCACTTCAGTAAGGAAATAATTGAGCAATTAAATGTGGTAGATTAACAAAGTAATCATGATGATGAAAAATCTATTTATATATTCTTCGTGTGTACGTCAGTGTTAAATTTCTGTACTTGTCCAAAGAAGCATGCTTATTCGAAAAGAATTGAGAATTTAATAAGTTAGTACCATATGATGGAACTGTTTTATATTCTAAAAATTCATAATATGATTTGTTCAAAATATATTATTGGCGATGACAAATAAATAAAGTACAATTATTGTCGTAATTTTAAATACTAAGATTAAAAAAAAACACATGTGGACTTCTTCGACAATTACGCAATGAATGTATTTATTTCCTTTATGATGACATTTTATTATCTCCCTACCTCATCAATTCATTATATTATGAAAATGGCCGTGGCCTGTTACTTTATATCTTCGATGAATAAAATGTAAGGTTAATTTGCTCAAAAGTTGTCGACCAAGAATTTTGAGCCAAACGAGGGAACGAAGAATCTTTGAAGCCCTTAAGGACAGAGATGGAGTTTCACAGCGAAAAATAGGGCGAAAATTCGGCGTTTCAAACACCACTGTTTTTTGTGGTATTCGATAACGTAGGAAAGTAACAAAATAAATCGCGGCCCAGTTAGAAAGAATACCCAGATGTTGTAGTGCGCTAATGCGCATCCATTTTGTCAATAACCTGATTGTGATGGATGATGAGAAATTCCTCGTTAGCTTCAAAATGCCTTGAGTTTGTTTAAATCATTTTAACAACTTTTGTTACATATTGCTGTGACCCTTACATTTTGAAAATGATAGTATTAAGTATTTATATAGTTATAAAATAAGAGTAATAATTCATTTGAATATTTATTAAAAGTTAGATAGCTAAGATTATAATATATGCACATAAGTAGAATGGGTTGACAGCCCTAAAGGATGAAGTCCTTAATTAAAAATTATGGCAAATTAGTTATTAGTACACTTTAATTAAGAAAGCTTAAATGTTAGATATATAAAAATAAAAGAGATATAATACAAATGCTAAGTAAATCAATGAACTTTATTTTATAGAAAAGATAAACAAGAAGTATTTTTTTGAGTATAAAGTTACAGAACCTAACTATACAGAAAATGTAAAAATGGATTTAAGTATATTAAGAAATGAACCATTATTTAAGGAAAAAAACTATGAAGAGCAAACAATAGAGAAATAGTCATGTTAAAGGATGGAACAATAAAAAGGGCGAATCATTTGTACGCTATCAAACTATACCAGCAAAATGAAATCAGATGTGCCCGAGAAAAAGACATAATCTTGAATGAAAACGTAAATGTAAGTTATTTTAATTTGTTTTAATGGAATGAAAGTTCACTTGATTTTAAATATTTAGTTTATTCATTACCAATTATAAATTATTTAATGGTGTTAGACTAACTACAAAGGTACTACGTGCAAATGTTTGCCTTAAGTGGATTGTTAAGCATTATTAAATATTGCATTATCACATGAATCAGCACAAGAATTCACATTATCGTTACGACGCTCTTCGAATGGCTTTAAGTATATTAAGAAATGAACCATTATTAAAGGAAAAAAACTATGAAGAGCAAACAATAGAGAAATAGTCATGTTAAAGGATGGAACAATAAAAAGGGCGAATCGTCTGTACGCTATCAAACTATACCAGCAAAATGAAATCAGATGTGCCCGAGAAAAAGACATAATCTTGAATGAAAACGTAAATGTAAGTTATTTTAATTTGTTTTAATGAAATGAATGGTCACTTGATTTTAAATATTTAGTTTATTCATTACCAATTATAAATTATTTAATGGTGTTAGACTAACTACAAAGGTACTACGTGCAAATGTTTGCCTTAAGTGGATTGTTAAGCATTATTAAATATTGCATTATCACATGAATCAGCACAAGAATTCACATTATCATTACGACGCTCTTCGATTGTGTAATGTCTTGAAAATGATATTCTTTAAATATGGAAAAATAAAATAGTCTAACATTGACAGATCCGGAGATCTTGGAGGAAAATTAATAATTTTTATATCGAAAAAATGGTTGCTAAAAAGCTATTGTTTCTCGAGATTTGTGCGCTGGTGCTTTATCTAGCTGGAAATATCCTTCCGTAAGGTCAACATCATGGAGTTCATTAATAAAAGGCTGTAATAATTCATTTCGATATCTTTCAGCTGTTATGGTTTCATTAAAAAATATAGGCCCAATAATTCGTCTTCTTGAAACTGCTAGCCAGACGCTTATTTTTTGTGGATGTGGCGTAGTTTCCGCAAATTCATGAGGGTTTTCTGCAGACCAAATTCTCATATTTTGTTTGTTTAAATATCCTGAGAGATGGAACTAAGCCTCATCCGAAAAGAAGCATTTATCAAGAATGTCATTACTATGTTATTAAAAAACCATTGACAGTGCTGTGTTCTCGTACCAAATTCTACCTATTTGGGTTCCGAAACTGCTTCAATTTTATATGCAAACAACTTTAAGTCCTTTTTTGAAATATGTAGTATGACATGTTGCCACTGGTAACTGAACTTCTTGAGAAAGCTTTGCAATTGATTTTTGGGTGAGTTGTCCATTCGACGTTGAATATCCTCTATACAATCTGCTGTTCGTTTTCTGGGTGCGCCACCGCCATATTTGCGAGTTACTACCCCTATTTCACCAAATTTAATAAAACAAACATGAATATGTTTTTGTAGTTGTGTGTAAGTAACTGGCAGATTAGGAAAGTGTTGCCGGAAATCATGTAAACACTGATTAATGGAATAAACCCAATCTCCATTTTCTAATGTTTGGCCAGTTGTGTAGTAACTTTTAATAATAAATATTTTATGTTGTAACTCTAACATTATAAAAAAATAATTTAAAAAATATAAGCGTCTATAATTTGAATTTAAATATGACAACTGTCAGAATTTGAAGTTTTCAAAAGCTTAGCATGTACACCACCAACATTGATTACTTAATTACTTAAAAAACAAGGCACGGTAGAAAACACACTAGACAATGTCAAATTCAAAGGTAAATCCAAATTTGAGTACAAAATTTTAGTGTGGTGTGCCACATTTCTGGTGTCGGATTTATCTCGCCGCCATCCATTGGTCGTGTTTGAGGAGAAGCCTTAACTGCACAACTTTACATTCAGAGATGCCTTTCTAAACTGCTTCAGTTTTTAAATACACATCGTGGCAATGATGATACCATGTTTTGATCATTATGCTAGAGTTACTAGAGACTGGTATAAGGCGAACAATATAAACTTTGTTCCTAAATTAGAAAATCCTCGCAATGTACCTCAGGTTCAGCCAGTAGAGGAATTTTGGTCAATATTGACCAGAAAAGTGTATGAAAATGTTCCCATTCATTTTCATACACTTTTCTGGTCAAAGGAGACCAATTACGACGTCGAATTTTTCAAGAATTGCGAGAAATTGATCCAATGTTGTCCAGAGGATGATGGGACAAGTTAGAAGAAAACTGAAGACTATCGAAGATAATGGCGTACTATCAATAATTAAAAGATTAAGTATTTATTAGTCTTGATGAATTGAGCACTTGTAAATTTTAAACAATTAATTAGAAAGAAAACAAACTCGTTTCACAAAAAATTTATGATTTATTTCATACACTAGATGTACATTTCGTTTGCCAGGCAAACATCCTTATTGTAGTCGTTGAGACTTTATTAAATCTAACCGTACTTTTATTACAGTAATATTATAAACTTTGGTGGGTTTTTACTAAATGTCTAGGGGTGGCATGAATTCTAAGAAAGTCTAAGTAGAGATACATCTCTGTTTAGTAAGTTATTTTAAAATTTCTTCATATAAATACTGTACTACATATTTAAATTTTTACACCTTGTTTCACGTTATTATTTGTAGGTTATCGATTGAAAATTTATGTCGTGTGTTAACAAAATGATACGCTAAAGCTGATTTATCGCTATTATGATTTTTCAAATGATATAAATGTTCTGATGCTTTGATTTCGTCGTTTAATTCTATTTTGTATATCCCTGAGTCTTCTAAAGGGTCTGACTTTTCGATTTTAGTATGTAATAGACTGTTAGTATTATGTTCATTGACAAATGAGGGTGTTATCCTGTATCTTTTGCATTAGTTTGGAATTTGATTTTTCCATCGTTTATTTAAATAAAATTTACAAAAAAAATTATATTCTAATTTTATGGGTTCTAATGTAGTTCTGGTGGTAATTAATTTTTTCTTCTCTAATTTGTGTTTTATTGGATCTACTATATTTTTCTCGTAAACGTTCATAACGGCTGCTTTGAATACGTATGATAACTCTATTATGATTTATTTATGAAAGTGGTGTGTTCTGTAGTCTATTGAGAAAGAAAAAGAATGTAGTTTGTTTATGTCTAAAGGAAGTGTTCGAAGTGTTATTATATTTACATTTCATGAGTAAACTTAGTAGATGGGCGCTGGTTATTAATATAATTAAGAAACTGGTCTGAATCAAAATCAAAATAATTGCAAAAATGTCATCTACGTATCTGAGCCAAGTTGATGTTTGCTTGGCAAACGAAATGTACATCTAGTGTATGAAATAAATCATATATTTTTTGTGAAACGACTTCGTTTTTGTTCTAATTAATTAAGTATTTTATTGTTGTATTTATTGTTAATTGTTGAAATGTATAATTTATAATACCTAAGTATAAAACAGTTTTGAGAAAATTATCAAAATCTAAATTTTTTCCGAAAATTTTGAGACCATTGATGTTTAAAATAGACAATAAACAAAAACAAGGCGTGTGTGAGTTAACTTGCGAAGAATGTATTAAAGTCAATATAAACTTGTTACACATTAAAAGTAAAGAAAGTAATTTTTTTTTGTAAAACTTGGACATTAATAAATTTAATATATTAGGCATAAATAATGCCCTTTATTAAATTTGAGATTGCAATTTTGTACACCCTCCCTTATATTGATGTTACTTGTATTTCATGTATTTTTTATCCATATGGTGAAGTCATAGATGGCGGCAACAGATACAAATGTAGTGTTACAATTTTACATTTTATTTTAACATTTGTGTTCTTTTAGTATGTAATTAAAATTTTAACGTCTGAACCTAAAATAGCTCGTATGATATTGTTATTTTGCTGGATATTTTTTCAATATAGGTACATTTCTTTTGAACGAACCTATATACATTCATTTAAAAATACCTACGTTATAAATCTACATGACTCAACACGTGCAGTTAATTGTAATTAGTATATTTTTTTAGGGAAAACAATATGATTCGACCTATAGATAAAGTTAAAAAATAACCTCGTTTTTCAAGTAATAAGTGATAAGGCAGGTATATATATACATATACTACGTACACATGACCGGATGTGACGGATTCTCCTACACTCGCGAGTAATATTTTGTTTTTTTTCATTACAGGATGTCATTAAATAAAATAGAGCGTCCACTAAGACCCACATATTATTAAAATATTTATAATATTGTCGAAAATTTATGTAAACATCAAGCATCAGAAAAATATGTGATTTATTTGTTTTAACACTTATAAGGTTTTTTTAAAGTTATACAGGTTGAACTACCGAAAGCAGTCCAGCAAAACATTGTAATTAACTAACTCATTTAAATAATAATTATAATATTTAAATCAAAATAAAACACTTGAAAGATTATAATTAATTAGGTTTTATTTTGTTTTTTTTTCTTTCTTTGTATGTACATTGATTAATTGAATCATATTAACTAATATTATTTAAGGTGGATGATATTTTTTATACAGTATGTTCACTTCGAAACAAATGATGATGACAATATTCCACGCCTTTTCCTTGCATGCTGTCGACATGTTTTTCAAAACTCTTAATAAGCCTATTCAAAATTGCATCTCTTTACATTTGGAAAACAGCTCGAATTGCGAGAATATTTTTTTCGTCCCCAAGGCTTCTGATTTTTTGGATTTTTTTCAGCAGCTGTTTCTTTTATCGATAGGAATCTACAGTGAAAATTGCATCGTGGCACAAAATCTAATAAGGAAAGAGTCGGGGGTGTATATTTTATAGCATTGAATTTTTTTTTATTATCCAGGCTCTTGAATTTTTAAAATGTTCTGCTTGGGTAGATCATTTAACAACATATAATGAAAATTGCTTTATACCAGACAAAAATTAATTACTGAAGAACCCAAGAGGTATACACATTTATTGCTTCAAGACCGCACTAAAATTCGTTGCTAACTTCACACCGGTATTTTCACATAGTGACCACTTGTACACGCGTCCTAAAACAATTTCGGCACCCACCGCTTCTGAATAAATGCCTACAGATAAACCAAAGTAATGTAAATACGCATCTGTGAGCGTATTTGTCTTTATTTTTCCACTTTTTCCGAGTCTACAACATCCACAAACGTAACAAAAATATTTTGAATCGACTTTGCAACGCTGCCTTTGCATACACGTTCCATAACTAAAACAAAACGTTTCGAAAACAATTGAACCGATTTTTTTAGCGATGCCAATCATCTGACAGTCAGCCGTTATGACAGTGCAATGCTGCCAACGTGCGAGAACTCGAAAAGTAGAACCAATGTTGACAAACCGACTTGAAGATTCGTATTCAGCGCATCAAATAACGTTAAGAATCGTTCTCATCTGCCCGGGTTCAAACGTTGATCGAAATTTGTAAATTTGTGATTTTATTGAATGCTTATAAGACATTTTAAAAACAAAATGATCAAATATTATAATAATTATATTTTAATGAATACCAATACAACAAAAATCATATTGTTTGGGGGAGTTCAACCTACAACCTTCACTTCGCTGGGCAAGCGTAGTACAAACTGCGCCAATAAACTTGTGTATATAAGGTTCGAACTCTAAATAATTATTCATTATGTAAAGAGACCATAACTCAGTTACTATCGAAGACGTAACCTTAGTTATAACGACCCAAGAGACTCAAATACATTACATCCCCGTGCCGAACAATGATAGATAGATTCAAAATTTTATTACATAGAGAAAGAAAAACAATAACAACCGCTGTGGTGTATATTGTGTTGCATATTCAACACAATTACACGAATACATTCATCACGGCTGCTTATATCCAATTTGACAGTTGACAAAACATCAGTGACTGTCAAAAAATTAAAAAGTTGTGAATAATACATTTTGTAATTATTTAATATCAGTACTTTTGTAATTTTTTTAAAGTAAAAATGTTGTACGCAACACGGGCGCAAAGTACTATTACTATCTCGACTGTAAAATATTACTTTACGTAAATAATTATTGTCACATTTTATTTGTTTTTATGTATTATACATTATTATTAACATTGTAAGACTATGACTGGTAAGCACACTAATACTTCCAATTCAATATCTAAATGACCATTTTTATTTAAAATGTGTTTTCCTGTTGCTTTCAGGTATTTTTTACAACCAAGATCTGGCAAAAACAAACCGAATACATGTTCCACCCCGCCCGGCACTCGTTTATCCATAGATAATTCATTAGGTTCACTTCGATTACAAGTACAATATACCGCCGATCACGTCTTTCCTGCCCATGTTTACGATCCATTACGATCGTTATTATTAGACAGTGTAAATACAAAGGTGAGTGATTTCACTTTTATTACAATCAGTATTATTGTGTGTGTGTGTGTGTGTGTGTGTGTGTGTGTGTTTGTTTGTGTGTGTTTCGTGGTACAGTAATAATGAGTTGTAGTTGTAGACGACTAATATCATTATTAACTAGCTAAACCTGGCCACTAGGGTGGATGGAAAATGGCCTTTTAAATTTTTTTTTAGAGTTTACTTTGGTAATAGTGGGGAAAATTTGCCTTTTACGTTCAAAAAGAATATAAAAACTTGGTTGCAATACTACAACATCTTGAGGTGCCGCAAAGAGCTTAAAGTTTAATTGAAGAAATTGAAAAATTATAAACTTTGGTAAAGTATATTTTAAAAATTTATCGTATATATATATAATGTTACAAAAGATGGTTTTAAATACATATATAAGCATTAGAATTGGAAAAAATTATTAATTACAAAATATAATAATAATAAAAAAATATTTTGTAATGTCATATTTCTTACTTGTTACCACTGCAAAATGTTTGTTTCTATTTCATTGCCACATTAAACTGTTTTTTTTTTGTATTACATTTTGGTATAGGCACACGTGAGTCAATTTTTGCTCTTATTTATCCTTCTCTTGCGATTGAACCACAGACATTTTGAGCAGATTCGGTCACCAGTTTCACAGCTCTTTCCACTTCTTGCGTGTGATAAGGAAGCCGGGAAAAGTCGATAATCAGGTCCACTTTACTGTGTGGTTCACCTTCAGATGCCTTCACTATAAAGTGTTTGAGAGAGTCACTGAAATCATGTTCTAACAAGGTTCAGTTACGTCATTTTCAGGCCATGATATCATGTCGATGTAATCCTTTCCATCGAAGTTTATCTTTGTAACTTTAATTTTCATAACTCCGCCTCTACTATATGTTCCGCTTTTAAAACACGTTGTAAACCAAGTTCTCTTTGAATTTTGCGTTCATCACATAGCATGGGCAAAAGGAGATTTTCCGGAGAACCCATTTCTTTGAATAACCGGCACTATAACGTTCTTGATATCGTCAGAGAGTTAGCGTGAATATCAGATAGAGTTAAATAGATGTTTGGAGCCATAACTACATGAACTTGACATTAACTTAATATTAGACCACACGGGCGCATACACTTTCACAATGTACTTAGCCAAAGTCTGAAGATTTTCAGTTGCCACGTACAATATAAGCACGCAGTTGGCTAATATCAACCATCTGGAGTGAGCAAGTGTTTCAGGCTATCTTAAAGATAAATCTAGTGAGCAAGTTCCATTTGATACAGCGATACGCATATCCACTAAATATTTTTGATCTGTACTTAAATCATTTTTGTCATCCAAAAGAAGAAGGTTATTTTCAATTGGCAAGAAAGTAGTCACAGGAAGATTAGCACAGTTTTCTAGCTGCTGATCTATTTCGCCTTTAAACTCATTGGGTCCTTTCGTTTCACCATCTAAATGACAAAAAAAGTGTCTCAATGGTAGCTGATTACCATGGTAAAGGTCTTCCTATTTCGTTTTCAATCAAAGAAATCACACCACTATTATGTCCAGTTGTTTGTTGTGTCCTCTATCTTCAAGAAATCCCAGTATATTGTTAGCTATATCTTTTCCGGTGCCAGATTTAGGTGCCAATGCTATAGTAAAACTACTTGTGTTGATTTGGTCGCAAACATCTTTGAAAAAGTTCCAAAAAGTGTGTTTTTATGAAATTTTAACGTCCTTGCGGCACCTAAAGACTTACACCGATGTTTTTCATATTTTTAATTTATCTCTAACTTTTCCGTGCTATTGCAAATTAAAAATCAAATGTTGATTTTTTTGATCCACCCTACCGGCAAAGCTTCGCTGTGGCTCAGTCTGATATGTAATGATTGGAAGAGTAAATAAAAGTGTTGAAGAGAACATAGATTCACCGAGAAAACACATCCATCAATATTCTGCGTTGCGTTGCTGTGGCTATGTGGAATAAAAGGAGCGGGAGAAAAGATGTTTTTCACAAAAAAATATTTTTTATTGTTTCGCTTCTTTCGAAAGATAGCGCTACTTATGTCGAAGCGCACCGAATAGTTCACCAGTGCGGGAAGATTTGTGTCGCGCCGTGTGTATAAACACTGGCGAATTCACATGCAACGTTGTGTAAAAATTTCAAGTCAATCGACCGACTACTAGTTTTCGAGTTTTGCGAGCACAAACATGCCACATATCGCTCTGACATATCGAGTTAACATTTCCGATTTTTTAAAAGTTTGGATTACGTTTTTTTTATTTGACGTTTACGTTATTACATCACAAAACTGTCAACTTGATACGTTAGAACCTTTACCGGCATTTTTATCCCAAGTACTTATTAATTTTATGGTTGTAAATAAAATTAATATAAAAACACTCGTGTATTCAAATGCAACGTTGTGTCAAAATTTCAAGTCAATCCATAGACTGCTTTTCGAGTTTGCGAGCAGAAACATACGCAGGCTGAATTTTTATACAGGGTGTCCCAGAAATAAAAAGACGGAGTAGCAGGTACGTATAGTCCGAACAGAAACAAGCCCAAATATACTGCAATAACGAAGAAATTAAAATTTTTATTTTCTATGTTGTTTTTTAGATAACAAAATTACATTACGGACCTGGCACAAAATGTATGTTTATAAATACACGTAAGAATGCTCATTTGTAAATAGAATCGAACACGCATTCATAGAAAAATACGCTTTCATTTGCATAAAACGGGAAAAATTCATATAAAACATTTTTGCCCGATGAGTCAGATAACGCAGTTATGTAGTCGGTTGTTGACCCAGATGGGCGACCCACTTTATTGTAGACAATAAAAGATTGTTTTTGAAGGTTGTTGCTCTTTAATGTGTGTGTAGTCGGAAGCTGATTATTATTATTTTAGGATATTCAATAAATCGTGGTTTTTCTAGCCTTTATTACAGTAAATATCAAGAATGTAATTATTTTTTTCTAGCAGGTGTAAAATTAAAGTAATTAATGGTTTTATATTTATTATGAAGTATCTATTCCTCCTCCTTTTTCATTAACACAACTAATCGTCCAGGGTCGGCGTAAGGCCAACTGAATTCTTTATTATTTCTGCGCACGAATAAGGACTTCATATTTTGAGGGTACGTTTTTACACAATCTAGCTTCCGATTTCTGCTACTCCGTCTTTTTATTTCTGGAACACCCTGTATACGAGTATATAAATTATAACAAAAAATGCCATGAGATTTGCACCAATTGAGAAAAAGGGATTTTAGATTTTCCGAAGCATTGTACAATGTGATCAATCTCAAGTGAAGGTTACGTGGCCTTCATTTTTAAGTTGCCAACGATGACTAGTTGGTAATATTGAGAAACCCTTGTGTATGGGTACTGTGTATAGCCGTACAATGTGCACATATGATTTTGACATGTTTGTTATGGTACATTAATATTAGTAACGAGAAAGACAGGAAATAAAAAGCAAGTAAAACGTGAAAATAAAACGACAACAAACTGATGCAAAATGACAGCGATGGTACATATTCAGAATAGGTACCTGTATGTATCTGTCTAACAAGAAAATGCCCTAATCTAGGGATTTTTATGATAGCGGCACACTTCACTTGAGATTGATCTCATTGTATCTTTATGCCATCCTGAGTAAGAGTATAAAGTGTACTATAACAATCTGTGTTATGTTATTTGTTTTTGGTTAAGTACCGTAGCTTGTTTTTTTTGATAATGTATTTAATTTAAAATAATTTATTAAAATGGTTAATTGAGGTTTTAATATTGTTAAGATGAAGGTCATTGGATTGAAACCACGTCTTAATAAATTCCACATATATAACTAAATTAAAATTTTTAGAATTACAATGAACATCATCAGTAAATAAATAAATAAAGTAGCATAAGCGGTGCTAATATACCGCCGGGGGGGGGGGTACATTCCATTACTAAGGGTTTTGAACGGTCAATTTGTACCACTTCAATATGGTTTTATAGGTAGCATTTATCCAATTCAACTATAATATACGCCATAATAATATCTTTCCAACTACTGCAACAATTACCCAATGATCTACCATATCAACTGGTTTTCTCAAATCCATGTAGAACACTCCAGTACTATAATTTAATCAGTCATAGGGGTAATTCACAAATGAGGTTGCGCAAGGTGCTGTCAAATTGAAACCAAAATGGCTGCAGGTAGACACATGTTTCAGACATTAACCATATTTCATTAATATTTCTATTCTCCAATAAAATTAGTATCATTCAATTGACAATGTGCTCACATTTTTTTGTTAGTCTCATCAATAAGTCTTTTATTTTCTTTATGTCGCTTTGCAATAAATTTATTTTCACATTATGAGCATAACAGATATTTACAGTTTTTATAAAACGATTTGATACCACCTGTTATCGGTAAAATTCGTTTTAAAGACATATACTAATGTAGACAATTACTTTCTTATCAAATATAAAATGTGGGATATGGAAATACTGCTGATAGGCAGTAGTGAACGCGATAAAATGAATAATTTGTATACATACTGCCCGTATATCTATCGACGACCATATTTGCGGGTAAAACATACTATTCTAGTCAACCTCATTGTGTTCTCGCTGTTTTCTTCTATTTATTCTACGAAAGAACTGCACTGTGAGGCATAAAAACCCCTTGTCTTTATCAATAAACTGATTATTTTATTACCTTCCATGTTTTTAAAGATCTTCCATTTGGCCTAGTCCCCTAGATCCCACAAATTTTATCATCAAAAACGCAGTTCAAAATGCTTTTGTTCATAGCCTCAATCTTCTAAAGTTTAAATAAATTTTAATTTGTAGGGTTTATTCTTGTTAAGAACTATTCTTTCATTAATGGCAGAAATACCATCGTCTAAATTAGGGATGCACCGGAATTCCGGCGGTACCACTAAATCCGGCCGATCCGGCCAACTCTCGGAACTTTTTGGAAATGTTTAAGTTTTAAATTTTTAATATAATTTAAATTCAAATATATGCAAAAATAAAGACAATTATTTTAAGGTTTTTTTTAATTGGTGCCTACTTACCTATTGTTAAGTCGTTAATTAATCACAAATAATTTTTTTTTTGAACAAAATATATTTTCTTTCCAAAAATTACAAAACATAAATAGTAAATGAAAACATTATTAACAGCCAAATTCTAACAGCAAAAATAACAGCCAAATTCCCTGTCATGGATAAGTCTTATAAGATAAGTATACAGTTTACATGAAAAATTAGAGTGAGAAAAACTTAGTATTCATAATTTATTTTATTAAGATTATGGTGAATAAATAAGAGCTTTTCGGCATTTTCAGAGTTTAGCCTACACCTATTATCAACATATATATTACCAATTTCTGAAAATAGTCGCTCTGAATAGACACTAGTTGCTGGGCTTGATAGGAACTGCCTAACTAAGTTAATTAGATCAGGAAATTTTTCACGGTGCCTGCTCCACCACTCAACTGGATCTGCCTTTCTATCTATAATTGGCATTCCATAATAAGTATCAAGTTGATGGCGTATGTCATTTTTTAAACCAGATATAGAAGATGCAGACGTTGAAGCTGTTACAAAGTCATTGTAGCAGTTCCATAATGTAAAAGTGGAATATGTTGATGAATCAGTTGTTTCATTTATTCTTGCTCGTTTCTGAATTGCAGCTAAAGGCTCATCATCCTTATCTTCGGTAGTAACACTAGTAACCCTTTCATCTTCTCGTGTTTCTGCTTCATCAGTGGTACTGCAAGTATCTTTTATTTTTCCCAATAGAACTTTTTTAATCTCGTCACTTATTGAGTTACTTGAAAAAAAATAAGTTTTATATCGAGGATCTAAAATAGTAGATATTGTATAATAATTTTTAGATTCAACATCGGAGAATCTCGTATTTATTCCCGTAACCAGGCTTTCTTTTATAGTTCCAACACCATATAACTGTTCTATCTTATGGGACAAAAGGTAGCGTTTTAATATTGCAATCGTTGGAATGACTTCTGAAATTATCGATTCTGTGTTGCTCATTAATTTTGTTACCTCTTCAAAAGGGCGCAATAACTCAAGAACCGATTGCAAGAGGTCCCACTAGTTATTTATTAAATTGTTTAAACTGCTATTTTCAGTAAGGTAAATAGTTACACACCGTCTCAAATGAAGCAACCTTTCTAATATGTAGAAAGTGGAGTTCCACCGTGTTTGTACATCTTGTATAATTTTTTTCCGTTCCATATTTAGCTCTTGTTGTATTTCAATTAATTTACTGCATGCTAAAGAAGAATGATTGAAATGAGTTGCAATTCTGCGGGCAGTACTAATCATATCTGACACAGTTCTTTGAGATTGTAAACTGTCATTGATTATTAGTTGCAGTTTATGTATAAAACACCCCTCACTATTTATTTCTGCATCTTTACATCCTCTCACCATATTGGCTCCACTATCCCTCATCAATAAATGAATTTTTTGTTTGTCAATAGCCCAACCGTTTGTCAAAGTTTCAAGTTTATCGGCTATTGCAAGTCCCGTATGACTGCCTGCAAATTTATCGCAACACAAAATAACATTTCGTTTGTCCCACTTTTCTGAAATCCAGTGGCCTGTAACACTAATGAAGCTTTCATTTGTATTCGAGCATGTCCAAATATCAGAAGTAAGAGAAATAAACGAAGCTTCACCCAGAACCTTTGAAATTTTTATCCTAACTCTATTATAAATGTCAGGGATTATTTTATCAGTTAAATATTTTCTGGAGGGGGGTTTATACTGAGGAGAAATAGTATTGAGTAATTGCTTAAAACCAGTATTTTCTACCAAGGAAAAAGGTTGGTTATCTAAACAAATCATTTCTGCAATGTTATAGTGAATTCTTTCAGCTCTCTTGTCATTGATATCCCATGCTTTGTGAAGTTGTGTAAATTCAGTTAAAGTTGGTTGCCTGGTCTCGACTGAGCCTGTAGCTGCAGATGTAGATGCGGAACCGAGTGCAGAACTCTTGTTTTCTACGAAATAAATTAAAACTTTATTATATGCGGTCTAAAAGCTAATATTTATTTTACTTCCAATTTGATTCAATCAAGTAATCAATCAAGCTATCGTAAATCATGAAGTAAAATTTTCATTAAGATAGGACCAAAAAAAATTGAAATCAGACTAATCAAATCACTAGACACAATTTCAAGTCAAAAAATGTTATCTATTGAGTCCGATAAATAAGCGACAAAAAAGAAAAACATTCAACAAACAAAGCTACAAACCCAATCCTTTACCCCAACAAAAACATATAGATATAAATATATTGTACCTTTTCCTCTAAAGTTATTTGAAAATTCTTCAGGATGATGCCGCTTCAAATGTATTATTAACGGGCTTGTAGATGCCGATTTACCAAAGCCTCCCCTCGAAACCACCATTTGACACAAATTGCAGGTAGCTTTGTTTTTGTCTTCTTTAAGGACATCAAAAAATTGCCAAACTTTTGACATTTTGACGATCTGTATTAAAGAAAGACAGCAATTAGTTGAATTAGTTTATTTAAAAAAAAAACAGGCCATTTTATATCTATGTAATTATAATTATTGATTTTTTTTACTTACAGTAAGACCTCCCATATCCGAACTAAAGGGGGCTCGGCCCAGTCCGGATAACAGAAATGCCGGATATGAGAAAAGACCCTCGTTAGGCCCCACAAGGTTTAAAAATCGTAAAATTCTGTATAGTATAAACAATTTTATTGCAGTACAAACAATTTTGTTATAAACAACGATAAAAAAAAATATTTATTGTTTCTTTTCAAAAAAGTCCGACAATTTAGTTTGGTGTTTTTTTCGCATCTTTTTCTTGCGGCAATGCTTCGCAATCTTTTCAAAACAAGCACGTCTGCTGGAGAAGCTTCTTCACATTCTTCAGCAAAACGAAGCGCAACCTGAAACAGAGATATGTAATTTAATTACATACTGTACGGTACAGCCCACAGTACTAGCCCCGTAAAACGCGACTTACAGCTAGAAATACTTACGTCTAGTGCATTGAATCCCTCTTCGGCTGTAACACGCTTGTCATCTGCTGCGTCACTAGTGTTGTCCTCTTCGTTGGCGGCGTCGTCCTCTGGCTGCATCACCATATCCACTATGTTGTCATCCGTATATTCGAGCTCTAAATCATCTGAATTTACCCACTCGGTGACATCATTGTTGTCAATGGCTTCACAACCTGGTATTTCGGTAAGAAGATGAAGCAGGTTTTCATCTGATTCTGTTTCACGGCTGACAAAAATACCGTCGTACAATTTGTTCCAACATTTTTGGAGTGTTGAAGATTTGACTTTATCCCATGACTGCGCAGACCAGTATAGAACATCTTTCATGTTAATTGATTTTACAGCCTGTTGAACACTTACTGTTTCATTGCGTTCATGAAGGAGTGACCGTAAAAATAACCCACGATAATGTCTTTTAAATGATGCCAGCACACCTTGGTCCAATGGTTGCACCAAGCTAGTAACGTTAGGGGGTAAAAACTTCACAATTATATCACCATTTGCTAGAGTAGTAGGATGCGTTGGCGCATTATCTAACAGCAATATTGCTTTTCTTGGCAAGTTTTTAGATTTCAAAAACACCTCTACTTTCGGAACGAATTCATGGTGAAACCATTCTGTAAATATCTCACATGACATCCAGGCACTTTTTTGATTTTTGTAAGAAACCGGAAGGACATGTGCCTTAATATTTTTAAGTGCCCTAGGATTTTTCGACTTCCCTATGCATAACAATGGCAATCGATGCTCACCAGAAGCATTACTGCAGGCTAAAACTGTTATCCTCTCTTTATTCATTTTGTGGCCCGGAGCAGATTTTTCTTGTTTTGATGCCAGAGATTTTTGTGGTAACATCTTAAAGTTTAGTCCGGTTTCATCTGCGTTGTATACCTGGTCCTTTGTATATCCTTCTGTAAATTCTTGGAATTCAGTCTTAAAAACATCCACAGCATCTCGATCAGCTGATAATTTTTCACCGCATATGTTTAACTGGCGAATTCCATATCTAGTTTTCCATTTATCAAGCCAACCTGTACTTGCTGTAAATTCTGATATATTTTCTCCTAATTTTTCAAACATTATTCTTGCCTTCTCTTGAATGATTGGCCCGGATAAAGGCGCTCCTTTTTCCCGTTGCTGCGTGAACCAGAGGAACATTGCTTCATTGAGTTTGCAATTTTTACTTGATTTCATCATTTTTTTATGTTGGTGCTTCGATAAATTTTGTTCTAGTTTATCTTTCTGTTTCATCCAGTCAGAAATTGTGGATTTTCCTACATTGTAATCCGCCGCAACTTTCCGTAAAATTTCCCCGTTCTGTACTCTTCTGATAGCTGCTAGTTTTTCTTCTATTGTAACCACAACTTTCTTTCTTTTTGTCGACATAATGCACTGTACTGTAGTACACACGATGTGAAACACACACGTCAACAGGCAATAGTAATCACAATCACAGTAAACACAAAACGCTAGCTCATGGCATGTACATTATTAAAAGGGAGACGAACCAATTTGCGTCTAAAATAAAACAGAGAAAGTGACACAGCTACGTTGACGTTTACGGAGGTCAGTCTCGAGAACACCGTACGCCTGCGTATTTGTTTAGCGAATCCTTTGTTCGGATATGGGAAGTTTCGGATATGGGAAGGCCGGATATGGGAGGTCTTACTGTACTTAAATACACGACACAACACTAAAAATCTCGAACACAAAACACAAAATTCTCAGAAACATAAATACAAAATGCAAAAAGGGATTTTCTGTGAGCAAATGAATAATGAAATGACCTGCAGCCCTGTGCCTTTGCTTATGATTAGCAGGCGTCTGGGATTTCCCGACTTTCGCGTCTGTGATTCCCCGACTTTCGCGTCTGGAATGCCCCGACTTTCGACCAGATATATTTTGTAATTGGTCAACAGTGATGGGTGTGCGTGTTTCCTTGCCTATGATAGACCGGCTTCTTTTTAATTTTTTTATTATTGACAGGTGGCTGCTATTCTCCAATTGAATGAGTAGAATTGTTTTAATTTTGTTAATGCTGATTAAAAATTAATATATAAATAAACAGTGATTTCTATCTAGGTAAAATTAATAGTAATAAACACTCTGCATACTGTAGCTAGTTTAAAAAAAAAGTAAAAATAAATCAGCCTCAATATTTTCAATGTTTTACGTATAAAAATAGGCATGCGCATACATTTCAAATTTAGGTCCCGATCCGGCCGGAATTCCAGCGATCCGGTCCGACCAGCGGCCGGATCGGCAAAATACCCGATCCGGTGCATCCCTAGTCTAAATCAGTTATGTTACAAACATTCTAGGATTATCTAAAAGACTCTGTCTAATTTTAAACAGGCTTTCTTTTTCAGTAGCTCAGTGATTATTATGTCCATTATTCAGCTTATTTACAACAGTTTCCGACCGTAATTTTGAATAAATTCTTTCAACTTACGAACTCGTATGTGAAATTTTTTTTACCGGATGCCGTTGATTAAAAATTGCAGCTGTTTCTGTAAACGTTTTATAATTATCACCTACAATTAAAACAATTTCAGCACTCTCCTTTCACGTAAATAGCGTGTTGTTGTGTAAACACAAAACGGCATGAATATTTTAATTGTTGTCAAGTATTATTGTAACTGTTTGCATGCCGTCACGGGAATAGGGTTATCAGATAAATTAGTACACAAATGATGTTGATTTTATAGTAAAACATTATTATAATTTCTTATTGTGTGTAAAGGAAAAATAGGTATCCATTCTTGAATATTTATACATATTAAATGTTATTAATTTACGTTTATTACTAATTAAATGAAAAAAAAACCGTAACTAAAATTACGGCTTGTGGTGATAAAAAAAAAGCTTTGCAGCAAAACTGTAAGGAAAAACATGTTCTTATTATAGATTTTTAATTCTATGTTTTAACTTGGACAAACATAACAAAGTAATTATTCTTATTTAGAAATTAATATCATCTGTTTTTTCTATACGTTCATTTGTTAGTATTAAAATGAGATTTGTCTGTTCAATTATTTTTAACACTTGAACGTATTATAATCTAACGTTAATGTGTTCTTTGTTGCAGCCGATAACGTACAGTTCCGTATATTTATTAGGGGAAATAGTTTCCAACAAAGCCGACGTAGCGCAACCTCTGGTGAGGATTTTCATGCATCATGGACAAATAGTACCAATAATCAGAGCCCTTGCGACGGCTGAGATATCAAATTTGACGTAAGTCCATCAAATTTTTATAATTTTTCTTCCCAACCATTTCTTGCATTTCAATTGATCAATGGACATAATTTATCATACCAATTATCATTCTTTATGAGACTTAGATACGCCGTTTTCATTTGGTAATAATGAAAATTTTGCCACGTATATTATGCTAGGGCCTAAGTTGCAGTGTATTAATAGGCGCTGGTTTGCGAAATCAAAATTATATTATCGAGAAATCAAAATTGTTACAAAAATCTAAACCAAGAGGTTAATATGGTTAATATGAAATTGAAATTAGAAATATGAAAAATAATAAATGTGATATATTTAAAACAAGTTTGGCAAATTTGGTTTAAAAATTATCTACCTAATAATTAATTCAAAAAAAAAATAACATGTTATTGAACTTCGTATACTAAGTATACCCAATTATAAAATAAAAAAAGTTTGCTCAGACCGATCCATCTTATAACATTTCAGAAAATATTTTTAACAATACGTCTAAAGAGTGAAGCTAATTGACTAATTTAACTATGGAAATCAATATTAACAGCCGGAAGCCGATTAAAGCTAAATCATAATCATGTCAATATTTAAAGTCTGACTACGTAACTTAAATTGAATATGTGTGCACTATTCTACTAAAGTATAGTTCCTTTTGAATTATTAAAGAAAAAGATTTTTTTAAAAAAAAAACTCTTCTCTGAACTTAGCTGTAAGTAACTGGTACAGATGACGCAGAGATGGACTTCAGACGATCTATTTCAAGTGCTGCGGTGCAATATTGATCTTCCACAAAAAAAAAAAAAGAAAGGAAAAGGTACTTCAGTAAGATATCCTGGAGGTTCTTGGATCCAGCACTATTTAATAGCGAATAATTAAAGTGCTCTAATAACAGTGCCCCAGACGCGGTGCACTAAATAACTGAGGTGCACTTGTTCATTAAGGTGTTACTTAATATGCACTTGTACCCATAAAGTAATTACTATATATTAAGGTTATAGACAGACGAGGCGTCGTCCATTTTATAATAAATTTTACTTTATAAAATAAAAAAAAGAATACCTGTCTTTCCAGGGAAAACTCCAACAATTAAACCCATATACAGATAAGTAATCAGCAGAAATTTTGATTCTTCAGTACTAAATACACCAATACATGAGCTTTTTTGCATAGCAGCCATCAAATATCTTAAAAATACTCCCTCACAAAACGTCCGGTACTTTTCTGATAAAAAATTAAATTACTTAACTATGGTAGACTTTTAACGAGCACACTTAATCAAATCGGTTTGACTAAAGAACCACCAAAGCAAAAGTGTTATTTGCCAGAAACGTAGGAAGAACGTGACCGCGGTGTCACACACGCGGTTACTTTGTAAAGAAACTCCTATAGATTGTCTCGTACAATTAAATTGTAAACTAAAAACGAGAAAGTGCACAGAAATTTTGTACTAAAATTATTATAACTTTAAAACAACAATAGAGAATAGAAGTTCCACTACAAATGTAAATATAGCTACAGAGGCTTAAATTGGCTTAAAACGATTCAAGGAAATTGTACAGCTAACCAATAGAGATGGCGGGGCCTGTATAACAAAACGTAAATTCAATAATAATGGAAACAACATAGAGAGATATACAGTGCAAATAAGACTAAATATTAAGAAAATAATAATTAAATACCGAAAGTGGAATTTAACTCATTGCACTTTGTTTCTTTGTAAAATTGCAATCGCTGTCAATAAAAATAAAAATTTAATCTTTTTTAGGTTATGAGTATTATTTCCTTCGAATTTCGGTTTTCCTCGGTATCACTCGTTATCCTTTATATGATGACAGTTACCTAGACGCATGCGTAAGAAATCTTAATCACTGTTTAACATTTTATCAAGTATCTAATCTATATCTGATAAAATAATCGGTGTTGGAAGAACACCATTTTTTCCTAACCGGTATTTTAATCGACATTAGAAAAACTAACCACTAATCAACTTTATAACATCGGCTAAATGAAACAGACTCGTTACATCATGAGCTCGTCGCAAACAACTAATCCCGAATGACATTTGACAGATAAAATACTAGCAAACTATATATCACATACAGTTCTTGTAACATACGGTTTGTTGAATCCTCCAGTTCTGAACAGTTCCGGAATCGTTCTAGAATTAGTAGTTTTGATAATAATGCACATATCCGGCGAAATCCTGGTTCTAAAATGGTTCGAAATTCTGAAGGCCCGAACAGTTTTAAAATTGGAATTTTAGGGGAACTTGTACTACCAACATTAGTAATAGAATTATTAAAAACTACCAAACTAAACAAATATCAATCGTAATGAACATTTTAATGTTACTGTATCTGCATCTAACCACCAAAATTGCGACAGAATTTAAAAAGTAATGATGAAGTTGTTTAGAATAAATACATTTTTCTAATCACTAAATAAACAACAATTGTTGGATTTTCACTATTTAATATTCGAAGTAATGTTTGACAATTGTTTCGCCAACACGGTGGCTTCATCAGAAATGAATAAAAATATTACACAAACACTTATATATCTGACAATATGGCACAAGTTATGCAGCGGGGGTGATCTGTTGAAAAGTGTACTTTATGAAAATACATTTAATAAGGGGGAGTTACTTGTTTCTAACTGATCGTTAAGTAAATTATTAGAGGGTCTATTTTTATTAATTTCAAAGGATTCTAATAGGTTTAATTTATCACCTTTATTTTCTATATGTAGGATATCAAAGTGATGACTAAAACTATGGCTTTCTTCTATAAGGTGGTTTGCGTATGAATAATGGGTTTTCTTCATTTTGAAGGATCTAAAATGTTCTGACATCCTTTTCTCAAAAGTTCTTCCTGTTTGGCCTATGTAAAACTTAGGACAATCACTACACTTTAACTTATAGACTCCTGGCTGTTGGTTTTTAGGTGTTTTATCTTTATTGTTTTTAATATATTATATACTTTGTTGTTTGTTCTAAAAGCTACTTTTATATTATTGTTATTTAAAAACTTTGCAACTTTTTCACTAGGTGGACCTACATATTGTAACGTTTTCGGGTTCGCAATAAACAACTCGTGCAATTTATTTATTTAAAACAGTCTGTATATTCATACACGTAAAATTAATTAAAATATAAAAATATAAAACTAATGTATCACACTTAAACTACTAGAATAGATTAACACAGGTATTTATTTCTATATAACACTCTAATATTTATGTCCGTATATTTAAATCACTTCTATTTATATAACACCGTACCACGCAAGGAACTATTTATTTATTTCTTATATTTATTTTTACTTTAGTCTGTTCCGCGCGACGAGTACTTAAGGACTTTCTTATTCCGGAATTATTCATCCATCGGTGACCCAGCCGCCTTATATACACTGTCTCTTTGCAGTACAACGCAAATGGATGATTTATTGCTTTATGATGTTTACCAGTCGCGTCGAGATGATTTACAACCTCTTTTTATTGTCGCTCGGAAGGCTGCCTTTCTTTGTGCACTTGTTTCGTTACAATATGTAATGGTTTTATATCTATTATTTGTATCTTTTATTATCGGATAGACTTGTGAAATAGCTTTCTTAAATAATTTATTATGGAGAATTTTATCTATTACTTCTGATTTATAGTTATTGTTAATTGCAACAATAACTATAAACCAGAAATAATAGATAATTTTTTTTACATAATATTAAATACTAGCTTGTCTAAGTTTAACAAATATGTCAGTTTGTCCACGAATATATGATAATTATAAATAAACTTTTCACATGTTCGCAACTTCCTATATTTGTACCGTTACATGTACTTTATTCTTATATAGAGAAAGAATAACTTGTTAGAAGCAAGAACATGGTAGTAACTGAAGTAATTTCTAAAACAATAAACCACCATTTGAAGAAATTTGAATGTTTAATCACATACTTATAGCTGTTTACTTCGGCTATTACAAAATTAATATAATGAATGTGAATAAAAACAAGTGTAAAAAAATTAAAAATAAGTTTGATGAACCGAATTACACCAACAGTATAATAATATCACAAACTAAAACAAAAACAAATAGGTACTTGAACGACAGCTATAAAAACTAACCTACAACAACTCCAAACTCTGAAGTTCAACATAAATACGATAAACATAACCATAAAAATGGGAAAGCTGATACAATGACAATTACGCATGCTCCGGATTTATCAGAATTTCAAATACTAGCCCACCATCCAGAACTGTAAGAACTGTTCCGAAACGTTCTTGAGTTACGAGTTCTAAAGGACCGAATATTGAACTAATAGTTCTCAGAATTTGCAGTTCCAGAACTGCATGGTCCGAACAGCTTTTTTTTTTCAATTGACATGCGCACTATTTCTAGAACCGTTCAGAACTGAAGGTCTGAACAAAACTATAAGAGATTCACTGTTATTTTTGTAATTTTATGTTCCCACTTGGCAAAATCACAATTTTAGAGAAGGATGAAAATACGTATTTGCTAATGTAGAACAAGTGAGCATATAGTGATTTTGCCTCTTGGGTTACTTCGCCCAAATTAACTGTTTATGACGTAGGCAACTCGTAGGTTTCGGTAAATGAACTATACCTGCATATCTTTCAGCTACGTGAGCTTTTCTTACGGCTCGCATTAACAATCACCGTCACCCTGTTTCTACAAATTGTACGGCAAAACAAATACGGAGAAGAAATAGCGAGGTCATACAATTGTCACAGAGTGTATATAATTAATTAGTATTATTTATTAATAAATTTCTCAGAAATTTAAAATATGCCCGAGCCAAAGCATACTTCACTCATCCATCGTATTTCAGTTTTGCTGCTCCTCTTCAAACGTGTCTCCGCGTAGATTTTGGCGGATGTATTTAAATGTAAATGTATTCATCCTAACTGTCACCCATCAAAAGATAAACATCTCGAATATACGGGTGGTACGTACTGCACGTGCATGTGAGTGTGTACATTGTGGAAATTTCTTTTCGCGGAACACCAATGGAAATAATATCGTACGAAAAAATCTCTTGAACTTGATGAAATTTTAATGTTCTCGTTTTTATTCGCCCACGTGAGTAACGCTGACGCACGAGTAAAATCGACGTTTCTGCGATATTTTTTTCTTTTCCTTCGTGCGTTATTGTTATAATTATGAAGCAATATAGCGTGCTCCAGTTTACGATGTAGGTGTTATAAAATATTTAAATAATAGGCGTTCGATCCAATGGTGGGTAGTTTTTTTTATACATATCTGTATTGCTTTCTTTATGGGTCAACGGTCTGTAAAGTGTTTTTCATTCATGAAAGTTGATTATAGATTTTTTTTGACATTGCATTCCGTCAAGTGGGCGATATACATATTTTCTATTAATGAATTGTTATAGACTGGCGGCACACACCCATTCATTTTTGTAATTCATCCGCTCCGATAAGCGATTTCCAATATAGAAAATGAATGAACAGAACTAAATGAAATTTACGATTACAATACATAATAACTACACTGTTAGCGATAGAGGGTTCGTCCGATTACCCTACGATGACGTTCATTTTACGATGACACGCATGCGCAGTAAAAATAAAGGCTTTTCACGATTCCAGCTATACGTTGCAGTGTCTGTTAAGCGTTCTAGTAATTTCATAATCATTTTGATTACTAATCGATGTAATAGTGGGAAAGAACTGATAGAGCTGATGCAATGACGTGTGTATTTGATTCCATAGTTATGGAATGTAAAATAGCAACAGAGCAATAGGTATATACTTTTTCAAACAAAACCGCACATTAAATGTTGAAGCTCTTATTTTTTTTATAAAAAAAGAAGTAACTACTTTAAACTCTGAATATATATTAACCATACCACACCTTCAATGAATACATAAGTAAATAAATAGAGACAATAAATTAATTAAATATATACATACATAAATTACAATTAAAATCAAACTAAGTGATGTTTTGAGCATGCTGTAATTAAAAAAAGTACCTACATAGAAAAAGTAATAAATTATGTAAAATTATTATGATTGCAGAATTTAATTAAGGAAAAATTGTGGCCCTATTATTGAAAATAATGAGGCCATCACACGACTTTCTTATACATATGATCGTTTCAAATTATACAAAATTGTTTTAAATATTTTTATCTTAGAAATATAAGCCAAATTTTTAGACTTTTTTTTATAAAAAGTATTCAGAATTGTATTTTTTTAATATAAAAATTAATCAAAATTCTATAATAAATACTTCTATTCTCTTAATAAATCTCTATAGAATGCATACTTTGCGAGCTATTCCAAAGAAAGTGCTACTAGCTAAGAGTAAAAAATCAGCTCTAAATACTTTTGTACTTTTGATAAATATATATAGAATGCATAATTTACGACATATTTACAAAAAAGTGAAAAACACTTTTATACTCGTAACGCACCTGTCTTGCAAAATATTCGAAAAAAAAACTGATTTTCGATAAGAGTAAAAGACCTACTTCCGGTAGTAATTTCGAAAAACTTTCATAAAAAAATTCTTCTCAAATTGAATTTTGAGTACATAATATGAATTCTTAATACATTTGGAATTGATTGCTATAGCGGTATGACCGCTGCCGTGGTTACACACACAGAGAGAGATTTTTAAAAACTACTTTTTTGGTATCAGGGGACTTCAAAATGTGGACATCTGCAAGAATTTCGAGGTCGGAAATGTTCATCATTACATACTTCCTTATACTACGTATTAAGTAAAACGACTTTTTCAACCACTTTTTTCGAAAATCGAAATTCTAACGATTGCTCTAGGTTGTTCTAAATTGTTCCAAAGTATTTCAAAGACAAAATCAAAGTCAATGGGAAAAACGGCGACAAACGAAAGCCAAAAGTATGAAGTCAGACTCCCGTTTTTGTAAAAAAATTGAAGTTGTGATGATTGTTCCAGGTTGGTCCAGATTTGTTATAGACATTGTTCTAATACATCAAAACCATATCTTTTATATATCAAAAGATATTGCAAAAAACGAAATCCAGAAGTAGTAGAAAATGGCGAAAAATAATTCTTCTCCAGTCTCCGTTCTTCTTAAATTTGAATTCTGATGGTTGTTCTAGGTTGCTCTAGGTTTGTTCTAAATTGTTCTAAAGTATTTCAAAGAGAAAATCATAATTGTCTGAGATAATAGGAAAAACGATTTTTTCACAACTCCCTATTCTGCAAAAGTTGAAATTTTAACAGTTGTTGTGTATCTCTTTTATGTCAAAATATATTGCAAAAAAACGGCAGCTGAAAGATATTACAAAAAAAAAAACGAAATCCAGAAGTGAGAAGTTCGAAATTAGCGAAAAATAATTCTTCTCCAGTCCCCGTCCTTCTAAAATCTAAATTCCGATTGTTGCTCTAGGTTTCTTCTAAATTGTTCCAAAGTAATACGAAAAAAACGATGGTTTCACAATACCCCATTCTGCAAATATTGAAATTCTAACAGTTATTTTAGGTTGGTGTAGATGTGTTCTAAAGATTGTTCGAATACATAAAAGCCGTATCTCTTTTGTCAAAAGATATTGCAGAAAAACGACAGCCAAAAGTGACACGTTTTTTTCGCAAAGCTAAATTTTAACGGTTGTTCCGGGTTGTTGTGTTGCATGTTTGTTCCAAATTGTTCCAAAGTATTTCAAATAAGAAAGTATAACGGCTGAAATAATAGAAAAAATGAGGTGTGGCCACTACACGACTTTCTTATACGTATAAGCGTTTCAAACTACACAATCTTAAAAAAATTTTTATACAAAACTTATTCAAAATCCTATTCTAAGTACTTTTATTCTCTTAATAAATCGCCATAGAATGCATACTTTGCAAGATATTCGAAAAAAAGTGCTACTCGCTAAGAGTAAAAGTGCCACTTCCGGTCCGAATTTTGAAATTTCATGAACACAAAAAATATTGCAAATTCAACTCTAAATACTTTTGTACTCTTAATAAATATATTGATGTAGGTAGAGTTGCCCATTTTAAATTATTAAGGATACATTATGATGTAATTAGAGTTGCCTATTTTAAATTATTAAGGATGAGTTTTATCTAAGATTTGGATTTTCTTTGATTATGACGGAGATAGTTAAATTTGCAAATATTAATAAGCTGGTTGTATTTTTGAAAGAATTTTGTTTATTGAGTTAAAGGGAATTTTAAAGTTACATGGTGAAATAGAAAATTATTACTTTTGGAGTTGATGAATATCTTCCATGTATATGTACCAAAAATCTGTAAAGAAAGATTTTATATTAGTAATGTAATTGTTTAGAAATGTAATTTAGCATTGTGAAAAACTTGTTCAAGTGATATTAATGATGAGAATAGGATAAAAGATTTTTAGAATATGAAAACAAATCGATAAAGAATTGATAAAAAATTACCGCCTTAATTTGTATTTCGGAAGTGTCAGTTAATTGTCAATGTGACAGATATTTATTACTATAATGAAGCAAAGTTTAAAATGGTAAATAACGTATAAAAAACTTTATTAAATTCGTGAAATATTTTATTTTGACAGATATATTGAATTATGTAAGGTATTTATAAAATTATAACATATCTATAGTTTGTATTGATTTTGATTTTAATGTGGAATTATTTTATTGGTTCAAAAGGAATTGGGTATGATCACTAAGGTAATTATAAATAAATAAAGGGGAGAATTTTCGATTTTTGCGAGAGCTAGTCGCAATTTTCGCAAACAAAGATTAATGCAGTAAAAAGTGCTTAAATCAAAGTGATTTAAAGTAGATATAGTAGAATATTTAATATTCTAACTGTACAGAACATATTCAGTATAGAAAATATAAGAAATTGGAAATAATTGTTTAGAATCGTGATAAAATAGGTGTAAAGAAATTAGTACTTACCAAATTAAATAAACGATACGAAGATAATAAATTTCCAAACTCAAATTTGAAGGAGCATAAGACGATAACATCCTGTTGGAGCACCAGGAACATTAGTCGAATACATCTTGTTGGAGCACCAGGAACATTAGTCGAATACATCCTGTTGGATCACCAGGAACATTAGTCGAATACATTCTATCGGAGCACCAGGAGCACAAGAAGAATACATCTTGTAGGACTACCAGTAGCACTAGACGAGTACATCTTGTTAGAACACCAGGAGCACAAGAAGATTACATCTTGTAAGACTACCAGTAACACTAGACGAGTACATCTTGTTAGAACACCAGGAGCACTAGACGAATACATCTTATCGAAGCACCAGGAGCACAAGACGATAACAGCCTGTCGGAGCACTAGGAATATTAGACGAATACAACTTGTAGAACCGCCAGGAGCACTAGACGAATACATCCTCTCGGAGCACCAGAAGCACTAGACGAATACATTCCATAGGAGACACTAAGATTGAAGGCCCATTACGAGTCATCTGTGTAGAAGAACATTCAAGAACATCATTAGAACCGAGTCCAGTGTATCTACAAAGGAACCAGATTATTAACTTGAAGTTTTTAAAATTTCAAGGGATATTAAAGTGGAAAAGGTCGTATAAAGTTTTATAGTACGTTAAGAATTATAGGTAGACAATGAAGAAACAAATTTGATATATATTTAATTCTGAATTAAGATCAAGTAACTATAAAATTACTATATTCGATTATTCAAAGTCATATAATTACCTATTTTAAAATAATTAATTTCATAACCGTAAACCAGTAAATTTTATAGAAATACTAACAATTTCTGGCATATTAGAATACTTACATTGTTAAAATCGTCGTCATTTAAAGAAGCTCATCCTTAATAGTCCTAATATAATTTGAACAAGTTTTATGAGTATTTAATATTGATTTATGATATATAATCCGTATCGTCATTCAAATATGTATATGTGTTTAAAAAGAAACGAATATATTGTTAGATTATAGTCAGTGTTTCTTTTTATCATCGTCGAGGTTATGTAAATAATTGACAGGTCCCATTCCTAAAAGAAATAAAAGGAAAAAATAATAAATTTGGTAATAGAATGTTTAGACTGAGTTATACTTGCCTAATGAGAATTTCATGATGTTTTATAGTTGTCAGGTTTATTACATGGAATTTTAGAAGTTTAAATTATTATACGTAAAGTTAACAAAAACAGTTTGATTTAGTAAGAAATAGAGTACAGTTGGAATCATGATACCAACTTACAAAATATAAGAATACTAATATAAGCAAAGTTAACTACTGAAGTATCCAGGACCGGATTAAGAGCATCAAGTAGGTATTTAATACAGATAATTTTAATATTGAGTCTCATGTTCTAATTGTTTAAAAATATATACAGTAGATATTATAAAAGTGTACTGAACTAGCACGAGGCATCTTAATATAATTATAATAGTACTATATGATAAAATTCTTACCCTGAGATAAAAATTATAGAACATATCATTTTTACAATACAACATTTTATTATTAAGTTGCTAATTGTGGAGTAACTTACAATTGCTTGTATATCCACTCTAGTACAATATATATAATGCATAATTTACGACATATCTGCAAAAAATCGATATTCGGTAAGAGTAAAAGTGGTACTTCCGGTCCGAATTTTGAAATTTTTTTTAAACAAAAGATATTTAAAATTATAATTTAAATACTTTTATACTCGTAATGTACCTGCCTAGAAAGCATGACTTGCGAGATATTCGCAAAAAACTGATTTTCGATAAGAGTAAAAGTCCTACTTCCGGTAGGAATTTCGAAAAACTTTTTAAATAAAGTTGTTCTCAATTTTAATTTTAAGTACATATGAATTCTTTATAAATTTGTATAAACTTAGTATTTGACTAAATATTGGCAAAATTCGATTTTTTCACTGAAGTAAACTGCTACTTCCGGTCTACCGATTTTACTCAAAAACTAATCAGATCTCAAGAGGGAGATTATACACGTAAATACAAAATTTGGAATTGATATCTACAGCGGTTTGACCGCTATCGTGGTCACAGACAGACAGACACAGACATTTTTTAAAAACCACTTTTTTGGTATCAGGGGACCTCAAAACGTGGACATCTGCAAAAATCTCGAGGTCGAAAATTTTCATCATCACAATACTTTCTTATACTACGTATAAGAAAGTAAAACGATACGATTTCGTAATGTGCGGTATAACTTACACTTGCGTTTTCGTATAATGCGGGAATGTAAATACTCTTTTGGGATTTAGAACTAATATAAGCAGTAAATATATATTTTCCCAAGAAATTTTATGTTAATTTATTTCAAAACGATATTGTCAACAAATAAATGCTGATGAGGTATTTCAAGAATTGTGACTGTTCCAAAGGATTTCAAAGAAAATGTCATAATTAGCCAACTAAAAAAAAAATCCGAAAGTCTGATGTCAGACCCTCTTAGTTACTTTATCTTATGAATAAGGTTGGCCACTTTTAGTTTTTTCATGGTTTTCAAAGTCACAAACTCGCTATCCAATATAGACAAATGAAACTGATCGGTGCAGAATGTCAGTTTACAATTACAATTATTTCCGAGGCTAACCTGTCCAAAGATGAACTTTAACTGGATATCTCTTTTGATTTGTTTAATTTCTTTTTAGTGATCCGACCACAATATTCCGCGGCAACACGTTGGTATCGAAGATGATGGATGAATCGATGCGATTGATCGGTCTCCAGTACCTGCACAAAACCCTTCGTCCGACCATAGACTTAGTTTTTAACGAGAGAAAACCGTGCGAGATCGATCCCGCTCGCGTCACCGACCTGAACACGATCCAGTCGAATCTGGCCAACTTGACCTGCTACGTTCAGAGCATATTCCAAGCGATAACTCAGAGCGCCGTCGCATGTCCGGCGCTGATGTGTCAGATATTCCACAATCTAAAGGAATGCGCCATGATGTACTTTTCAGAGAACAAAGAAGTCAGGTATTCCGTCATATCAGGATTCATATTTTTGAGATTCTTCGCGCCTGCCATACTGGGACCCAGATTATTCGATCTGACAACTGAACAAATCGTAAGTACCTACTTTATAAAAAGAAGGCTTCTTTTTCCATTTTGACTATGTCAACTGTTGCATTAATTATTTATCTGGTAAAGAGAAATATTGTGATTTTGTATCCTAAAGTGATTTGTTTATGGCGGCTGGAAATTTGAAATGTAATCAAAAAACGGTAAACATCGTTTATATTATTGTCAATACTTCTTGTGTAACATACTATCGATTTCAGATATGGGCGACCTTTATAATAAAATTTACGCAAGTGTTCAAATAATTCGTAGAAATATATTGTTAAATGTTTGCGGAAGAGAACGAATAAGGCGATATACGTTATGTAGCAATCAAGAAGGCAACAATTTTGAACATCTTTGTTAGTTATATTTGATCCTTTTAAGTATTTAAATAAAGACAAAACTTTAAAATTACTCTTACTTTCTATAAACACGAATATCTATGAAACCGTTAAATTTTGGAAACACACAAATAATAAAATTTACATTAATTTTAATACTCTTTCAAATAAACAAGAAGAATGAGTGTGCTTAAAACCACACGGCAGAAGTGAAAACTTCATCAAGGCGAGGTTAGTAATACGAAATACACGCGTATAATATTCAGTAACTTATTAAATAAAACGTAAACCTCAACCATCCCCGTATCTAAAATTTCACATTCATACGTCAATTTTCAAAAAATTCTTCCGCCATTTTGTTTTTTTGACATTTTGACTTTGGAATTGTGATCGGCGACCCCCAAAACCCCCGTATCTAAAATTTAACATCCATACGTCAATTTTCAAAAAATTCGTCCGCCATTTTTTTTTTGACATTTTGACTTTGGAATCGTGATCGGCGACCTAAGACACCCCCGTATCTAAAATTTCACATTCATACGTCAATTTTCAAAAAAATCTTACGCCATTTTGTTTTTTTGGACATTTTGACTTTGGAATCGTGATCGGCGACCCCCAAAACCCCCGTATCTAAAATTTCACATCCATATGTCAATTTTCAAAAAACTCGTCCGCCATTTTGTTTTTTTTTGACATTTTGACTTTGGATTTGTGATCGGCGACCTAAGACACCCCCGTATCTAAAATTTCACATTCGTACGTCAATTTTCAAAAAACTCTTCCGCCATTTCGTTTTTTTTTGACATTTTGGCTATGGATTGGTGATTGGCGACCTAAGCACCCCGTATCTAAAATTTCACTTTCATACGTCAATTTACAATAATACGAAATACACGCGTATAATATTCAGTAACGTATTAAATAAAACATATTCGCACATTTATAACATTTACGCGAGCGGCCATTTCGTATGGTCGGTTCGGACGTATGTGTATGTATTAATAGACGATATAAATACTCGCTTACGGTCCCGCGCTTGCTCTGATGGTAACGTATCGGCTTCAAAGTACTTCATACCCGTGCGGCTCGGGATCGAATCTGTTCTGGAACATGATTTTATTTATTCATTTAAATTTCAATTTAAATGAAATCAAATACCTATATATGATATATTTATTTATCTTGTTCCCTTAGCCGACTTTACCCGAACGAGCGTTACATATCCGAGCGTTGCAGTCAGTTTTGTTCAGTGCCTACAATCAGCGCAACGCGCCTAAAGAAGTTTACACTTGAAAAACAAGTGAAGATTGTGGCGATCAAAAAAATTCTTTTGATCGCAGCGCCATCTATATCTTCACATAATAAAACACAATTGTGAGAGCAAACTAGAGTCACACTCTTTATAACTGCTTTTTGCAAAATTCAAATATCTTTATCCGTTTCCGAGATATAGTGGTACACTCTGTATAATTTAATTTATTTGAAAGTTACAAAAGTTAGAAGTTTCGATCTACCCATGTGTTTTTTTTTTCCATTACTACTTCAATAACTATGTACTTCCTTTTCGCGATTTAGCGGTGTCATTGAAATGAAACAATATAGCGTGTGTATAAAATATTGCAAAAACTACACGCAGCGACATTCTTCGTTCGGTTCTGAATAAAAAATCTTGTAAAAAAATCATGTTTAAAATGTCGTAACATGCTTCGTATGTGTTCAGCAATCATTTGAAAGAAACATACATTTGGCAACACTGTAGCCGCATGCTATTGTAACTGTAGATACCGCAATAATTTCTGTATTTCGATCTTCGAAAACATTTTACTCGTTATTAGTATTACCAGTTGGGTAAATCTGACGTTTTAAATTCTATGCAATACGCGAGATATATGACATTTATTTAATATTTCAGGATAGTCAAACAAATCGTACTTTAACGCTTATATCCAAAACAATCCAGTCGTTGGGGAATTTGGTGAGCTGTAGATCGGCACAGCAAGTTTGTAAAGAAGAGTATATGGATGGCATCTATAGGAAATTCTGCACGGAACAACACATACAGGCTGTTCGGCAGTTCTTAGAAATTATCTCCGCGAATTCTAGTCAACATATTATTCCGATTGATACACCAGTCACATTGAAAGAAGGGTAAGCAATCATCATTTTCTTTATACACTATTATATCTAACAATTAATATTAGTTGGTTGCGTTCTTTTGTTTTGCAATCATTACGAGAAATTAAGAGGTAAGAACATACTAATTGTGTGGATAAATAAATACATATTGGAACATTTTTCGTTCGAATATTGCATTGTGGGTGTTTTCCTTTTGCAGAATCATGATTAAGAGAGCCCAGGGTCGGAAAAGATTCGGAAGGAAAAACTTTAAACAGCGATATTTTCGATTAACAACGCACGATCTCAGCTATTCTAAATCAAAAGGTAATTAAATCGAATGAAATTGTTTATGTTCTTCCTTATTTTGATTGTGGTTTGATTCGATTGCAGGTAAAGAAGTGCTATGCCAAATACCCCTGTCGAATATACTAGCCGTTGAGCGTCTGGCGGAACACTCCTTCAAAATGAAGAATATGTTTCAAATAGTGCAACGGGAACGAGCTCTGTACGTGCAAGCAGCGAATTGTGTTGAAGAGAAGGAATGGGTGGACCTGCTGACCAAAATTTGTCAGACGAACAAAAATCGGTTGACCAAGTATCATCCCAGTGCTTTTCGAAACGGACAATGGCGCTGGTAAGTTGAAAAACGGGCTATTTTTACGTAAAGCCTCTCTATATTTATAAACTGCAGTTTTTTGTAAAAGAAATGAGAACCCTTACCAAACATGCATAGTTTGCCAGCTAAGCCATCGTTATTCGTATGGATAATATAAATAAACTAGCTGTCCATCAATCTCTTCGAGCTTGAATCGCCTTTTCGCATCCGCTTACAGTTTTATTACAGTTCCCTGTAAAACGCCAAAAAAAAATCATTTTTGATTTTGTACACTTTTGGCACACCTTGTATAGACGTATATTTTTGTCCATGAACTACTGTCACGATGACAGGTGGAACGACAATTTAAAGCATATTAACGTCAGTCTGACTTTTCGTTGTTGAAGTTTGAAATTTAGATGCTATTTAGCGTAATACTAAGACTTGACACTAAAATATTCATAGTGTTTATTAGTTTTACACAATGAAAGGACTAAATTATTATTAAAAAAGTAATATCAGATTTATTTTAGTTTTGCATAATTTAACCTGTCAATTATCATGGCCCACAAACGTCATTTCTGGGCTGTAATATTTAATAATAATCATAAATCTTTTGACATACCTTTTGAGCTTTGTTATAATGCAAATTTATGAACAATGCATGCCCAGTACACAGAAGAATCAAGTTTTAATAAAATGTTGGTATAGAATAGTTATTAATTTTATTTATAATAGTGAATTTATAACTGGCATAACTCGCACACTTTAAATGTTTGCTTTTATAACTGAAAAAATTGGTAAACGAAATTACATTAATGCTTATGGGAATTTTATTTTACGTATTTATTTTATTTCGAAGTGTTTCGGACACATCTAACAAATAAAGAAAACTCGCCCTATTGTTTGTATGTAGAAAGATGATAGATATGTATCCAAGCCATTTAATATATGTATCGATGAGAAATGTTATTAAATGATCCCATTCGTAAAACGGCTTAAATTTATATAATTCTATCTTGAACACTGATATATTTCCAACATTCTGTTGACATTTAGGTTTTGTATAATTCGTGTACATCTAACGTAATTTAGCAGGCCCAAAAGGCAAAACTCAGATGATTCTTTATTTAGTCTTGCTTCAAGTTCTTCGTTGTACGAAATTGGTAGTTGCCTGACTTTTTTGCGTCCAGTTTTAAGCAAAAAATAGCCCGTACTTAAAATTCTCTAGCGAGCTGTCATCGTGACGACATTTCGATGACATTTATAATGAATAGAGTGTCATTGTATTTAATATATCTTAATAAAATATAGAAAAATCGTTATATTTATTACTGTACTTACGTGCGATAATACATTTTAAGTTTATTTAATTATATGCATCGGCATTGTTCATATATTCATATGGAAAATAAATAGTAACAATTGATATTGATAGTAACACTAATACATATCTGAAAGGTACCACATTTCAATTAAAAATGCACTTTTCCTTCGTAATCTCTTTATTTGTCGGCTTCCTGACGTTTATACTTGACAACCGATCGATGAACGTGAATATTCGGTAATTTATCATATTTCATACATTAATCAACTTTAATCATACGTCAGGTGTAATTATGACACTTAGTGTATTACATTAAAGTCAACCTAACGCGGGTATTTGATTGTCAATGTCGTCTGTGCCGATCGACCACCATATGCAATTATTTCTATAGTCGTTATGTGTATTGCACGACTGGCGCCTTATGCTATATGCTTTCCGCCAATTTTGACGTTTGTCGGCAAATGCCATATCGCGAACTCAAACTGATTGATGGTTTTGATAATTTATAACCTGAAATTGAATTTTTCGTGCGTTTACCTTAACCTTATCCGAACTTTGAGGTGTCATGGTCATCTGTGCCGACTCACGGCCATTTTAAAATCGAACCTAGTCCATAATTTATATTCTACACGTAGGCCTTATGGCAAAATGCTTTGATGTTTTTTTTTCTGCAAGTACGACAATTTTCAAAAATTCCTTTCAGACCCTCGTTCTCTCTTCGGAGACGTGAAAAATATCCTAAGGCACATGGGACCGTAGTCCCCGTCACGTGACACTTTCGTTCCCACCGTAGATGAGCCAGGTTCTCAGAAAAGTGTCTCCCCAATTCGTCAATTTTGGAGTATAGCTGTGCCGTATTAATCGCTTGTTAAAAAGAGCTCGACGAATGGCTTTTAGTATATACCGCGCGATCATTTTAATTCTAAATTAGAGCAGGCTGTGAAATTTAAATTAAGTTGGTATATAAGTACTAATTTACAATTTGAATTGTCAAAGTGACGTTTCAAAATGTTAATTAATCAATAATTAACATTCTGGACAACCTAATAAAAAAAATCCCGCCTGCTATAATTTAGAATTTAAATGATCGCGTGGTATAATAGATCAACATGTGTTATTAAGAATTTTTCGATTTTACGGAATATCTCATACACTTGAACATATCACCACAAAATATGAAATTGCCATTGCGAAAAGCGTGCGGTATGCTGATGAGATTCAAGAAAAGCGAAACACGTCCACGTCTCGCCAATTAGCAATGGCAATTAATTTTTTATATCTTGTTATTTATATCTCTAGCAGCGCCACTAATCGACTTAGCATGGTTGACACATTAGGATATGTTGTGCTTACCTTGACAATATTATTAAACAAGACTTTACTTTCACATCAACTAACTTGGTAGATATTTGTTATCGTTTGAGTTCATTTTTACCACATCATATACCACTACAGCTTCCTTTGGATTACTTAAAACATTTCTAAAAGTCCTCACTAAAATGTCAAATCTTGCTCTGATCCTAAAACCAATGCATCGTCATGAACGATGCACGTACACGTGTTCAATCAACATAGGCCTGATCAGCATGCGGCGTATTGTTACGATACCTGTAACTAACGGGTGTCCCAAAAATAACACATTTTAAATTTGCCGCCATTTTTTTCGCGGTAAAACTAGCGTAGAGATATTTATGTGCTGTCATTAGTAAACATTAAGATTAAGTTATGGAAAGGTACACCATTGAACAACGGTAAAAATTGTAAAAATTCACTTCAACGAATTTTGACGAAAAATTTGAATTTGTTTGCTTACGAAGTTCAAGTAACAGGGAATTGAAACCACAAGATCATGCAAGTCGTCGGGCGTTCACAAATTGGGTTTTGGAAATACAACAAGTTGATGGTGAGTTTTCGAAAAAAATCATCTTTTTAGTGATGAGACACATTTTCATCTTACCGGCTATATTTATAAACAAAATTGCCGAATTTGGGGATCCAAATATCCAAAAGTGATTGAAGAATTTCCTATACATCCTCGACGGGTCACAGTTTGGTGCGGATTTTGCTCTGAGGGATTGATTGGACCTTACTTCTTCGAAAATGAAATTAAAAATGCGGTTAATTTCAATGGAATGCGATATCGTGAGATGATTTTAAGCTTTTTATTGGCTGAAATTAATGGTATGGATGTTGAAGAAATATGGTTTCCACAAGCAGTTATTGCAAGAAATATTTAATGGTCATGTTATTTCTAAGCGAGATAATGTGAATTAGCCACCTAGCTCATGTGACTTGACGCCGTTAGACTTCTTTCTGTCGGATTATCTTAAGGATAGAGTATACAGCAATAAACGACAAACAACTGAGGACATCAAAAACGAAATTCGACACAACATAGCAAATATTTCCCAGCAATTATGTCAAAATGTTGCGAAAAATTTCATTAAAAGAGTGAATATGTGCTGCGACAGAAGAGGCGGTCATTTGTCAGATGTTTTGTATCACACATAATCGCCATGTCTCTACTTTCTAAGTCAATAAAAATATTATCAGTTATTAAATATTAAATGTTTTATTAAAAATTTAAATGTCAGTAATTTTTGGGACACTACTAATAAATAACTTTGATCGTCCGTATTATCTGTCGGCCTGAATAGTAAATGTCTATGAGAGATATCAGCGAAATCTGTTGCCTAAATCCAACGTATTCAGGTAACATTGACTCGCAAATAGTAAAGCTGCTATTTGAGATGCTATATAATATGTGTATTCAATAACTCGCCAACAGATGGCGAACCTTAATTACAAGTAATGCAATGTTTTGCATTGGTTTGACATTGCCTTTTCTATATTTTGAAATCTTCATTTGAACAGGCTTCATACATTTTCACTTATTATTTAATACTTAATTGTCTTGTTTTTATTGTAACTTAAAAACTACAACGAAATCATTATTCCTCACTTTATAAATCTGATTTAACAATCTGACGATAACTTTTGTTTTCATTATGACTTAAAAATCCTGTTTCTTATCATCACAGCTGTCAGTCGCCTATAGAACTCGCGCCCGGTTGCAAAGAAGTATCTTCCATCGACAGCAACAACTTCCACATGTCCCTGGATCCCGAACGTGATCTTCAGAGGATGCATTCGCTGATAATAACGCACATCATGCATTTGGAGAAGAGAATTTCGAAGAATCAAACTGTGTCCGATCCCTGTTTGATACTTAACAAACTGCGCGAGGTGGTTTACCAAATCGAACAGAAGCACAGATGCTATCAAAGAACATTGGCTCGTGATACCAAATATGGGAGCAAGTAAGTATATGCATAGACAATATCTGAAAACACGCTTGCGTTGATTAGTGTTGTGCGATGTACGTTATAACATTCTCTTTTTAAGAACTATTTTAAATAAAATAAAAATAAAATAAAACTCTTGAAAACTTTCCACAATTTTTATTTAGTCTTTGCGACATATGTTTCGGTATTGTTCATACCATTATCGAGCCGGAACTAACAGGTCAGTTTGTGTAGGGTTGTTATATATGTCGTTGTGTTTATTGCCTCTTTGTACATAAGTGTCTATTATGGGTGTGTGTGTGTTTGAAAAGTCTCTGTGTGTGTTCGTTGCTTTCTCTTTTCTTTGAATTGATTTTTTAATTTCTAATATTTCTAACAGATTTAATTTCGGCCCTTTGTTTACATTATGTATAAATTTACAACTATCTATATCGGGAAAATGAAGATTATCTATACAATGTTCGGCAAGGCCTGTATTTCTAATATTATGCAATATTGATCTTTTATGTTCTTTTAATCTAGTTTCGATCTGTCTGCCACTTTGTCCGATATAGATAGCTTTACAGTCTGTGCAACTAATTTTGTATACACCTGATTTGTCGGTAAGTTTAGTTCTTTCCTTGTTAAAGTAACGAACACACACAAAGACTTTTCAAACACACATACACCCATAATAGACACTTATGTAAAAAGAGGCAATAAACACAACGACATATACAGGGTTAGTTAAAAGTATGGAGACGGCGATTTATTGTCGTTAATATTCATTTTAGAGAATTATGTTCAATATAAAAGTTTGTTAGGATATTTTGATCTACATTTGAGAATATTTGATTTTTTTTTTCTTCAATTGTTTTTTAGTTACGCCTGTCCGCGCAGTTTTTTTAAATGGGAACTAGTGAATTTTACTCTACCATTCGATAGCGAATTTTTTTCTCTTTACAATAATATTTTTGTTTTTTTTAAATTCATTTTAATAACTTTTTTATAAGAAAAGGTCGGTTCAAGTGTTTCACAGATGTTCGGTACATCGCAGATAGACAGAAGCGATGCGATAAACAAACTTGAGCGACATAATTTTATCAGTGGTTATTGTGTACGTCAAATCTTTGACAGAAATAATTCATTTGTGCAATTTGTTGCTGTTAATATTAACAATGGCGAGTTTAAGTGAACATGAACGAATTGAAATACTTATGATGTTGGGTTATGGAGATAGACGCAGAAGTTTACAAGACGTTTGTAATTTATTTAATGATACGCATCCAAATAGAAAACCAATTTCTAAATCCGTTGGTGGTAAAACTTTAAGACGCTTTGAACAAACTGGTAGCGTTAAAGATTTGCCAAGGAGTGGTAGACCTAGAACAGCAAAAAGCGATTATAACAAACTGGATATTTTATTGGCTGTATCTGAGGATCCTCATTTATCAACCAATCAATTAGCGGCCAATGTCAATATTTCGCAGTCATCGATCATGTCATTTTTAAAAAGTGAAAAGTATAAACCTTATAAGGTACACCTTGTACACGAGTTAACGGAAGATGATTTTGATAGGAGATTACAATTTTCTGAAGAAATGTTAAATATTTGCAATAATAATGAAAATTTTGTCAACAATATTCTTTTCTCTGACGAAGCTACTTTTTGCCTTACCGGTGAAGTAAACAGACATAACTGCAGATACTGGTCATCGGAAAATCCCTTTTGGTTTTTGGAGCACCATACGCAGTACCCCCAAAAGGTTAATGTTTGGGTTGGCATTCTTGGCGGTCATATTATCGGTCCCTTTTTCATCAATGGCAATTTAACTTCGGGTCTGTATTTGCAGTTATTGCAAAATGAAATAATACCTGCTTGTGCTACGCTCTATCCACATGAAAACAATGAACACCTGCCCAATGACAGTATCTGGTTCCAGCAAGATGGCGCCCCACCACATTATGGTGTAAATGTTCGTCAATATCTGGACAACGTTTTTCCCCACAGATGGATTGGAATACGAGGAACCATTGAATGGCCAGCCCGTTCGCCAGATTTAAGTCCTTTAGATTTTTTTCTTTGGGGATACGTAAACAACAAAGTTTACGAAGATACGCCCGATAACGTCGAAGATTTACAAATCCGAATTACCAGAACGATACAAGAAATTCCCCGAGATTTTTTACAGAACTCTGTTCGGGGTTTTGTAAATCGACGACAATTTGAACACTTACTTTAATTTACTTTGTTATTAATTTGTTTAATTTTTCTTGTAAAAGTTATTAAAATGAATTTAAAAAAAAACAAAAATATTATTGTAAAGAGAAAAAAATTCGCTATCGAATGGTAGAGTAAAATTCACAAGTTCCCATTTAAAAAAACTGCGCGGACAGGCGTAACTAAAAAACAATTGAAGAAAAAAAAATCAAATATTCTCAAATGTAGATCAAAATATCCTAACAAACTTTTATATTGAACATAATTCTCTAAAATGAATATTAACGACAATAAATCGCCGTCTCCATACTTTTAACTAAGCCTGTATATGTATAACAACCCTACACAAACTGACCTGGTAGTTCCCGCTCGATAATGGTATGAACAATACCGAAACATATGTCGCAAAGACTAAATAAAAATTGTGGAAAGTTTTCAAGAGTTTTATTTTATTTTTATTTTATTTAAAATAGTTATTAATAAAATGCTCCACCAAGAACCGTCTGCTAACTCAATTAATAGAATTCTCTTTTTATTTCATATCGCGATTGCAATGCACCTTTTATATGATTAACACTAGTGGTGTATCGAAGGTTGTCCACATTACATTAATTTTGTACTACCTAATTACTTAACTACCCAATTTCAATCAAAAAATTTAATATTATTAGTAGTAATTAGAATGTACATTGTTTTCAACGTAAAAACAGTATTCTAACATAGGGTATCACGTCACATTTTTAAAATAAAATTTTTATCTGTTCTCAATAAGATTAAGGTAAAATTTAAAATTAAAAAAGTTTTGCAACAACCTCGAGTATGTTCGAGGCTATACCGTGAAGGGCAGCGGCAACTACAAAGGATACGACGTCACGCATTTCAGAAAGGAGTAGAGAATTCTAATATATTAGTCATCGTGGAATATACTAAAATGGAAACTTCTGGAATCGATACGTGCATATATGAAGCTTGCAGCCGGCGTAGTGATTCATTTATTGTTTAGTTTATTATTGTTTTATTATGCTTGGGTGCCACTTATTATGTTCGGTTGGCACTTACTATATTTATTTGTCATAGTTGTTGCCGTATTCAGCTAACTCTAATGGTGAATTACACAAAAGAAAGAAACTAATTATATGTTAAGAAAATAAAACAAATGAAAGTGTTAATCTATTTATTTCCCTGTAAAAGAATCATAATTAGGGTCGCACATGCAGTCCCCCTTTTCCTCTGCACATTTTTAGTCATTCGAATTCCCACACATATTAGCACGTACGAGACGGCGACATATACACAAAGACTCGGCGCCTCAACTCTTAAATATAATTAGTGCTTAACTTGTACATAGATATGCATTTAGAATAAACAGTTTAAAGAAATTTATCGTAGGTTTCCAACACATATACTTTGAAAAATAATTAATATTTATATTTAAAATTATAAAATATTTTAATTTGGCTGTACCGCTACACATCTTTTGTTTTTGTTTCAGGCAATCACCCATCGGTGACGATAATTACCTATTCACTTCAAAAATGAATCTCGATTCTTGCATGTTGAGAAGACCGGTCACGACGGATATGTCAATGTGCGCATCGTAACATCAACAAATAACCAAAAAAAAAAAAAAGAAAAAGCGCTAAGAAAAACACTCCAGAACAAAAAAGGAACTTACATAAAACGCAATAATTATGTACCCTAGTATTCTCAAAAGGAGCAGAGTTTAAACAAAAAGACTGCTATATAATTAAATTTTGTAAGCAATTAAATAACACCAGTGTAACTTTAAATCTTTGAGAAGAAATATCTCTTTGAGTTATTATTATTTTTATTAGTGTTGACGACACTAAGAAAATATTTTAAATGTAGTTTCTATCGTTTTATTTTTATATTGCCCAAGTACAAAGTAAGTTTTAAAAACAGTGTCTTTGAAAACTTAGTAATAACTGAAAAGTATTTAAAATAAAATTAACAAAATAGCTATATATATATATAATCAATAAAGGATATATATAGATATAAGCGAGGCTATAGATAGAAATATTATAGATCGTGTAGATTTTATTGAGAATAACAAAAATGTTTTACATAATGATTTTTTAAATAGAATTTATATATATATATATATATATATATATTGCAAAGATTTTTATTATTATAGTAGTAATTGTTTCTTCCGAGATATCACAGTGTCAGAACAATTATTTACACTTTTTTCCAGCTAAAACATTAAAATTTTGGAATTACTTACTAATGCTTTAAGGGAATATTTATTAATAAAATTAACTATTTATTAATTTGTCGAAAAAAGATTTGAGTGCCATCCGTTTCATCATCTTTCTTACATTTAAGTAATCGTACTATCTGTAGCTTCGCCACAAATTATTTAATAGCAATAAATAACCGAATTGAAAGATTCTATTTTAAAAGCGAATATTTAAGAATATTTTTCGGACATGTTATGATAATAAACCCACTTCGTTTGTATAGTTGTACAGATCGTTGTTTAAAAATCGCCTCAATTATGAAGGCATTTCCTCTTTCTGACAGAAATTGAAATAAAAAGAAAGCAAAGCAAAACAAAAGATGCAAATATATATATTTTATTAGAAATTTGAATACGTTGTCATCTTTAATTAAGAACTGTCTTTGTATATTTTCAGAGCTACATACATATATATTCTAATGATGTAACAAAAGAATATAAGAAGGAAATTACTGTTCTAATGAAAAGCATATTAATATAATGATGTTGGTTCATTATATTTGGCGTCCAACGTGGGGCTATCAAATTAATATAATTTTATTGATACATACACATTGATACATCATTACAATATATATATATATATATTAAATACAATAGATGAGTATATTTTGTAAGTAACAAATGTATATACTTATTATATATTAATGATTTTTAACTGCTGTAAAGGTTGTTTAATTTTTAACTATTCTTTTATATATTTTTTATATGTATACATAGAAGTTGTTGTATCTTAATTCGTTATTTTCTCTTTCTCTCTCTTATCTGTTTCTTTTTCATTATATAAATCTGTTATTTCTTTGTAGAAATATAAAAGATATTTATTTTATATTCTATTTTGTAACAAAAATGTCTAATACTTGTTTGAAACTTAAGAGATGTATTATGGAAGTTTCATATACAGGTTTTTGTGAATTTGAAGGATAATTAAATATATTTTAATTAATAATGGGTTGCATAAAAGATATGATTAAGAATGTAAATTGGAAAATTCACTCAGTAGGTATTAAATATTTCCTTTTTTCTTTAGCGCCAATAATTGTACACAATTTTGATTGTTAATCTAATGGTAATAAAACTAATAGATCATTTAAAGCAGTTTTATTTTTTGACAAGATAATGCAACTCTTAAGTTTACAGCCTGTATACATACAATTAGTTTAAAAGTAGGAACAGAAAACAATCCCAAACTGTTACTGTTGTTGAATTAATTTTTCGTTTTATGACAACACAATTAAATGTGTTGCATCTATACTTGTTTTGGCGATGGCTTTTCCTTAATATATATTTTTTGTACATATAACGGGTATTAAATAATAAATAAATATGTAGGTGGCCATGAAATTCAATTCAAAATAAAACAAAGCATGATTGATACAAATGTCAACTTGACAGAAATTAAACTTTTAATAGCATAACCTTAATTTCTATATGTTGAGACTTTTGTTAGACAAAAGTTTTAAATAATAATGTTATTATTATTCCTGTTTCATATTCTCATACTTATAGTTTAAATAAGTAGTTTCTCTTGTTATGTAACTGCATTTAATGCATTTTTTGTACTTTCATTCGTATGTAACTTATTTGCTTTTTTGCTTATTAAATTATTTATGTTCATTTTTCTTTTTTTTTTCATTTGTCTTTTCTAACTTTAGATTTGTATTTGTATTATATAATTTTTAATATTTTTTGTTGTAAAAGTTTTTAAAAAATATTCAATAAAAGATTATTGACACTTTTTTGTGTTTTTGTCCTGTCTATTCTCATATGTGTATAATACGAAAGATGGCGCTACAATTCGTTCAGTCGCATTTAGCAGATGGATCAGGAAACGTTGACAACAGTTGTTAGGTTGCAACACAGCACCGTTCTCGTTTATGTGATCTGCCATCTGGTACTTTCCACTGCTCACACGTAAAAATTAAACCGAATTAACAATAATAAATTGTTTTTCTGCATTATGTTTAAGCGTAGTTTTAGTGTAAGTACAATATTATAATAAATTTATTTCTGCAAAATACCACGCGATCATTTAAATTCTAAATTATAGCAGGCGGGATTTTTTTTATTAGGTTGTCCAGAATGTCAATTATTGATTAATTAACATTTTGAAACGTCACTTTGACAATTCAAATTGTAAATTAGTACCTACTTATATACCAACTTAATTTAAATTTCACAGCTTGCTCTAATTTAGAATTTAAATGATCGTGCGGTACCTTTACTTTGTTTTATCTTACTTTTTTAGGAATTTTTAGCGTACATCATCTGAATTCGATCACTGAACAGTTGCGCACCTGTTGTGTCTGCTGAATTCGACCATTGATTCTGCTAACCTCAAAATATCTATAGTATGTAACGTTATCTAGTAGTAGAATAATGAACTCGAAAGAAGGATTTCTAAATTTTTATTAAAATAAACTTTAAAACAACACTTTGCAATAATTAATAGGTATTAATAATATAAAAATACTGAAAATTTATCAAAGAAATATAAAATATTTCCGAATAAGACCAGTTCAAAATGTATTATTCTCTAAACTCACTCATTCTTCTCATTTTTTCTTCTTCGGTTATATTCTGTACTATCAGGTAACCAAATAAGTTCATGCGGTTTTTGTATACAGCAGAGTGCCATGAATATTCTTTAAGTTGTTGATCGATAGCACTTGTCTGTTATCTGTCATCCACTTTAGTATCAATCCTTCTGTCATTTAATACATACACATTTCGTGACAATTATTTAATTATTAATTTGAATAGTTGAAAATGGAAACGAATAAAACTTTAATTCGAGGTTGTTTACTCTATGAGTACAAACTTGGTACTAAAGCTGCAGTGGCGGCGCGAAAAATATGTACCGCATTCGGAGATGATGTCGTAAGTGATCGAACAGCACAGAAGTGGTTCAAGAAATTTTCTTCGGGAGATTTCAACTTAACCGATGAAGCACGCTCTGGAAGACCGAAGATCATTAACAACGAGGATCTTCAACAGGTTGTGGAGGCAAATTCCAGTACAACGTGCCTAGAGCTTGCAGAAAGGTTCAATGTGAGTGACGAAACCATTCGTTTGCATCTTCATCAGCTAGGAAAGACGTGGAAGTTGAGCAAATGGGTTCCACATGAATTGTCAAATGATAACAAATTAAGTCGTCTTACCATTTGTTCGGCAAACATTTCACGCAACGATAATGAACCATTTCTTGATCGGTTGTTAACCTGCGACGAAAAATGGATATTATACTCAAATTCTAAGCGTTCGTATCATTGGTTGTCGCCTACTGATGCAATACCTCACACTCCCAAGGCTTCCTTGCACCCAAACAAGATTTTATTGTGTGTTTGGTGGACAGCAAATGGAATAGTCCATTATGAGTTTTTGGAAAAGGGCCAAACCATCACTGCGAACGTGTATTGTGAACAACTTCAGCGAGTACAAGCAGCACTCATCCAAAAACAGCCTTCTTTAATCAATCGAAAGAAAGTGATATTCTTACAAGATAACGCCAAACCGCATACTGCAAAAGTGACTCGGGAAAAAATTTGTGAACTTGGCTGGGAAATATTGCCACACCCTCCATATTCCCCTGACATTTCGCCAAGTGATTACCATCTTTTTTTGTCTCTTGACAACTGTATGAGACATAGGCAGTTTAAAACTCGAGTTAATGTAATAGACGCAGTCCGTCAATTTTTTGATTCAAAATCCGTAGAGTTCTACAATACCGGCATAACTTTTACATAAAAAAATTGATGTCACGTTGGCAAAAGGTCATTGAGTGTGATGGTAATTACTTTGATGAATAATATTGTACTATTGTTTCTTAATAAATATTTATATTTTACCATAAAAAACCGCATGAACTTATTTGGTTACCTGATATATTCAATCTCCTTTTGTGTACCTAGTTTCATATATCTTTCATAAATCTTTGATTGACAGACGTGAATCAAGTTGCATGCATTAGACTGAAATGTGTGTCCAAATTTGTCAGTGACTCACTCTTTTCTATATATTTAGCAGGGCCCGTCATAACTAGGGGGCGGACACGAGCGGTTGATGACTCATCGCCCATGGGCGCACTATTGAAATGTTGTATTTTTAAAGAGGTTTTAATTTTATTTATATGATTGGATAACATGTGGCTGGTGATCTATAAAATACAAGATACCTTATTATTTGTTCACTTTCTCTTCTGTAAGACTTGTTCTCTTATTATTACATCCTTGTAGATAGAAAACGTCCTTTCTACATCGCAACTGGTTATAGATGCGTACTGGAAATATTCTTTTATTTCAGCGTATTTAGCATACACAATTGCCGCAATGTTATTAAATTTGGATTTCTATTAAAAACCGTCTAACTTTTGCCGAAGGCCACATCCGAAGTCACTTGGAATACTTTTGAAATTATTAATAGCCACATCTAATGTGGTTAATCCATTTTTTAATTTGAGATTCGATTTTCAAGATATGTGATTAGTTTAGGCAAATTTCCAAAGTGTTCCTGAAGGAATAACAACTGATTTTTTAAATTTAGGATTTGTGTTAGTTCCTTGCACTCAGAAATACTTCGACCATCGTCATTTAAACATGTAACGAAATTTTGTAAACTATCTAAATTCTCTGCATAAAAACTATTTCTGTCTGTGTATGTTTTAGCAAAGCTAAGTGACGAACTTGCGATATTTTGGCATTCTGTAACGATATTTTACAGATTTTGTAATAAATTTCGGTATCACTGACAATTAATTTTCATATCAGAAAAAGTAACATAAACAACGTTCTAGATCTAAATAAATGATAACTAAAAATGTACGCGTAGTATGTTATTGAAACTAAATAACAGTAAGTATATACATATTTACATTATTTCTCTTGCGAAATATAAGGTAAATATAGTGAATTTTAAAAACCCCTCGCTCCTATCTACGCCGATGAAAAAAGGATTTTATTCATAAATTCCTTATTTTATGGGCATTTTTTGCTCTTATTCTCGGGCGTAAACAGATGTTGCAGTTCGCCATATGAATTAGTGCTATTCAGTAAGCGTGTGTTGTTTACATTATTTCTTTGCTCCGTTGTAACTTCGTCGTAGTTTAAACCGGTCATGTCCGCGCCCTAATTATAACACATAATAATAAAAACGCTCACTGCAAACTTTCAGGTAGTTATATAATTGGATCTTACTTCATTGATGAAAATGTTAATAGAGAAGAGTATCTTCGTTTTCTACGGACGGATTTCAACACTTTTAAAGACATGAACATTAAAATCAGAAAAGCGTTTACAGGAATATGTCGAAACGCTTTACGCAGCGTTAGTACTTTTGAAAAAAAAATACCTACCTCACGTGCATTACACAAAGTAGTAATTTTTACTTTCGATTGTTGTTACGTTGCTCAATAGTTTTAGGTTACTTAAATTGCGTTATTTTGTTGTTAATTTTTTTTCTATACATGTTTTAGAACATCTATTTCTAATTTTGAAAAACTACAGCCATCTCTTATGAAGAGCTTCAACAATGAAAGGAGACGAGCAATTAGGCAAATTAAATTGAAGATAGCAGCATTGTTTCTTGCACCTTTTGTTGGGGCGGCATCTTGAAATATGGCAGTAAACACAATCTTTATTTTATTTCTATTTCTAATTTTGAAAAACTACAGCCATCTCTTATGAAGAGCTTCAACAATGAAAGGAGACGAGCAATTAGGCAAATTAAATTGAAGATAGCAGCATTGTTTCTTGCACCTTTTGTTGGGCCGGCATCTTGAAATATGTCAGTAAACACAATCTTTATTTTATTTCGTTGTTAACCAACAGTGTAAAAAATGAACATCTGGACATTGCCGGAATTAAAAAACTGAAATGTGATGCCCTTCATTCTATAAAATTATTACTTTTGGGATAGTTGGATTTAACCTTTACTTTGTTTGACAGTTGACTAAGGAAATTGGGCCACAGTCCAACCTTCCATAGGTTGAACGAATATTTGGATGCATAGAACAACAGCGCTCGTTGTTCCTTATTTGACCGCTAATTGTTCCTCTAGTTATTATCTCATAAATTACAAAAGATAGATATAGGACATTGTTAACAAAAATGGAAGAGAATAAAAAAAGGAACAAAATGCCACAATAATATATTGGGTGTTCCATTTAAAAAAAATAAGTTTTTGGTATGTGAAAATTTCGGAAAGTAGGCTTTGAAAAAACAAAGCTGTTTGAGGTATTTTCTAGTGCAATATACCAAATGATGCATAATTTTCTTGGCTACAAGCACCGCCAAAGTTAATGTTTTTACTTGTAAGAACAATGAGAGAATGATTTTTTTCTGAACACGTATTTTGGCTCAATTTCGAAAACGAAAAAACGGTTGAATAGGCAATTTAAGACAGTACTAGAAAATCCAAAAATATATAGGGTGCGTCATTTAGAAAAATTAAGTTCCGTAAATTTCCGGTGAAACCGGAAGTGCGTTAGAGGTTAGAGTATTTTTAGAATATGCGCCACAATCAACTATGAATCTTCCACTAATTGTTTCTTCTTTTATTTAAAGCACAAAAGAGCAATCGAAGAAGCGGCTACTAATGACTCACCTGTATATGTATACACCCTGTCCAGTTTAAAATGCAGTACATGGGGATATTGGAAACCGTTGGAGGTACAACGTCGGTTAAATGGGAGAAAACTTGCGTATTCATTTGTCCATGAATAATCCGACATCAGATTTTGAAATTTTTGTTTCATTGGGCAGATACAGGGTGAAAAAGAAAAAATGCATTTTTTAAAATCTTCCATATTTTGTTTCCTAGAAGAGATAAATTTACAAAAGTTGTAAGCTAGGGATAACAAGTCATGAGGATTTTAAAAATGATTAAAAAAAATCTAGGTCTACTAGATTTTGCGTGACAATAATCAACTTTTGTTTTTCTTATGGCAGCCATGTTGGATTTTGACATTTTTATTATCTTTAAAAAAAAATGCTATTCAATGATGTATAACATGTTTATGTTCAAGATGGTAAAAACATGAAAAATAGAGAAAGTAAGGTTTTAACATAGTAGGCCGTGATAATAAATGTGACATTTGTATTAAACAACTCTAAAAGCTGTGAAGTTTATTCTGAACTGTCAGTAATCTTGTTGTTAATCTCATTGTATTGTTATAAGTATCTGTACTGTGCAAACCTAAGATGGATCGTTTTACAAATAGTGACAAATATCAAATGCTGGAGTGTTTTATTTTGTGTGGAAGAAATGATGAATTGGCTGCAGAAATGTATTTCGATAGATACCCTGAAAGGCGGCAGCCAGAAAAAAAGCATTGTTCGCCGATTGCGTGATAATTTGTTAATGCATGGAAGTTTTGTCAAACCCAAAAAAAGGCAAAACAATGAAAATAATGGAAATATTGTTATTCAAGCAGTAGTTGAAAATCCCCGTACGTCTTTACGGGTAATTGAAAATACACTTGGCATCGCTAGGTCAACAGCTGGTACCATTTTAAAGCGTGCCAAATTCAAACCTTATCGTGAAAGAGCCAGTCAAGGGCTTCAAAATGGTGACGAAATACGGAGAGCACAATTCTGTCATTAGTTCATCGAAAAACATAATGAAAATCCAAACTTTTTTGCGAAAATTTTATGGTCTGATAAGAGTCGATTTACTAACTCTGGAATGTTTAATCGTAAAAATCTTTTGGTCCGATGAAAATCCACACCTAGTTCGTGGCATTAGACAGCAAGTCAGATGGGAATTTAATGTCTGGATCGGCGTTATTGATACCCATGTTATCGATCCATTCTTTTTCAATGAGAATTTAAATTCTGAAAGGTATTTAGAACTTTTGCGCACACATGTTGCTGAACGAATTGAAGAACTTCCACTTGTCACGTTGCAAAATATGTATTTTTAGCAAGCAATTCCTTGTTGGTTACAAATTATCTAAATAATCAATATTACAATAACTGGACTGGTAACCGAGGACCAATAGGGTGGCCTGCTAGGTCCCCGGACCTCACACCTCTTGATTTTTTTGTATGGGGCTATCTGAAAAACAAGGTGTATTCGAGATCTTATGAAAATGTGGGAGAATTACGTCAAGCAGTTGAAGAAGCAGTGAATGGAATGACACCGAACATGGTTAGACAATCTTGTGAGGCAGTACTAACACGATGTAGATTGTGCATACGAATGAACGGTGGCTTATTTGAACAGTTGTTTCATTAATGATTCAGCTTACCTAACCACCCTTATTTAATGAATACTAATAAATAAAATGTTAAAGATATTTTAACAGTACTTGGAGACCTGTAATTTTTTGTTTTTTTATCAGTATACACTTAAGATATCCACAGTTCCATGGCCTACTATGTTAAAATCTTACTTTCTCAATTTTTCATGTTTTTACTGTCTAGAACATAAACATGTTATACATCATTGAATAGCATTTTTTTTGAAGATATTAAAAATGTCAAAATCCAACATGACTGCCATAAGAAAAACAAAAGTTGATTATTGTCACGCAAAATCTAGTAGACCTAGATTTTTTTTTAATCAGTTTTAAAATCCTCATGACTTGTTATCCCTAGTTTACAACTTTTGTAAATGTATCTCTTCTAGGAAACAAAATATGGAAGATTTTCAAAAATGCATTTTTTTCTTTTTCACCGTGTATCTGCTCAATGAAACAAAAATTTCAAAATCTGATGTCGGATTATTCATGGACAAATGAATACGCAACTTTTCTCCCATTTAACCGACGTTATATCTCCAACGGTTTCCAATATCCCCATGTACTGCATTTTAAACTGGACACCCGGTATAATATTTGCTATTATATTCGTTCTGGACCTTACTTTTCATTATTTGATTATACATTTTTTCTGTGTCTACTATAGTTAATAATTTCTTCTGGTATAACGTCCGACTTTGGCATCTATGTCCTCCATGTTTAAACATGTTTGTATTTGGAGCCGCTTTTATTTTATGTTACAAAACATGGCGCCTGCTCTCTAACAAGTTCCGCTCTCTTCGAGCGAAGTGGCGGAAACAGTGTCGATTTTTACTCGAATTAACAAACAGTTTGGTAGCTGCTACCAATTGCATTCGCATTATGAATGCGATCATTATTGCTTACGGCTTACGTCATATACAATTGTATGCAATTTATTGTTATTAGCAATGGTGAGTTGAAATTAACGACTATTGTTTGAATTCCCAAGATCGAAATGGTTTCTGTTTAATGGATTCAAAGAATTATTGCTATTCAGTAAATACCTATATACTTACCTACGGAATTTTAATATTCCATCACATTCACTAAAAATAATACCATTTTTTTTAAAACAAATAGATGTTTACATTTGATCCAAATAGCTCATGTTTGTTAAGTGTTTAAACACCCATAAATTTAAGCCAAAAGTATTTTTTTACCTATATAGGTAGGTATATTATAATGAGGCCTGTGAAGACTCTTGAGGTCAAAACTGGAATTCCAAATATTAAAATTTGGCTGTGCTATTTATTTGTTGACTATTATTTGCCTCAATCTGGGGTTGATCTTACGATAGACGTGATATTTTTGTAATAATGTACCTATAAAAATAAGATTAAAATGTGAATTAAACCTAACCTAGAAGTATAAGAGTGCATGTTAACAGCGTTTATTACTTTATTAAAATAAAATGGACTTTGTACTTTCATAAAACCTAAGTTAAGTACAAATTTAAAAAATTATTGCTATACTAATTTAATTCAAAAGAATCGGGCAGCAAATTAACTAATCTTTTTTTCAACGCTCACAAACTTGCTAATGGTTGGTCTTTCAAAAAAGTAATCAGGTACAAACGTCTTTATTTCATTCTACCCAACCGCCGATAGACCAGTTAACTCGAATAATATAAAGATTTATTAAGTATAGCGACATATCACATAGTTAAGTAATATCTTAGTTCTTTACGTCTTTAAGTTAGGGTTTGTATAATGATTCCGTGGAGTGTTCCAATCTTGAGAAAATGGTAAGAAATCTTATAATAATTCGTATAAACTTCTATTTGCAGTATTCTAACCATCAATTTTAATCACTGAACTATGGAACATGACGCACTTAAACATGTGTTATTCAAACTATTATAAGAATGTAGAAAATATTGCAAATATTTGAACTATTTCTACCGAAACCCAATTGAACGACGTTCTTCTTCTTTTAAGTACACCTTCATTAACAACTAGGAGATGGATAAGTCAAATTAGAAGAATTAATAAAATATTAGTGGCAAATCGTGGGGAAATAGCATGTCGTGTAATAAGAACTGCCCGCCGTTTAGGCGTTAAAACCGTTGCCGTTTACAGTGATGCCGACGAAAGCGCTCTACACGTGGCCTTGGTGAGTTTATTTTTGAAACGTGAGTCGAATTATATCATATACACGGCCGGTCAAAAGTAAAAAGACAAGGTTATACCTGCCAAAAATAAATAAATAAAAAAATATTATTCGCGAAGTTATTTCTCTGAAATTAAATAATTAAAGCATTCTTGATAATATTTAAAATTCGGTTATACTTTGGAATAAGTCCCCCACAACATTAAACATCACTTCGACTTTAGACGCTACACGCTAGTACTGTCAATATGGCGCGCGGATCGGATTCAATTGGCAATTTGAATTAAAAAACTCGTGTACAACATTGTTTTTTTTATATAAACGTTTATAATCTGTGTTAATATAGTAATAAATATGACGTATAGTTTTTTTTTTCAATGTCATATACGGTAATACAGGTTAAAAACTTTATTTTGGGCAGAAATATTACATTTTAAAGTTTCCATTAAATCAGTCATTCAATCAATATCACTAAAATACTTAGGTAGGTATATGAAGTCGATTCTCAAATAAAATAGTTATAATTTTGATATACGGTATAGTTTGGGTAATATTTTAGACATAAATAAAAAAATATATTTAAAATGTGATTTCTATAATTAAAATTATAATGCAGGTACAGTTACGGACAGAAAAAAGTGGGACAACTCTTACATAAAATTTTGTTTTTAGTTGTTATTGCTGGCTTTTAAAATTTTACCGAATAGAACATAGTAGTCCCAACTTAATAAATGTCATCAATTTGTCAACGATACATTTTTTCGTAAAAATGTCACGTTAATATTGTTGTATTCTTTAGAAATTTGTCCAAAGTTAGTAGTTGACGCGATATTGGTACATTTTGATTTTTTTACTGAAGTAAACTATTACTTCCGGTATACCGATTTTATTGAGAATCTAATTGGATCTCAAAAGGATGTTTATACTCAAAAATATAAAGTTTGGATTTGGCCGCTATCTTGGTCACACAGAGAGAGAAAGATCAACAGACTGATACAGATAGAGACAGACATGTTCGCAATAACCACCTTTTCGGTATCAGGCGACTCAAAACCTGGACATCTGCAAAAATCTCGAGGTCGAAAATGTTCATCACAATACTTCCCTATATCATGCCGTAAAAAAAATCTTAATTGGAGTAGACTATGATATTTAAATGTACTTTAACCATTTCTTCATAATGACATTTATTATTTAACGTTGAAGCTGAACGTTTGTGTCAACTGGAGATGGCTAAAGTAAATTATAATTTCATAGGCTACTCCAGTTATGATTTTTTTCGATGGCATGTTATGTATAAGAAAGCAAAAGAAAGTACAAATGCCTATTTCCGTATATTCAGAAAAACATAGAGGAAGGCAAGAATTGGTACCAATTAATTTACAATATGTTCATAATTTTCTCTTGTCCCATAATCTTGCACAAATCTATATTACATATTTCTGCGGATCTTCCGAAACTTATTTACTTTCTTATACGTAGTGAAAATTTTCGACCTCGAGGTTTTTGCTGATTTTTTGATGTCCACATTTTGAAGTTCACTGATACCAAAAAAGTGGTTTTTAGAAAATCTCTCTCTCTCTCTCTCCCTCCCCCCCCCTCTCTCTCTCTCTCTCTCTGACCGTGGTAGGGGTCAAATGGCAATATCTATCAATTCCAAATTTTATATTTACGAGTATAATCTCTCTCTTGAGATCTGATTAGATTTTCAGTAATATGTACCAGCAGATCAGAAGTTTACTTCAGTGAAAAAATCAAATTTTACTAATATTTCGTCAACTACTAAGTTTAAACACATTTATAAAGAATTCAAATGTACTCGCCACTTTACATAGCAATCGTATTCTCGCCCCCCCCCCCAAATATGATATATATTTGTTTTATGTAAGCATCTTTGCAATTTTTTGCATAATAAATGTTTACTTTCATTTCAAAACTATACCTTAATAGGTCTCTAGGTGAATTTTTTTAATATAATTTAACGAAAAAAATTTATGGAAGAGCAAGTTTTTGCCACAGTAAACATTCATAGATAATTTAGGTAATAGCATATATGTGTCCATACTTTAACTGGCTGATTCCTTTGTCTACACAATTTGAACATTCAAATAATAAATAATAAAATTTGTATTTATGAGATCCTTTCATCTATACTTTGGAAACTTATTTTTCTTCGTAGGCAGATGAAGCTTATAATATTGGACCACCCAGCGCATCAAAGAGTTATCTTCGCGGAGAAAATCTTCTTGAGGTAGCAAAGACAGCGAATTGTCAAGCAGTACATCCAGGTTATGGTTTCTTATCAGAAAACGTAGAATTCGCAGAAGCTTGCCAAAAGAATAACGTAATCTTCATAGGACCTCCGGCCTCTGCTATTCGAGATATGGGAATTAAAAGGTTGAAGCAATATTTTATTATTTGTCGTACTTTTATCATTCGATCTAACACGTAAATGTACAGCGTATCAACATTTTTTAGTTTAAAAACCGGAAAGTCTCCATTAAAAGTCTGCTTGCGTATATTTTCAGCACATCAAAGGCAATAATGTCCAGTGCGGGTGTTCCAATCATCGAAGGTTATCACGGCGAGGACCAGACTGACGCCAAATTAAAAGAAGAAGCCAAGAAAATAGGCTTCCCGATCATGATAAAAGCCGTCAGAGGTGGGGGCGGTAAAGGAATGAGAATAGCAGAGACTGAAGCTGGTTTCGAGGAGGCTCTCCAATCAGCCAGAAGTGAATCTCAAAAAGCCTTCGCGGATTCTGTCGTCTTGTTGGAAAAGTTCGTGGCTGAACCTAGGCACGTTGAAGTACAAGTATTTGCAGATATTCATGGAAATGCCGTGTATCTATTCGAAAGAGATTGCTCTGTTCAGCGAAGGCATCAAAAAATCATCGAAGAAGCACCTGCCGTAAGTACCCAGAACTAGAGTAAGTAGGAGCATACGAATGATATTTAAGTAACTAGTCACACCAATGCATCATACACATATGTATTTCAGCCTTTGTTGTTTCCACTAACTTCAAGTTGTTCTTTGGCTGTAATTTTTTTTAGAATGAAAAACTTCGTTTCTGCTGTTGGATTATGTTTATTTGATGTGTTAATTTTAGTTAGTTAATTTTAACCATACGGGCCCCGATTTATGGCATTTTCTATCACTCTTGCCAGAACTTCCGGCGATAGGTTCTCGCATTTTTGACGGATATTCTCTTTGAGGGCTTCAAGAAGTTTGTTGACATAGACTCGAGACTTCAAAAAACCCCACAAAATGGAATCTGGAACGGATACATCGGGTGATCTTGCCGGCCAATGCAATTCGCCAAAACCAGAGATATGGCGACCCGGATATGCGGCCATCAGAATATCGGTTATGGCACGTGCAGTAGGCCCCCTGGCTCCATCCTGTTCGAACCATATGTAAACAGCACACCATGCAGTAACTTTGTGCGGGTCTAATGGCTCTTCGTGTGTTATACGCGGATTTTCGATGCCCCCCAGAAGCTATAATTTTGCTTATTCACATATCCACAGAGATGAAAATGGGCTTTGTCGCTTATGATGATTTTCGATGAAAAGTTGTCGTCCTCGTGGTCGACATGTAGGATGTTTTTCACCAAAATTCTCTGTAAAGACCCATATCTTGTTGACGTGTATTTTGTATCTGTTGACATTTGCCGCCATTTGTAAAAATTATAGCATCTTCCGATAGGGTGATGACTTTTGCGCTCCCTAGTACTTAAAGTAAATATAGAAAACTGTCTCCACAAATAGAACAATAATAATAATGAACGACATCTTTTGACGAATGTAACAGTTTTGCCTACGTGACATTATCTATTTATTTATTCATATACACGATGTTATAAATTAAGTCGGCACTATTGCTAACTTTGTTGTTAATGAAGTTACAGTATCCGTTAAATGAGCAAAGTAGTAGTATATATTTTTAACGTGAACAATGATGGCTCCATCTTGTTGAAAATGTATATGTTGCAGAGTAACCAAGTCCAGGTTAACCAAAAATATTCCAAAATGTCTTCGAACATCTATTATAATAAACATATGCATAAAGCTTGTTTAATTTTTGCTGATTTTTTTATTATAGCCATCTTGATTTTATTGATATGAATTGCAGTACAAAATAGTGGATAACTGTCGCAACATTAATTTTTTGTCAGTAATGTATAAAAGCTTTCTTTTTCAAAATAATTCCTTCTTTCAATATATACAAAAATATACTGGGTGTTCCATTTAAAAAAAAAGTAACTTTTGTAAATTGCGCGAAAATTAGAAGTTCAACTGTCTCTTCGGTTCTGCAATCATTGTTCACTATAAATATACTACCGCGCGATCATTTAAATTCTAAATTAGAGCAGTTTCTGAAATTTAAATTAAGTTGGTATATAAGTACTAATTTACAATTTGAATTGTCAAAGTGACGTGTCAAAATGTTTGATTTAGAACATAAGATTTTTCTTACTGAAAGTTATTTTAAAAACGCCGAACGACAAGAGAATGGTGAATGGACATATTCAGTACCGCACTGCATCAATGATTTTCAAAATGCCTTCCCTAATTTTCCTGCGGATTATCAAAAATTAGTCCAAGAAATTTACACATGTGTGGCGAAATTTCGTAATGTTGGAACTGTAGGTAGGAAAGCTGGTAGTGGCGCGCCCAAAAAGAGGACTCCTGAGACTGTGGCAGATGTTGCAGAAAGAATGGAACAGTCTCCCAAAAAATCTCTTCGCAGATTAGCCCAAGAAATAAACCTTTCATATGGAACTTGTCAAAAAATTTTAAAAGAAAATTTAAATCTTTATCCCTATAAGATTAACGTCGTTCAAGAGCTATTCCCTCGAGATTTTCCTGTACGAATAGAATACTTTCAGTGGTTTTTGAATAATTTAAATAACAACAACACTTTGGATTTAACATTTTTTTCTGACGAAGCATGGTTTCACCTATCCGGCTATATAAACAAACAAAATATGCGTATTTGGTCTTCGGAGAATCCTCATGAGTTTATTCAATCGCCTCTCCATCCGCAGAAAATTGGTGTTTGGCTAGCGGTTTCTAGAAGGCGTATATTTGGACCTGTGTTTTTTGAAGGAACGATAAATGCTGAGAGATTATCGAAATAATGTACTTGAACCGTTTTTTACAAAATCTTCATGATGACGAACTTTTACATGGGTATTTCCAACAGGACAATGCAACAGCTCACAAAACATGGGAAAGTATGGCTCGAATTCGCGAGTTTTATGATAATCGAGTCATTGAATTTCCGCCTCGCAGTCCGGACTTAACGATTCTTGATTATTTCATTTATCCGTATCTGAAAAACACAGTTTACAAAAATAACCCACAAAATCTTGAAGAACTACAAGAGGCAATTTCTAATGCATGTAACGCTATAACCGTTCAGATGTTGGCAAATGCTTTTGAAAATATGAAACGGAGGGTTAACAGTTGAATTTCAACAGAGGGAGAACACTTTGAACACCTTTTGTAATTCACAATAAAACTAATTTATCTTGTAATGCTTTCATTTCCATTAAATTTAAATCGATTACACATAAGATGCACAAATGTCACAAAGTATAACATAACCGCAAATTTCAATTAATCAATAATTGACATTCTGGACAACCTAATAAAAAAAATCCCGCCTGCTATAATTTAGAATTTAAATGATCGCATGGTAGTACATAAAAAGAAAATATACACACATACACATATCTAAATACCCTAATAATTATAGCTAGGATTTATAAGCACTAAAAAAATTGGAAAAAACGCTTAAAGAAGCATAAAAATCGAAAGAAGCGTCAATATAAGTTCCAGGAAAGTATAATAAACTGAAAAATTTTATAATTTTATTGGATTAAAATACATTCAACAAAAAACAAAATTTATAAATTGTAAGGAAAATGAATAAGGATACAAGGCCCATGAAAAATTTACAGAAATATTATATTAACAGATATAAAAATTATTTAATTACTCAGCCGGTTTTAAACACGAAAAACTTCTATGTACGTCTACACTTGTAATTGGTGAATACTTAAATTTTAGAACCAAAGATCCTTTCACTTCCAAGTTTTCCACAAATTCCCTCATACGATTTCGGAGATTTGTTCTTATAATATTTTAAAACTTCTATTTTTCAACAGCATCATCTATAGCTTCCACCAAAATTTCAAAATCTGCCTATTTTATGAACTTCCACAGTAGAATCTGCGGAATTTTGTTTTGGGGCATATCAACTACAACAGCAATAATCCTCCACTTACAAAAAACAAATTACAGCTCTATGTAATTTGAAATATACTGATAGTTGACAGGAACCTCTCAAACAAAAGAGAATGCTGACTTTGCCTGGCCTATTTATAGTTATTTATGTAAAATTTGTTAGGAAATCCCAAAAAATTATTCCATTCAATATATTATATATTGAATGGAAACCATCATAATTACGAAACGCGCCACAGAGAAAAGTTGCAGATTCCATATCAGCGTCTGCAAACAACCCCAACACTATGTATATTGTAGACCAATTATTGGCTTTCTTATAATATTAGTAATTACAACGAATAAGTTATTATTATTATCATTCGGTACCAGTTCATAATTACAAACCGAACATGAAATATCCGTATTAAAAGTACGAAGAAATAAATAAACAGGTAATATATTAATACAAAGGTGGAGGAGTGGGTACATAATGACGACAGTTTTTTATATCACGGAAAACTAATAAGCGTATTTTCTGTTGACATCATTATTATACCAGATCAAGGTTACAAATACAAACAAACCGTAATATTAGATTTTATCGCGTGACAATTATATAATATACGTAATTTTTATAAATATTTTGTACATAAATTCTTTTTAGTGTTAGGTATGATGTTTGAAATGTTTTCTGATGATTTACTATACCGGTATCCCAAAAAAATTGTATACACACTTTAAATGAATATTAAATCATTATTTATTAACGTATTTTGAAAATGTTTGATTTACATTTTTTTGGGACACCCGATATTTTCACGTACAAAATACTTTTTTCAGAATAAACACGATATTGTTAACACCTTTGTGTTTGCAATAAACAATGTCTGTGTTCTGTGCACGATTTTATTTCTAGTAATGAATATAATACTTTTATATTGTCCCCAACAACAGAATAAAATGCACTGAATTTTTCGAAACATTTCGAGATGTTTGACAATTAATATAACTACGAACGTCCGAGATTTGGCAAATATCATGACTACGCCTTTGACGTGAAATTTTGCATTGTTGACTTTTCCATCACACACTAATGGCCTAAAATGTCATTCCACTTTTCGTTATTTGCTCACGTAGAAACTAAAAAAAATGCCATCCTATCAAAAAAGTTAATATAAACAAAAACAATGAAATTTAAAAAAAAATTGTAAAACAAAATAACAAATATAATTGAAGGTGTCATTTTGCACAAGTTGCCTTGATTAAAATGACATAGGAACAATTTCGCTTTTGATTTCTTGGAGGGCCCACTCGATCCAGATTTCCTTGGATCTAGAGTGCAAGTATATATATACAGATTGTCGTATTTAAAAGTTAATATGCATCTTCAAATACACACACATAAACATGTACCTATGTATGTATGTATACAACAGTTCAAGAATGTGGCCCCCCACACCACCGGTCTTATGGTGGTGTGGGTAAACCGAGAGCGCGAACACCATGCGCACATGGCATTCGTTCCGTATCTTTAGAGCGTGAACTTACATTTTGTCTGAGCAAACTCGCAAATATTAAAATAAAATGCCCTTAGCTGCCGAGGAAAAAATACAGATTGTGTTATGGTATGCGAAGGATAATTCGTACAAAGACGTGCAAAATTTATTTGTATAGTTCATTATAATATTTTGTTTCGTTTTAAATGTGAGAATTTTATTTTAGTTACAATTTTTATAGTTTTGTTTCAGTTCAATGTTAATACATTATACATCAATTACCAAAATAGCGGAGCAATTCCTTAAAGCAAACGTCTGCATACTAGCTTTCAACGTTTTGCACTGAAGCCTCGGTCTCGGTACCCGGTGTCGCCCCGATATGAACTCATCTGTATTCCCCTATTATCGTACCCTTCCATTTCATGTTTGCATGCACATGTGTGCGTGTCTGTGTTTCCCTATATCTACTTTTATTTCAGTCAAACGGTATATATACACGGGGGATTGTCTTCATCATCTTCTATAATTCCTCCCCCTGTTTCTTCTTCTGGTTCGATTAGTTCTTTTAGCTGCTCGCCGTTGTTCAGTAGCCTTCTTCGCTTCTTTTTTTGCTTGAATATTTTAGGAGAGGCGTGCTTGTATGTACCTGAAGTTCCAGATGGTTGACGTCCTGAACCTTTCGGTAAAAGATAAACATCGGTTGAAATCCTGTTTTAATACAATTTTTGGATCTATTTCTCGACTTTTTCCGTTTTCCAGCCATGCATCAGGTTTTGGCTTTGGTGTTGTATTTTGGGTGTTGTTTGTCATTATATTCCCCACGGGGTTCTTTTCTGATCGCTGCCTCTGCGACATCAGTTAAAGCTGCCGGACTGTACAAATTATCGGGGAAAGTATCAGGAATCAGCGGCCAAAACAGGTGTTTAAATCCGTTTACAGCATTTTGATGAATGACTGCTTTGTCATGTGCTTTTGTAAATAAACTTGTAATTTGGTATAATGTCACGCTCCTTCCTGGATTGCATTTAATCAATTTTATTATTTCTTGGTCGTAGTATGTTTTCATTGGGCTACATCTGAATGCTGTAGCCTATGTGAACAATGAAGCTATAAGCAAACCATAACAATATCATTCTTCTTTGCGTAGTTGATAACATGGATGCTCTTATGAGTACCGTGGCCATCGTCCATTTATGCAACTTTATTTTCAGAAGTTACATGTGAGAATTGTGTAAAGTGCTTCATCTACTTCAGAAAGCTTCTGTAGCCATCCATCCGCTCTTTTGAGCAATGCCCAATGTTCCAAGTGGACATCTATCAGTTCATTTTTCCAGTTCTTCATAGGAACAATTAAGGTGGGCCGGAATGTAATTGCCCACAGAACTCATGCTTGCCACTACAGTGATGTGTTAGTAATCACACCGATCTGCTTTTTGTCTCTTGTTGCAAAAATCTTCTTAGGTTTTTGAACATTAGAAAGTTCTGATCCATACGTGTGGGGTCAAAATTATACGTGCTCAGCATATCTTCTAATGTTTAAGGAGTTGCTGCATTTGGGGTTTGATAAAAGACTGTTGGATCAGATTTCCATAGTGATATATCTAGTTCCCTTTGTCTAAATCCACACAACCCAATCATGCACCAACAAAAAAAAATCGGGACTCACCTGTTGACGATTTTTCCCTTGCTTCTCGAATGAAGTTAGCTACTTGTGTGGCATTTTAAGGAATGCTCTTACGTCATATAAAGAGTGGTAATCAATTCACATTTTACTCACAGATGGCGCCAAGAGAAATGCCCGATATGTCATTTTACCCTAGTATGTACTTTTAGGCCAGTTTCTCTTAAAGCGTCTATGCTCTATCATATCTCTATTTTTGATTGTTTGATCTATCATTCAGATGCTGCTACGTAGACTATAAAATTCTCCCTATAATAAACCGTGAGGAAATTGTTTCCAGCCTGGAATTTCGGATGATTTGAGGCATGAATTGGGCACAGCAGCAGTCAGAGCAGCTAAAGCAGTGGGATATGTCGGTGCCGGTACCGTAGAATTTATTTTGGACAGGCACACGCACAGTTTCTACTTTATGGAAATGAATACCAGGCTACAGGTGGAGCATCCAATCACCGAGATGATTACCGGTAATTCGACCATTACATCCTTTCTAATTGATATTTACCAAAACAGCACTAAAAAAATATGCATTGCAGGTACCGATTTGGTAGAATGGCAAATCAGCGTCGCTTCTGGTGAAAAACTACCTCTGAAACAGGAAGACCTTAAAATTAATGGACATTCCTTTGAGGCCAGAATATACGCGGAAGATCCCAAAGGTGGATTTTTGCCTGGTGCCGGACCTCTTTTGTATCTACAGGTACCACAGCCATCTGAAGACGTCAGAATAGAAACTGGTAAGTATGTTTAGATACTCTAATCACATCCCTTTTACACAAATATATATTATGGAAGAAGTAATTATTGTAATAGCATATTCCCTCAAAGATATACTGATGACTTCACTCACAGATTTATTCTATATGATGGAAAACCTTACTCGGGCGTTCAATAATAAAGAACAAGCATTTCCCTCTAAAAATAAAAAATAAAAATTAAACATGTACATAGTTCTCCACATGCTTGAATGTGCCCTATGGTGGTTTCTTTTCTGAAAATCATTTTTCAATTTTTTATTTAGTATTTTAATAATATATACAATATATCACCATTGGATAATAAATGTATTATTATTATTGTCTCTCGATTTCTTAGCGATTATGTTAAATCTTTAGGTGTTAGACAAGGCGATGAAGTATCTGTTCATTACGATCCTATGATTGCAAAGTTGGTAGTATGGGGTAAGGATAGAACTGAAGCACTAACCAAATTACATTCCAAGTTATTGGAATACAACGTAAGTGAATTCTCTTTTAAAATTTTATCTGCAGATTCACTTTTTTACCGACTGGACTTAGACCAATATAATATAAAAACTTGTGGTAATTAACTGTAGATAGCTGGATTGGAGACTAATGTTAATTTTCTGCTGGACCTAAGTGAACATCCAGAATTCGTCGCTGGAAATGTTCATACTAACTTCATCCGTGATCACCACGATTCTCTATTCGAAGAAAAGAAACTAACGGACGCACAACTTGCGTACGCTGCTTTGGGCGTGGTATTAACGGACGAAATGGATCTGTTAAAGGAGGCCATCGAGAAAAATGATCATTACAATCCGTTCATTGTCGAATCTGGATTCAGGGTCAATCACAAATTGGTTAGAGATATAAAATTAAAACATAAGGATCAAGGTAAATAGTGTTGCTTTTTACTTTTTTATCAGATTTTCAGTAAAATCGATAGACCGGAAGTAGTAGTTTATTCAGAAAAAAAAAAATAAAATTTACTAATATCTCACTTACTAAGTTTAAATAAATTTTTCAAGATTACAAAAGTAATAAAAAATCAATTTGAGAATGATTTTTATAAAAAAAGTTTTTCGACATTTCTACCGGTATAGCTCTTTTTGTCTTATCGAATAATGGTTTTTGCAAAATACGAATATCTCGCAAATTATTCGTTCTATAAATTTCTATCTAGAATAAAAAAGTGTTTCGAGCTTCAGTTGTAACAATTTTCGTATATAAAACATCTCAAAATGCGGATCAGAACTAACACTTTTACTCTTATCGAAAAGCAGCTTTTTTTCAAATATATCTCCAACTGTGCATTCTATAGAGATTTAGTAAGAGAATAAAAGTATTTTGAGTTGGATTTTGGATAATTTCTATATAAAAAAAAATTAAAATTCGGACCGGAAGTAACACTTTTACTTCTGCTGTAAAGCAGTTTTTTGCAAATATTTCTCGAATTATGCATAAGAAACTACATAATTTAAAACTTAATTTGGAACAACTTTTGTGTATACACATTTTCTTTACATAGAGTTACGTATACAGAATGCTTCTTAACATATAGAACACAAATTGAGGAGATATAATTGTAGAGCAAGTCTATTTCCCAAAAAATTTTGTTTTTGAAAAAAATTCTAGAACGCAATGATATTCATAATTTGCAATTGACAGCTGATAGGTGGGGCATAGTGCATGAAAATTGAGACAGCTATCGATATACTGACTATCATAAATAATAATATAATATTAATTTGTATATGCAGTTACTCAGCAAAAGCCTGTCAAATTTTATTAACAAATTACATTAATAAAGAGTGCTTACATAAATTGACTTTTTTAATAATAGGTATGATGTGTGAAATGTGTTCTAATGATTTACTATAGTTTAACACATAAAATACTTGTATTTTCAGATTTATAGACAATACAACGTTGTGTTTACAACAAATTGTGGATGTTTTTTCCTAAAGATTTTATTTATAACTACCTAGTAAGTAATTTAATCATTCCACATTTAGATTCTTCAAAAAAAACATGAAATTATAATTATCAAAGAATTTTAAAGCAAAACCTTTATCAAAATAACTTTCTATGCTGGATACAATTTAAATATTGTTTCTTTCCTTGAAGTATATTGGTTTGTATTATTGATATAGTTAAACTTGCAAGTTCATAAAGATTTTCAACGGAATAATGAAGAAAAAACAGTCACTGTTTGTTGTAAACACGAAGATATATTGTCTATAAATCTAAAAACACAACTATTTTATGTGTTAAACTATAATGAATCGTTAGAATACATTTATCGTACCTAACACCAAAAAAAGGTAGATCTAGGTACACAACTGTTATAAAAATTACAAATTGAATATTTTAAATTGAGGTATTAATTAAATATTACTTTTCTATAATTAGATATATGTATTTCATTTAATACTATTTTGTGTAGTGGTCATGCATTGATGACAAATTTATATTCTTTGGATGTATACAATAACAAACGTCAAAAGGTGTGTGAATATTATTATTTATGACAGTCCTGAAATGCCTTTTGCAGGTTATATTACCTGACAGGTAGAACTTTGCAACATGGCAAATTTGACGCCATTTTCATTTAATTGGCGCGTGTCGGTTGCCAAAGCAATTCAACAATATCAAGTTATCAATCTTGTTTGTTTAGTGGCCCTTTTTGTGTTTAAAGACTGTGCACAAATGGCATAAATTTTCATTTTTTTATATAAGGGAAATATTTCAAAGCTCTCTGCTTATTCTGTTTAAATAAAAGGAAACATCAAACAATATGTTTCCATAGTAAGATTTGCACCCTATTACACTTCTATCATTAAATATATTTAAAATACCTATATGCATATTTCCATCGTGTTTAACATCCCTATATTGCAACTAGACATATTATTTTTAAATATTTAAAGTCAAAGAAAAATGTATAAAAGAAAATTTGAAGCAAGCTGTTCCACTTAAAAAGTCACAAGTTTTTGTTTGTTTAGTTTAATTTGTTTTTCTATATATTGAGAATCCAACCCTACACTTTTTGTAGACTTTAAGAACAATGAACTTTGACTCCCTAAAATACAATGGATGTCCTTGGACTTCATTCTGAAGAAGTTTAACTGAGATGTATTTATAGGAATTTCCCAAATTATTAGTTAACTGATGTTAATAATCAACTTGTATAACAATTTATTCTTCATTTCAGATATATTGGTCAAAATAAAATTGTATGGAAACGATGATTACCTCATATCAATCGATGATGGGAAATCATGGAATCTCGCCAAAGCAGATTTGACGGAAGGCGAAAATAATAAAATGACCTTAAATGCGAATTATAACGGTTTGATAACAAACATAAGCTTGTATAGAGATGAAGACATTTTGGCGATTTTCGATCAGGTTTTTTATAAAGCCAAACAAGAATTTAAACCTTATGACTTTTTGATATACTTCTTTGCAGTGCGGAAAACACCAGTTTAACTTTGAACGACCTTCTTATTCGCTGGAAGATGCCGAGGAATTGGTTGGTTCTTCCAATAAGGCCGTAGCTCCTATGCCTGGAGTTATAGAGAAGATTTTGGTTAAGAAAAATGATTTGGTGAAAAAAGGCGATTCAATCTTTGTCTTGGTAGCTATGAAAATGGAATATATAGTTAAAGCAACTAGAGATGCCCGAGTTGAAAGTGTTTTCCATCAAGTGGGAGATAACGTGCCAAAAGATGGTGTGGTTGTCAAGTTTCTCGATGAAGAAATTAAATGATCATAACATTGCAATTGCATTTAGATTAAGTACATTAAAATGCAGAATACATATCAAATTTTAATAAACATATTTTAAATGTATTCATTAGGATTTTTTATTTGTTTATTTTCCATTTATTAGGGATAAAGATACTTTATAATATTACTTGATTTGACACGTGCCTATATAAGTACTTAATACAGTTCAAGATAATTACACCTTTATTTTAATCGCTTTTCAATGGTAATCAATTCTGAGCAAATAATACTACGTTTTGATTGATTAAGTTTGCATTTTTACTTCCTTAAGTCCCATGTCTTTTTTGTCTCAACTCATCTCATATAACTTAAATGCAAAAAAGAAGGAGAAAAATATATGCAAAATTAAAAACATTTGTTTACTTAGTCCGTGAAAAGTATCGTAATTCGATCTACATATCTTATAGTAAGTAAAAAGAGATAAAATATATTTAAACAACTAGCATCCTTCATGCTGTAGAGAAAGTACGATAACACTTGCCGGCACGATTTTTATAACTGACATAATAGACTAAAATTTTAGTATTTTGCAGTGTTTTAAACATAAAAAATGTATTCTAACATAAGGTGTCACGTCATATTTTCAAAGTAAAATTTTTATCTGTTTTCACTAAGTTTAACGTACAATTTACAATTAAAAAAGTATTGTCACTGAATTGTCACTTAATTAAGAAAGTTTGAAGCAGTGTTCCAGAAGTTGTGTTGCGTGTGATTAGGGTTTATACAAAAACCGACTTTTTCAAAAACCGGTTTTCGAATTCCTGATTTCCAAAAAAACCGGTTTTAGCCGGTTTTCGAATTTTTGTCAAAAAGAAATAGAATAGGGAAAAATATCTTATTTAATTTATATAAAATAACAAAAATCGAAATCAATATCAAAGTCAAAATATAAAAAAAAATTTAAATTACTTACACAAAATAACGAAAACTCAATCAAAAATTTCAAATAATATTTATATTTATTTCACTAATAAATATTTTCAAATATCACTAATATAATATTTTCTCCTAAGAAAATATGATTCTAAAAAACATAAAATATCCACTGAACGGTGGCTAAGTTTTGTTATTATTTTGGACACAATATTGCCAGAAATTGAAAATACTCGTTCACTAGCTACTGAGCTTGGTTTTATAGTTTTCAGGGCATCAAATAACAAATCTAAGTTTTTGGTTCTTTTATTCGTTGCCTCAAATAATGAAAATTCAGCTTTCAGTGTCTTTGGATTTGTAAGTTTTTCCTCAGGGTCTTCAAGAAGCTTATGAATTGATTTTTCAATGGCTTCCTTTAAAAAAGCATTACTCTGATGAGTAGTTTCTTCGATTTGCTCTTCATCAGAATCGGTTTCAACATAAAAATTTGGATATATTCTAGACAATATCTTTCCAGATAACTTAATAATTTCGGTTTTTGAAGCTAAAAAAAGTACAAGATTTCTTTGGTGAACTGGTAATGCTTTGTGGATTTTGCAAATACAGCAAAAGAGTTGCTAATTCTACTTGTCTTCTTTCTTGAATTGGTTTTTCTAAAGTATATAATAATTTCAAACTTATTTCAGTGTTTAAATTTTTTAGTTTATTTAACAGAAATTCAAATATACCTTGACTAGTTAATAAATTGGCATCTCGTCGCCCTAAGCCTTTAGCTGCTAGACGAATCGGTCCCAAGACTTTATAAAGTTCCAAAAGTTTAGGATATTGAGCTTCATTCCACATATAATGCTTCAATGCTAAAACAACACATTCTTTTACTGCCAGAAATGTTTCAATCATATCCTCTATACTATTCCACCTTGTTTTGCAGTCAAGAATTAAATTTAATTCCTTCCCTTTTTCTTGTTTAACATAATTTTGAAGAATGGTGTTTCTTACTGGAGATTTTCTAAAGAACTTACAAATTTTTCTAATTTGTGAAACTGATTGTAATTGTCAGACAAAATAGGAATAGGATGTTCTCGGTTACAAACATAATAAAGAGTATCTTCATAATCGTTATATCTTAATCTTCCGATTCCTCACTTGAAACATTTACTTCGGCTTCAGCTTCATCCATTTCTCTAACTAAACGCAAAATATAAAATTGAGAATCCAAAACCTTTAAGACCTAGGATTAAAATTATTGGAATTCATGAAGAGAGTAATACTGATGATTTATCAAATATTATTATAGAACAGAATAAACTAGAACATATAGTAAAAGAATTAAATATTGTGCATAAATCTAAAATAAGGAAAAATAAATTCAACTTGGTGGTTGAATGTGATGGTCCAGTATACGAATACCTAATGAAACAAGAGTGCGTTTTCATCGGATGGATGTCTTGTAGATTGGAGGAAGACTTACAGATCCTTAGATGTTTTAATTGTCAAAAATATGGACATTTGGCTAAAGAATGCAAGAATGAAATGAAGTGTCCGGTTTGTGCAGAGGGCCATACTTTGGAACAATGTAGAAATAATATTAAAAAGTGCGTGAACTGTGCAGAAGCAAGAACAAAGCTCAACCTGCGTATTGATATTGAGCATACAGTATGGGATAAAACGTGTCAGAGTTACAACAGAATAATGAACATACAAAGAAATAAAATTAATAACACCGCATAGCAATCACTATTTAATGGATACCCGGAAAATAAGAACTGTTTAAAGGTAATGCACCTAAATATACAGGGAATACATAAAAAAATACCACATTTGGAGATATTATTAAAGGAGAATGATATAGATATAGTGTGCATCTCGGAACACTGGTTGCGGTATGAGGAGCTCAATAGCTTCGTGATTGATGGGTACAAGCTGGTAGCAGGTTACTGCAGGAGTACTTATATGAGGGGCGGAGTTTGTATTTTTGCGAAAAAATATATTGAAATGCAGTGTTTTGGTAATGAGTTAGCTACAGAAAAAGATTTCGAGGTTGTATCCGCTTGTGCTGTGATAGAGCGTCTAAAAATATTTATAGTCTGTGTATATAGATCTCCGAATAGCTCTGACTTGCTTCTGGATAAATTAGATGAACTACTTGGTAATTTCCCAGTTAATTCCACAATTACTATATGTGGGGATTTAAATATAAACTTCCTAGTGCATAGCCCTATCAGGAAACTACTAGTAGACACATTGGGAGAACATGGTCTTTCCAACAGAATAAACGGGCCAACAAGAGTTACTGCGACATCCGAAACTTTAATTGATGTATTTATTACTAATACAGAGGAGTGTAGTGTGAGTGTTGAAGACAACCATATATCAGATCACACTCATCAGATAGGCAAAATCTTGATCAATTGTCAGGATCCCAATACGAGGTCTGACAAGTCATTAACCAGGAGATACACAGAAGGCAACAAATTGCACTTCATAGAAAAAATTGAAAACGAGTTCCGACTATGCAATTGGCAGGAATGGAATAATGCAGGAGCCGATGTAAATTCAATGTTCAATAGATTTGAAGAAATATTGCATAGAAATTTCAATGAAGCGTTCCCTTTGGTTTCGTCGTTCAGTCAGGCCAGCACTCGGAACAGATGGATTACGCCTGAAATTAAGCAACTTTCACAACTTCTTCGAGAGATGTCTGCTATTAATAAGATAATTCATAGCGATATGTATAACGAAAGATACCGTTCCTTAAAAAAATTGTACACAAAAGAAGTCAATAACGCTAAAAGAAATTACAATAATGATCGCATACTGAAGTCAGAGAATATTAACAAAACGTGCTGGAATATAATAAGGGATATGAAGGGCACTAATACCAAACACAACATTAAAATAAAAGATGGCGACTCTGAGATTAGCATAGGTGATACACCTGATTACTTTAACGATTTCTTTGCGGAGATTGCTGGACAATGCCCACCACCACTTCATAAGGCATATAACAAAAACGATGTGTTGAATACCATGTACGTTAGTCCTGTGACCGTATCAGAAGTTTCAAAAGCAATTGATGATTGTTGTACGAAACAGTCCTCAGGCATAGATCAAATACCGGGAACAATTCTACGCATGGTAAAGGAATGCATAAGTCCACCTTTATGCATGGTGATCAATAAATCTTTTGAATCTGGGGAATATCCTGCGAATCTGAAGACTTCCAAGATCGTACCGATTTTTAAAAAGAAAGGTAATGAATGTAATGTCGAGAATTACAGACCTATTGCTTTGCAAAACCAAGTCTCGAAAGTTTTTGAACATTGTTTCCATAGAAGGCTGTACAGCTTCCTCGAAAAATACGAGGTATTGTCATCGTGTCAGCACGGATTTCGAAAGGCTAAATCTACTATTACAGCTACGGAACAAATAATCAATGCAGTCTGTGAGGGTTTAAACAACAGACGGAACGTTCTAGGACTATTTTACGACTTCAGTAGGGCATTCGATTCTGTTGACCATCAGCTACTGGCACAAAAATTGCATGGTATAGGAGTGAGAGGTGTTGCATATGAGTGGGTCCTCTCGTATTTGGGGGGCCGGGATCATGTTGTGGTGGTAAATGGCTTACGCTCGGGAAGGAGGTGCATGGAGAAAGGGGTACCACAGGGCACTGTATTGGGTCCGCTGCTCTTCTCGATCATGATTAATGACTTACCATCAGTGTGTGCATCAACAGCTTCCATCAGTGTTTATGCGGATGATACCAGTGCTCTCATAACAGATTCTAGTACACATGGTCTAGTAGAGTCAGCTTATAATAACATAAAAGAAATTCAAATATGGTGTAAAAACAACGGTATCCTACTGAATACAAACAAAACGCAGATGATGCAGTTCTATCCTATAAATCATCATGTTGATAGAAGTTTGCTAGTTTACGTGGATCGGAGCTCGTTGCAACATGTCCACAGTGCAAGAGTGTTGGGACTGACTCTGGACGACAAACTAACATGGAACGAACATGTAAGTCAACTTTCCAGTAAACTGAGTGGTGTTGTGTATCTGTTCAGAACAATAAGATCCACGGTTTCAAGTTTGGTGCTTAAACACATGTACTTCGGTTTGGTACTGTCTATCATCTCATACGGGTTGGTTTTTTGGGGTAATACTGCGCAAGTAGAAACGATTTTCAAAGTACAGAAAAAAATTGTGCGGATTATGGATGGTGTACACCCACTGACACATTGTGAGCCCCTGTTCAAAAAGTTCAAGATAATGACTATTTACTCGTTATACATATACAAACTGATAATGCACATAAGAAACAGTGATATTAAGAAAAATAAAGACTATCACTCCTATAATACTAGGGGCAGTGAATTTCTGCGACCGGCTTTTCAGCGACTGTGCGTATCACAACGTAGAGCAGACTATATGGGATCTTTGTGTTTTAATAAACTGCCTACGGACATACAAAATGAAACTAACGTTAAGGTCTTTCAAAGAAAATGTTCACAGTTTTTCATAAATAATCCTTTTTATTCGGTCTCACAATTTATAGATAGTTAATGTTTTGTTGTATATGACATGCCTAATAATGTATTTACACTATGTATCTACACTCGAAAGGTAAATAAATATTATTATTATTATTATTATTATTATTATGTTTATATAACACATCAGTAACTGCTAAGTGGATGGCGTGTGAATAGCATAGTTGATTAATTATAGATGATAATTTGCCAATTTTTTTCATAACAGCAGCACCATCATTTGTTGCTGCAACTATGTCAGTTTCTAGATTCAAGTTGAAATTTTTTAGCCTTTCAGATACCAATTCTAGTGTTCTCTGAGCATCACAGGAACCTGCAGCTATTGGCACTAATCCCAAATTGAATCTTCTGTCAAGTGGTGTACATTAATGTTTAAATATCTATGATTTCTTTTGCTAGTCTACTCGTCTAAAGTTATAGACAATTGTTTCCTATTCTTTTTTATTGAATCAAATTCAATAATAGTTCCACGTTTGGCATTGTCATAAAACGCATGAGATCCATTAGTCTAGAGTTGTTTCTTGGTAATGAATATCCTTGTTGTTGAAGAGACTCTCGTATGAATGAGCTACTTGTAATGCTATTAATAGAAAATCCATCCACTGCTGCAAGTTTTGATATGATTTTTTCTAAACTACTCCTTTTCACTTTCATAAAATTCAAAATATTCGTTTTTTTTTTGAAAAAGAGGAAGATCCAGGCGTTTCTTCTTCGCCGATCGTTTCTGATTTCTTTCCGATAATTAATTTATGAACTGCTTTCAAATGATTATGTAGATTGCTCGTAGATGATCCTTTGCAGCTCAACATTTTATAACAATGATTGCATATTGCCTTGTCTATCCCTAACTTTTTAAAACTATTCCAAACTTCCGACTTATTCATTTTTATCTAAAAATGAAATTAAAGTTATCATTATTTTAGTTTTTAATATTTTTGAATTTTATTTTACAATTTTATTATTTTAACTATTAATATTAATGTAATTTAAAGAAATCTACAATTTTTTTAGGATTGTTGAAAAAACACGCACCCTCTTAATCTAATTCCAAAGCTTGATAAAGACATAATTTATGTTGAAACGTTGCGAAAGAAAATATGAATTTAACTTAACACACTGTGTTTTATTTAAAATCCCAATAGACAGAAGCCAGAACTTTTTATTTTACATTAATTTTTGAGAGAAGAAATTTACCTATGTAATAAAATTAAAGTTTTAAAGTGTAAAATAGAAAATACAAACTTAGAAATTGGACACATACTTACGTTATTTTTACCAACTATAACAACTTTATATTTTTGTTTCCAGTTTTCACTTTACAAGATTAAGCGAACCTGTTGTGACTCGTGACTGATTGCACATATTATTATGTACTAACAAAAAATAAGTGGGCCAACCCAACTCCCAACATTGAAAAAATGTGTCTGCCCGTTGTATAGAATGAATAGCAAATCAAATTAATAAGTAAAGAATTAATTTTTACATAATAATTTGAATTCTTTGAAACCGGTTTTTTAAAACCGGGTTTGAAAAACCGTCAAATCCTGCAAGAGGCTGTAAAAATTCTCTGGACAGTTTATGTTATGTTTGTGGATTATATGTTACAAAATAGCAAAAAAAGGCTTTAAGTGAATTAATTCAAAGATGTTACGAACAATATTTTGGCTCAGTGGAATAAAAACAAGAATTCTTCTGAATTTCTGTCAGAAAAGCCACTGATTTGGCGTGAATCAGCAGATCACGTCACGGACTGTTACTTCTAAACACAAAGTAGTATATCCAGACATTCCACCTGTAAGCAAACCATTGAAAATAACTGATTTAGAGCTTCCAAATCCAGTGCATTCAAATTCTTCTGAAAATTCCACGTACGAGGAAGATACAAACGATGTTTTGAATGAGTCATTTTCAAGTGACCTGACGAATATTCCTTCTGACGAACCAGATCCCATTACTCAATCACATTTTAATGATTTGATACGGGATTTGGGTTTAACCAAAGAAAATTTACAGATTTTGGGATTTCGATTAAAAAAATGGAATCTTTGTATTGAAGAATTATCATGTAAAAATCAGTTCATTTCACAAAGTTGAAAGAAATTTCTGTTACTGTACTGATATAAATCAACTTTGTATGAAATGTGTACTAAATATAACCCTGCAGAATGTCGATTGTTTATCGACTCGCTGAAAAGAACTCTCAAAGCGCTTTTACGAAAGGTACCGCTCCACTTGAGAGTAGAACTCTCGAGAGTAATTCTCGCTAGTGGATAATAAGACATTTCGCAAATGGACATACGTATGCGACTTGTCTGCGAGTAAATATCGAGAGTGATAGCGTTAGACTATCGAGAGGCGACATGTACAGACTTGCTCTCAGTTGGACACGATATTATTTTGTATCAATGCACTCTCCGACAGTCTCTCTCAGAATTCGAAATAGTTTCGTATTGTGATAGTTCTCGCGGAAAGTTGTGTAGCAATTAGCAATGGCACAGAAAAAGAATTGGTCTAAAGAGGATATAGAAAAACTAATTCACATTTATGAAGAGAATTCAATATTATGGGATTCTAAAGATAAAGAATATCGTGATAGAGGAAAAAAACATAAAATATTTAAGAATATATCAGAGGAGTTTGGTTGCTCTTCCGACGAAATACAAAGAAAGATACACAATTTGAGAAACCAGGTAAATTTTTGCGCCATAGTAACTGTTTTGAATCATGAAGGGTTCTTTTTATTGATAGGTATCTCAAGAAATGAAAAAAATTAAAAGAAAGAAAAGCGGTGCCGGCACGGACGAAAGCTATACTAGTAACTGGCCTTATTTTTCAGCCCTAAAATTCCTACTACCTGTTTTGACAGTGAATAAAACAGAATCAACAATGAGTACTACAACAATACATTCATCACAGGAATCGATTGATATTTTTGCAGGAACAGCTGTTGATGAGGTGAGTAAAACTCATTACTTTTAATAAGTTTAATTTTACTGTTTTCTTTAAAATTTATACATTTCAAAATATTTGTTTATTATTTCTATATTAACAATCCTTCAATCTGAAAGTTATATTTTCTTATATTGCCAAAACACTTCTCCACTGGGAGTCATAAAATATTCTTTGAATTCATCTCTTACGAGTTTCTGAGAAACTGTGTAATTGTTTCGCGTTCCTCTCTCTAACGGTAAATATGAATTTGTGGGTGTTGCTTCGTCTCTCCAATTTCCTGGTGTAATTTCGCGTGTTTCTGGGTCTTCTGTATCAAGTAATCCTTGATGAAAGTAATTCATTCTTGAATCTTCTTCTGTTAACAAGAAATTGTGAAGTGCACATGTAGCCAACACAATGTGTACCACTTTATGCGGATCGAGAAGGATGGGCTTTCGAAGAACACGAAATTTGTTGGCAAGAATACCAAATACATTTTCTATAATACGACGAGCTCTGCTCAATCTATAGTTAAATACTCGGTTTGCTGCAGGTAGCCCATGAAACGGGTAAGGTTTTAGTATATAGGATTTCATTGCAAATGCGTCGTCAGCAATAAAACAATATGGTACAGGCATGTCTCTATTTGGAAGAGGCTCAGGTAAAGGCAAATGTAAAGAACCTTTCTCTAGTCCATCACTTAGCGAACAGTTTTGGAAAACTCCACCATCAGAAATTCGTCCGTTACATCCAACATAGATAAATTTATATTGCGCGTCCGCAACATCCAACAAAACAATACTGTTAGTACCTTTGTAATTGTAATAGTGACTTCCACTGTTGTATGGAGCTTGAATTACAATGTGTTTTCCATCTATCGCCCCTAGACAGTGAGGAAAATTCCAACGCATATTAAACGGATTGACAATATTTAGCCACTCGTTTGTGCTGTTTGGAAACTGAAACAAAAATAGAAACGTTTTATAACTGCGTGGTTTGGAGTGATTAACAATTTTTATATTTTTTAGGTTCATTTACAGTTGGATGAGTCCGAAGGCAATACATGCACAGAGAATACCAATATAGATATATCAATATAGGGAGACAAAAGAAAAGACGAAGCAAACTGTAAAGAAGAGAAAACGGGATGATACAATTGATGGTCTCTTCAAGTGTGCACTGGAGATCCTCCAAAAATCTATGCATGATGACGATCGTTTTGGACAGTACGTTCCGTTGGAGCTCAGAGGTTTGCGCAGCAAGCACCTCAAGAGGCGGCTTAAAAGTGAGATTAGATGGGCTATCGTTCGTATTGTCGATGAGGATGACATGTACGGTGCTTCCTCATCCACCATATCTACACCCATGCTATCTCCTGTAGATATACAGGAGGCCAATGAACCTAACCTAAATCCCACGCACCAAACCTGTTCTGAATACTACAACAACATATACACAAATATTTAATTTTAAGTTTATACCTATATTATTTGAAATATTTCTGTTATGTATTAAGTAATATAATAAATGGGTTTTTTGAAAATATGTTTACTTTACCTGCATGTACTTGTCCTTAAGGGCTATGTAGATTGCAGAAGCCACTTCTTTCACTATTCTGCCAATCGTACACACTGGTATACGAAATAAATATTGAAGACTGCTGTATGAGTCTCCTAAAAATTAAATATTACTAACCTATTGTCAACTTATTGGTAATTTATGCTACATAGACATTACACATACCTGACGCTAAAAATCTCACCATAACACGTTCGTTAACAGAAATTGTTTCCCGCATTTTAGTGTTTCTTTTTACAATTTTTGGTCCGATTAGTTCTATTATATACTGAACTTGTACTGCATTCATTCGAACAATAAATTGCTGGGCATAAATTGCTGGGCATCTTCAATTTGTAGCTCCTTTACTAGACTGCTACAGGCACCTAACTCAGTCCTACGTCGAATCGATGGTCTAATCCAACATGTTTTTTTCTTTCTTTCCTGTCTTCTTTTTAATAAGATTTTTGCAACAATTACAGCGGCAAGCTTTTGGACATCCATTCATTCATAACTCGCAAACGTAGCTCTCAAAATTTTTAAAAACGCCATAGTGGACATGGTTCTGAGAGTACTTGCGTTACAAACTCTCCGTACTCTTTTCTAATATCTCGCCGAGAGCTGCTGAGAGCGAAAATTCACAAAAGTTACTCTCATATGGACATATTTCTAAAAGTTATTGAGAGAAACCATCGAGAGTAACTCGCGAAAGTCACTCTCTAGTGGACCGGAACCTTTATAGTGGTAACTCGAAACCATCAATTCCAATGCCTCACTCTACAAATACAAAAGAAACGTATGATACTAAGTCAACTATATTAAATCTCATTCAATATGCAAATTGTATTATATTCTGACACCATGTATTATATTAGGTTGCACGTCATCGATGACGTTTACATGTTGTCATAACTGTATTAGAGAAACTAAAAAAGTTACTTTGTTAAATTATACAGAGCATTTATTTTATTAGTTTAAATAGAAGATTTATAAATTGATCCTAATATACGCATTCATAGCAAATAAACACTTAATTTCCGTTTCAATATTAAATTTCTTTATTACATATCTTTAATAGACTAATAGTTCAATTCGGTGTTGACAGATAAATCATATCTGTCAAAAAGACGTGCGTTGTGGATATTCTTCCTGTCAAATTTTTCATGTATAGTTTTGCTTTGATATAAATTGTTTAAAAACAGTGCTTCTTAGAAGTGTATTTATTAAATGTATTTGTGTCCATTGAATATAATGCCGAAAGGTTTCTGTAAACAGTTGAGGCTTTTTACAAACTTTTCTATAATCATGTGTTACATTTAATCTGAATAGCGTAAGTATTGCTTATTTTAAATTATATTATGGATAGGTACGTAATGAAACATTTAAGGTTTTACGACAATCTAAATCAATTTAATAAATAAGTTGAGAAAGACAGAAGTCTTAGAGAATTTCAATTACTGAATATATTACGTTATAGTTATTGTATAGTGAATATATTTTTTCTTTGTTTATATCAAACGTCACTGGCAGAAATAAAAATAGATCCGGCAACATATACAAGGCGAGTCGTCATGGATCTAGTATGACGTGCAAGTGAATGTAACGCGTTTCCACCATAGTGCCTTCTAGTAGGCTTGCATAAAATAAGAAAACTACAAGCGTTCTTTATATTCTTTAATGTTTATAACCACAATAACTACAAATTTTCTGCATTGTCTCTGGCTATATTTGATCTGTTTTACTGTATTTATAACTGCTACATTTTGTAAAACTCTTGACTGCACCTTACTGATTTCAGATGCTCTGCAGTAATCTATTGCTTTGTTTAAGAAACTAAAGTTGGAGTCTGTGGCTTGAAACTACACAAAAACACTAAAACACCTTACCACACTAAAGCACAAAAATGGCTAAATACGTATTTCAACAACTAAGTTGTCATCATCAGTAGCACTGATTAAAAATTGCGCTGTCTACACACCGTAGCGTACAGAGCAACACTGATTTCCAATTTACGGGGATGGTTTATTCTTTTACCTAGGCTATTAACTACTTCATTAAAAATACCTGATCGTTGTACCGTTAAATACGTCATACTTACTATTCTAATCCTATCCTTTAATTCTAATATTCTAAGAAAACCAACAATATAATTTCCTATTTACGGGGATGATTTGTATATTTTTACCTAAACTATTAATTTCTGAAACGTTGCAAACGCGAGAGTGTTTTTCCAAAATTCATGAAAGTAAATGTTACTACGAATTGTAGGATATCGGATAAAGTAATTCAAGCTGCTAAAGACAAGTGGCTGAGTTCAGAAATTAAATATCAGTATAGTAAGCGTAGTAGACTAGAATTAGAATTATATAGTTTACATCTTAGATTAACAAAAAATTTAACTAATGTTGAATTTGAACATTGGTGTCATTTTCATAGAAAGATCGTGGAAGTAACTAACTATAAACTTGAAAAGAAAGTTATGAAACTCAATAATAAATTTCAAAAGCTTTGTCCGTACGTCAATAAATGTCAGAAGGTATGTTCTATGAAAGAGACACTTATAGTCAACCATTCATCTGAGACTTTCAACGCCGAAGAGTTAAATTTATTATATAAAGGTTTGAAATATTGTATACCTAGTGGTAAGATCCCTCTTGAAGAAGTGATTGCTGGCATTGAAACTCCCATAAAAAGTCTTGATGAATCATCGAAACTATTTATTAGGGAGGCCTGCAAGGTTCAAATTGAAAGGAACTTACAACTGCATAAACAAAACAGAAATAATAGGGAATTAAACATTATTAAAAATCTCAGATCGAAAGATTGCTTTTATATTAAGGCCGACAAGGGTAACACGTTAGTAATTTTGGCTAAATCGGACTATTTTTGCCGAGTTCAAGAACTTATTAGTACGGGTCCGTACGTGTGTTTAAACAAAAATCCACTACCAAAATTAGTCAGAGAAACTAAGAACGCGTTGAATAATTGTCCAAAATTGATAACTTCGTCACTCAAGTTTCGGTTAAATGTATCCAATCCGGTCATGCCTAGAATGTATTGTTTACCTAAAATACATAAGCCCGGTAAGTCGATGAGACCTATTGTGTCAGGTATAGACTCACCGACTTATTTACTGTCTAAATGGCTAGTAAATGAATTCACAAATTTACCATTGCGACAAGATAGCTTTGCAGTAAAAAAACTCGCTGGAGTTCATTCAAAAAATCAAACATTATAAGTTGCAAGAAGGTGATATTTTGATTTCGTTTGATGTCAGTTCATTGTTTCCTTCAGTACCGATTCCAGAAACCCTGAAATATTTGGAACGTTTACTTCAGAACAATAATATCGAAAAGGCGATAATAGATGAATACATGCAGTTAACATCTCTTTGTATGTCTCATAACTGTTTTCAAATAGAAGGTAAATTCTATGAACAACGACATGGTACTGCCATGGGAAATTGCTTGTCTCCATTTATTGCCGATTTATTCATGAGTAATTTTGAAATGGATTTCAAAAAGAACGCCAAATATTTCCCTTATAAAGTATGGTTAAGGTACGTTGACGATATTTTCGCGATTTTTGACACTAAAATGTATGATACCGAAATGTTTCTTAATGAATTAAACTCAAAATTCCCCAGGATTAAATTCACTCTTGAGAAGGAAAACAATGGACAATTAGCTTTTCTAGATACATTAGTAATTAAAGCAGGTTGCAATATAGAAATAGATATTTATAGAAAGGAAACCAATGTAAACAGATTCATTACAGCAGATTCTAATCATTGTTTGCAACAAAAATTGTCTTCATTCAATTTTCTAATCCATCGCTTGTTAAACTTCCCACTTACAAGAGATAGATACGAGAAAGAATTACGCCTTATAAGAGGTATCGCTGAATACAATGGTTTCCAGTCAGACGTAGTTGACAATATCTTAAGAAAAATGAAACGTAAGAATGTAATTCTAAATTCCACAACTTTGCTACCTCAAAGTGATATAGATAAGAAATTTGTTGTCCTACCTTTTCATAATATTTCGAGAAACTTAAATAATATTTTTAAAAATGTTGGTTTGCAAGTCGCGTTTAAATCATGTAATTCGTTGAAAAGTCTTTTGAGTAGTACTAAAGATAAAATTGAGGTAGAACAAAAATCTGGAATTTATGAAATTAATTGTAATAAATGCGAGAAAAAATATAGCGGCCAAACTAGACGTTCGATTGCAACTCGCTATAAAGAGCACATTGCTCATTTTCGGTTTAATAGGACAGAGAAGTCTAGTGTAGCTCGACATATTTCGAACACAGGTCATGATATTCCAGCAAGCGGCCTCAAACTTATAAAACAAGTACGCAATTATAGAGAACTAGATAGTTACGAGAGTATATACATTCAGAAAAATAAAAATAAATTAATGAATTCAGATAACGGGCCAATTCCCCAATCTTGTTTATATAAGTTTGTGGTGTAAACAATACCTTTTAGATACCGTTAGTTTTTCATAGTACATTAGAATTGAATTATAGAATTATAGTATTAAGCATGACTAATTTAACGATACAGCGATCAGGTACTGTTAATGACGTAGTTAATAGTCTAGGTAAAAATATATAAACCATCCCCGTAAATTGGAAATCAGTGTTGCTCTGTACGCTACGGTGTGTAGACAGCGCGATTTTTAATCAGTGCTACTATGATGACAACTTAGTTGTTGAAATACGTATTTAGCCATTTTTGTGCTTTAGTGTGGTAAGGTGTTTTAGTGTTTTTGTGTGCTTTGTTTAAGGTTAAACTTGGCTCTCTTAGTAATCGTCCTTGGATCTCTTACCATTTCTTCTTGTTGGGTGTACTCTGTTGTTTGTACCACCTTGCGTAACTCAGTTAAGAAATTATCAAACGTTTGACCTTCGCTTTGTATAATGCTGTTAAATCTGTATCTCTCAAATATAACGTTTTTCTTGGGGGCGCAATAATTTTCAAACTTCTTTTTAATTGTCGCCAGAGTCTTTTCTTTGCCTTTCTTCTTGGTTTCGGAGATTGCACATATATCTATTTTGTGTCTAGTAAGTTCCATCAGTATTTCCTGTTCTTTATTGTTCCATGATCTCACGTTCCATGTCGCCACTCTCAGACAGTTTGACTTTTTCCATAATCTCGTTTTCATTTTCCGTTTCCTCGCCATGTTCGTTATCAGGCAATCCGTCCCATTCCGAGGCTGTATATTGGTTCTGTGAGCGTTAATAGGTTTTTACTGTGGGTAGGTTGCTAACCTTGCCCACAAACCCTCCTCCTTTGTCCGGGCTTGGGACCGGCAGAGGCAGTTACTGAGCTACTCAATCCACCCAGCACTTACCCCAGGCGGACAACTGATAAAAGACATCTATACAGGCGGCTGCATAAGAGTGAAATGTAATGGAGAAACATCACAAGCGATACCGGTTGGAAAGGGAATACGACAGGGGGACTCGTTGAGCCCCATGCTGTTCAATTTTATGATGGACGAAATAATAGAATCTGTGAAAAACATGAGAGGATATAGGATGGGAAGAAATAACATTACTATTTTATGCTATGCAGACGATGCTATATTGATAGCAGAGAATGAGGACAATTTACAGAGACTGTTACTTCAATTCAATAACACATGCAAAAAATATAACATGAAAATCTCCACAGAAAAGACTAAAGTATTGACGATTGCAAAAGCCCCAATTAGATGCAAGTTAGTTGTAGACAACGTCATAATAGAACAGGTGATGCAGGTGAAATACTTGGGCACAGTAATAACAAGCTCGGGTGACATAGACAAAGAAACAAATGAACAAGTTACGAAAACGAATAGACTCGCTGGATGCATGAGCGACGTAATCTGGAACAACAAGTACCTGAGAATTGATACAAAAACAAGAATATACAAGAGTGCATTGAGGCCCATACTGACCTATGGGGCCGAAGTAAGGTCACAAACGGCTAAAACCAGAAGGCAAATGCAAACGACGGAGATGAAGGTCCTGCGAAGAATAGCAAGAAAAACCAGATGGGACAGAGTTAGAAATGAAAATATAAGAGAGACATGTCAGGTAACGGAGATTGATATATGGACAAGAGAGCGAAGACAAAACTGGGAGGACCACGTGTCTAGAATGAGCAACGAGAGATTGCCAAAAATAGCAAGAGACAGCAGACCACTTGGAAGAAGAAGGACAGGAAGACCGAGGAAAAGATGGAGAGACAGTTTATAGGGATTGGTTACATAACAGGAGAAATCCTAATAGAAAGAAGAAGAAGAAGAAGAAGAAGAAGTCTTTTCTTCATCTTCTGTGAAGGTAAATGAATTGTAGAGCTCTAAACCATCATCACCTACAAAACTCAAAAACACTGCTACCTGTTTGGCTTCCGGCGTTGTTGATAACTCTGTTGCTGTGCTGAATATATCAAATTTTTGGTTAAATCTCCTCCAGTTCTCAGAAATATTCGCATCTAGCGACAAGGGCTCGGGGGGCCTAAACAAACTTTCAATACTTTTGCTTCGACTAATCCTAGCCGTCTAACCTGACACCATGTATTATATTTTGACACCATGTATTATATTAGGTTGCACAGCAATCTAGTGCCTTCTAGTAGGCTTGCATAAAAAGTCAAGTTAGCACCCCATCGATTTTTTTAAAAATCTCGGAAAACAGAACAGCACAAATGAAACTAATAACGGCACAATTGAGCACAAATGAAGCACAATTGACATCCAATTTATACTACATAAATTATAACTTGAGGGGGCCGAACTTGACAGAGCTGTTTACGTGCTGTACTTAGGTTTTAATTTACCTCAACTTTCTAATTTTTGGTTTTTTCTATAATTAACTAATAACTATTATAATTTATTGTGTATTATCCCCCTACTTTATAATTTTTGCCTAACATTAATTTTCTGTATCATTCAAATCATTCAATACAGTGTTCGTTAATGGCCATGTTGGTCGAAACCACGCTCACACCATTTGTTTAAATATAGGAATGCAACAGAGTATATTATGTGTTTTATTATTTTAGTTTACTGATGTATTTATTTTATTTAGTGCAGCTATTAAGATTAAGAAGACTATCAAATTCGTCGTGAGAATCGTAAACATTATTTAGTGATTATGTAGCGAAACAAATAATCATAATTAAAATATTTTATCGTACTAGCTGACACTATCAACTCTAGCTACAGAACGTAAACAATATCTATCATTAATGGTATGCAATCGCCAAAAGTATTTACAGCATGCAGGCCGATGTGATTCAAGGTAAATAACATTCGACGGGTTCTAGGTATTCAGATAATATTTCCTTAATACAAAACTAAGTCAATGATTAGTACCCACATAAAAAAAAAACAAACAAATATTTATGTCAGTGCAAACTCAACGTGATAATTGTAATAACTATTGTTGTTATCCGATAAAAGTTCATTTCATACCAATCATATCTGCAACTCTCGCTGTAAGTCTTTATTGGTTGGTGAATGCGAAAATTCTTGTTCCTTTTTTCCAAGCAGTTATCTATTTTATCGAACACTCGAACTATGCTTATCTAATGTTATTCATACACACTTGTTTGGGATATTAAGGTCTGATCGGTGAGATAATGTAACATTGCAGTCATACAATGACGTACAAAACTTGATAAATATAAATATCTATTAGTTAATGAAGATGTTCAAATAAAATTTGAAACGTAAAAATTAAGGAAGCAATGTTTTAATGTCATATTTCTAAGAAAATTTGACTTACTAATGTTATAAGTAATAGTAACAATAATAATATTCTTTCTTTTATTTCTTTCTTTTATTCTTTCTTTGTCTTTATTTGTCTAACAGCAAAAATGCTAATTACAGGACAACAATTTGCACTTGATAGAATTTCCTATAACTATAAATCAAAATACAAAGCGACAATATACAATATAACTTTTAGAATACATTCTAGTTTGAAATATTTTATTAAAAAATATAATTTAGAGCAGGGATGCACAGACTGCTACTCGGGAAAATTATAAGCCAAGGACGGGCCACTACAAAGAATACTTATTGACACAAATATTTTTATTTTTAAATAGTACGAATTACTACAAATGATAAAAATAAAAGAACATTCAAAAATGTTTGTTGTAATTATGTAATTGTTTATTTCATGTATTATTATTTTGATGCATGACATTGCATTGACCTAACAATTTTGTTTATGTTTGGCTCCACATTACTTATCGCCACACGTAAAATTGCTTCCAGATTTTCATTTGCTAGACGGTTTCGATTTTTTGTGTTGTTAAGTTTCATCACTGAAAACGTTTGCTCACAAATATACTTCGATCCAAATTAGCTTGCGCATTTCTATGCATTTATTCGCAACTCTTTAAAAACGGTTTTGTCAACGCAACGGTAAAAGTTGAGTAGATTACCTTCATTAAACTTGTTTCGTAAATTATCATCATTTTGCATGTCTATTAATTGCAGTTATATTGATTCCGGGGCATTTTCGGGTGAAATGTTGAAAAGATTGCTGAAAAAATCCAATACAGGTTCAACTTTTTGAAGTCTACAAAACGATCATGAAAAGCTTGTATCAAAATATCAACTTTTTCAACATAAGCGAAATTGACATCAGTTTTATTGAATTTCTCCATAATTTTTTTGTACTTCGGAAAATGGCTGAAATTGGCTTAATTGAGTTGTGTCCTGAAAAGACTCAATTTGCATTGAAATGACGAACATCAGAGTATACCTGCGAAATCAATTGATCTTTGCCTTGGAGTCGCGTATTTAAGACATTCAAGTGATTTATGATGTCTACAAGAAACGCTAAGTCACACAGCCAATCAGGGTTGTCGAATTCGCGGACGTCCTTTTTCTTTTTCGCCAGAAATATTTTGATTTCTTCAATCAAGTTAAGAAACCGCTCTAGTATCAACCCACGACTTAGCCACCTTACTTCAATGTAAAACAGGAGATCACTATATTCGCTTTCAATATCCTCGAGAAATTGTTTGAATTGAGACCTCGTGATTTTATAAAGTTTACAGTAGGTACTACAACTTTCATCACATTTTCAAATCCCAATAATTTTGAACAGAGGGCCTCTTGATGTATAATGCAATGAAACTCCATTAGTTCCTTCACTCTAAAAAGTGTTTGTGTAAAATTACAATGAAAATCATTGGCAACTCCATGACCAATTATAATCATTGTAAGAAAACATGTGAATGTAGTTGTACAAGTACATCAATTAATATTACTTGTTCAGCTGGAAAAGATACAGCAAGGTAATGTAGTGTTACAAGGCATGATTGTAAATTTCAATTTTTAACATTAAAATTTACGATCGTGTAATGTAAAATCACATCACCGCTATGTAAGTAAGCAACGACTCGATGTAAATCTACGTACACTAACTGTGAATGTACATTCAATCCATGTTAAGGTACATACATTAGGTGTGGATCTACAACCGGATTACTTAATTGTACATACAGCTCTTGTAATGTTTTTCCGTGTTTTATTATTAAGGAGCCTTTTCCTCAGTCATTTTTTTACGTAAAATCAAGTATACACCCCCATTCGTCAAAAAGTAATATACATTAGGGGCAAAGTACATTATTACCGGCACACTTATTTTTCAGTTTTTGCATGCATTCGCGAGGCACTGTAGAATCTTGTCCACATATCACTTTTTAAAAATGCTTTTCATTTAGATATTGCCATATAATTTTCAGAAGATATGTTTCCTTGATTGCCGCTCCACTACTGTAATCAAAAAATAAAAAAAAATAGTTGTTTAAGCTAGAAATTTTATTTATTGCAGTTAATTTTATTATTAGAAAGATTATAATAACAATAGATATTGCAAGGTGTAAATGAAAAACAAACAAAAAATAAACTAAAACAAAAACCGAACCAATAAACTTTTCTTTCTTTTGTTGCCTGTCGTCTCCTGATCAGGGTTAATTTTCAAAAAATACATTTGAATGAACTCAAGTACGTGGCAAGGGTACTTCATATTGCAATTGTAACAAAATACGAAGAGAGCTTTAAAGGAGGCAACTAAGTCTTCACAACTTAACACCTTCTGTTTTCTTTATGTAGATGTGGTATCCTGCAACATTTTCAGTAACTAAAAAGACAAAATTAAAAAAAAGAATAATTTAACTTGTTAACATTACCTTCATTCGTTATTACGATGCACAGAACACTAAATTTGATTTTTTCAAAAACATTCAAATCCTGAAACAGTTAGGACTTCAGCTAATGAGAATATGTTTCACTTATTTTAATAATCTCCTCCATCTTAATTATTAGAAAATTTATATCTTCTTTAAAGTAGTCAAGCATTTAATATATTTTTCTTCATCATCTGGAGGTAGAATGTCGGTTATAATGTTTTTTCAATTGCAAATTGAAGTAGTTTCCCGTGTTTTTTCACAAACTTTTTTCTCAACTTTTCAAAATGCCAAAATTTTACTTCCTTTTTTGAAAAGAATTGGCCATTCTTCTATGATCTGTGTTGACAGTAGGTTGCGAACGATTTATAAATGCTCTTTGCATTGTATACGTGTCATTAAGCAGCTTAATGGGAGCTCTATCTAATATTAAATCTTCGGGCGAGTCAGTTTATGGAATGTCTATATAGGATCTGATCGGCGTTATATTTTTCGATGACATTTATTTTTATACATCCACTAAAAGAAAGTGAAAACTACTTATTGTATACATTACACATTCCTGAACACTATAAAATGATACATACATCATATATGTATTGTTTACATGCCCAACAGCATCATGATTTCAATTACATATAAAACAAACAGAGTTAACTTACCAAATAACTCACTGTAGGTTGGTCCCCACTGCAGTCTGCAAGCTTAACCTTAAGCCACAGACAAACTGATGCCAAAGCTTTAAATAATTGTCACCGTCAGATGCTATAATAATGAACTACAATGATTAACTTACCTTATAATAACTTATAAATTACAAGTTACAACTACCGCGCGATCATTTAAATTCGAAATTATAGCAGGCTGTGAAATTTAAATTAAGTTGGTATATAAGTACTAATTTACAATTTGAATTGTCAAAGTGACGTTTCAAAATGTTAATTAATCAATAATTGACATTCTGGACAACCTAATAAAAAAAATCCCGCCTACTATAATTTAGAATTTAAATGATCGCGTGGTATTAATTGTATAACCAAAACATAAACGACTGCACGTAATTGTCATGAAAACCACTAACAAACTGAAATCACTGCGCATGCGTTCATGGATTGTAGAAACAAAACATCAGCGGCTCGCAAATATATGAAAACTACACTAAATTTTAATTCCTTTCTTAAAGATAGTGCACATATCGGCTTGCTGAATATAATTTTACTACCTATCATACAATATAAAGAGAAGTTGTATGTTTTCCCCTAAAAATAAATACAAGTCACCTAAATGGAATGGGTCTAGAACACACTCAGGCGTCAACTGATTTATGGCGGGATTGAATATTACAGTGTCCTGGATGAACCTATACTTAGGCAAGATTTATAATAACAAATGTAGTGGGCAATAATATAATTAATACACAATTATTTCTCTTACTTTATTATGCTGTTTAGGTACTTATACAATAATAAATTGTATTTATATTGATTTTGATTTTTAAAATATTATTCACGAACGTATTTGCACGTATAAAAATCACAAGTGGGTTAATTAGTTAACATGTTATAAACTTTTAATGAGAATACTTATTAAGAGTACTTATTAAGAAGCCTTACACTAACTGTGAAGTATTGTAATCTCACAGTATTTTGAATTTGAAATCACAGAGACTAATAGCGAATTTACATTACAAGTGATGAAAACACAGTAAATGTTGTGAAAGTTCTATGAGATAAAGCAATCTTACATTCCTTTTAAAACTAAAATTACATGCTAACTGTGATTTTACAGATAAATTGCAATTTCACATTAAACTCCAGGGGATCTTACATTACATTGATAATTACTTTTAAATTATTGGAAAAATTACAGTTATAATAAATGTATTTTTCAGTCGATTTTTAACAGTGTTGGTATCTATGTTTTTAGTTTGTAAATACTCTTTTAACATAGCTATTATCCCAGATTTACTTCCAACCATTGAAGGTGCTCCGTCAGTCGTAATACCAGATAATTTCGTTAAATCCAAATCCATTATAGAACATTTTTGAGCATGTCACTCCCCTTGGTTTGACTTGTCAAAGAACTCATACCAATCAGTTCTTCACTCACTTCAAAATTTTGCGTTACACCTCGTAAAAATATTAAGAATTGAGCAGTGGAAGTTATATCTGTAGTAGATTCGTCGAGTGCTATAGAAAAATACTCAAAACTTCTCGATTTCGTAGCTAATTGCTCTTCTATATTAGCTGCTAATGTGGTAATTCTTCTTTGAACAGTCATCCGATTTAGTTGAATTTTCTCAAACTTCTTTGCATCTTTCGGACACTTTTTTTTGCGGCGATATCTAATCACTGCTTAACAAACTCACCATCTTGAAAAGGCCGACAAGTTTTCGCTATTATTCGAGATATTTCATAGCTAACTTCAGTAGGTGTTTCAGCATCTTGAATTGGTTTTGTAAACATAGCTTGTTGGCCTATTAGTTCCCGTTGGAAAGTGGAAATTTCTTGCGTTCGATTTTCGCCGGTTAATTTGGAATAAAATAAAAAGTTAAGAAATATTTTAGTTTGAATGGATTTTTACCTACTTTTGTAGTTTTTCGAACAATTTTTAAAAGGAAGTGCCTCCGTAGCCGGCGCCGGTTCTAAGTATGGTTGCCGGCACCGGCATACCGTATCGCTACCGGCGGTTATGTGATTGAATCTCCACCCCCTTTTACACTACCTATAACTAAAAATTTCCAACTAATTTTAAAATTTTTGTCTACAACTATCGCGCATAATTTATGGATTACTAAGGTAATTTTGGCAAGTTATGACAATGATTATTTAGTCAGTTGAATAATAATTACAGCGATGGAGTTATGGTCATAACTCAATCGTTATGTCAATATCAGTTTCTTTCCGTGAAAGTTGTAGATAAAGTACATATAATATTCTATTAGCGTGTTATGACTATAACCCACGAAGATGACATGCACCATGAGCGACAGCGAGTGGTGTAAGCATCTGAGGTTCTCTTCCATCATTGCAAGCAAATGTTTTCATCAAATAAAGACTGGTTGCACATAGATCGAAGTTTGAGGATGTGGCGACAAGGTATCTGGACGGAGGTCCAAAACATGCACTGACTGATAAGGTGTTACCTCTAGAAGACCTTCAATAGTAGGAACAAGACATTTTTTTTCTTCATTAAATTGAAAATCTTTGCATTTAGTCATACATTCAAGTTGCTGTTGAACCTTTTGAAAAGCGAAATTCCTTGAAAGTCTAGAATACAAATCTTCCACTGAAAAATTATTTCTGGATAAGAGTCAAACATATGTTTCATCTCAAGATCTTGAAAATAGAGGTATTTCACATTTGCTTCCACATCAACGTTAATATGAACGTCACATTTGTAAGTATTTCGAAAATTAATACACATTCATCAAACTTCATTCTGTTATGTGGTTTTCTGTGTAGATTTGTTAAGTCTTTCAACGATTCTGATAGATTTTCGTCTTCGCTAGGACCGGTTGAGATACCGTAAAGTGGGGATAGACGACGCAATATCTTGGAAAAACCTCGTGTGAAATGTGTGTGACAATGTTTACTATTTAATGTTTTTTATCTTCAAAAATATTTACATGAAGATTTTTTTTATATCGTTCATCAAATGTGCAGCTGGCTCGTAAATGTTGTTTTTTCTTTTGTGTACCAGCCTTAGTTAGTAGACATTAATCAAATTCATGCATTTTTGTGGTTATTTCTAAAGCACATAACTTTTTTAAGAAAATAAATTAGTACAAAAACTGGCCTTGACATTACAAATTTATGTCTTTTGCATCACTAACCCAAATTTGAGATTCTAAAATTACAAAATAAATTTAAAAAACGCAAAACGGCGATGTCTTAGTTTTCGATAGGTAAACGGTCCTCTTAATATTACGTTCAAATTTAGATGAAGATAACTACTATACATACATATATAAGAAATTTTGAAGTTTTATTAGAAAATTTGACATTTAGTGCGTTCTGCTGACGCAGAGGTCCGACCGCTCTATGTGCGGTCGGACTTTTATTAAGTGGAGAAAATCACATATTGTGAGCAACATGCGCATTAACTTGTTCAAACACCAACTTACTACATAGTTTTGAGCAAGTTGCTTGAAGAGTAAAAAAAAACTAAATTATTTCGCGGTCACACCCTTCAACTTCTTTTCGTACTTTTTTATGCAAACTTTCTGTCTTTCTTGATGTTTGTTGTTGGTGTTTGAAATACATCTTACGATATAATTGTTTTTAACATTTTTTTGCGAATTTTCTGTTATGTAGTTTTCTGTGTAGATTTGTTAAGTCTTTCAACGTCACAAGGCACCCGGATTCATTAATGATATTATTTTGTACGATTTTTTTGTTGGCGCGAGCCTGCAATGGTGCTACTGAATTAACCTTAAGCTGATTTGAAATGTTCAGTCTTTGCTGGGGTAAACTTTTAAATAAAGTTAGTGATACCGGATGAGTGTGATCTTCATTCAGTTCCTGTATCTCTAAAAATTTCCCACAAGAAGTTAATTTTAAAAACATACCGGCTGGACACTTCTGCCTAAATGTAAATGTGTTTTTTGTTTTATTCCTAGGAGTGTGCATTCTGCCACCTTTAATGCAAGCTATTCTTTCATAATGGTAAATTAAGTCTTGTTTTGCTTGAGCTGCCACACTTTCAGGATATCTTTTAGCCTGCGTCTTGATGGTTCTAGAATCTCTAATCCAGGAATCATTGAACACTTCATTTTTGTATTTTTGTAACTGCTTGTTGAAATTCTCGTAACTTTCAACCTTATCGCCCACTTTCAACATTCTGCAATTAGAACATCGTTTTTAACAAAAAGACATATCTGCGAATTTAAATAAATTAAAGAAAATTAACACTAAAAGTTAAGGCGTTCACGCGAGCAATATGGAAAACAGAGGTTATGTTGATATGCCGGTAACGATACGTGAAGCCGGCTGCCGTCCGCAATTCTTGATGCCGTAGCTGGCCGGCATCAATATGCATACAAAACGGAGACCGGCGCCGGCTATGGAGGCACTTCCTTTTTAAAATTCCTTGGCGGGCCGCATAAATATCGACAATGGGCCGCGGTATGTGCATCGCTGATTTAAAACTTGGAACGCGTATGTGAACTATCTTGTTTGTCTGTCATATACCCATTTATATTTATATTTACATTTTATATTGACTGTTATTGTATTCTTAAATACATTAATAAATATATTGACTTGACTTGAGTAAAAGACCTACTTCCGGTCGGAATTTCGAAAAACCTTTTTAATAAATCTATTATAAAATTATCAGTACTTTTGATTCCTACCGAAATTTGTATAAACTTAGTAGTTGACGTGATATTAGTCAATTTTGATTTTTTCACTGAAAAAAAAAGTAAGCTACTGCTTCTAGTCCACCGATTTTACTGAAAAACTAATCAGATCTCAAGAAGGAGATTATACTCGTAAATATAAAATTTGCTTTAGCCGTTTGACCGCTATCGTGGTGACACACATTTTTTTTAAACCCGCTTTTTTGGTATCAGGGGACTTCAAAACGTGGACGTCTGCAAATATCTCGAGGTCGAACATTTCGTCATCACAATACTTCCTTATACTACGTATAAGAAAGTAAATTATTATGTCATGATGTTGCTCTTAAAATAAAATATTGAAAATATAATCCAAAACAAGTATTTATATGAATCAATAAATGCTGTAAAATTCGAACTGTCAATTTTCAATTTGACATAGAATTTGGCGGGAATAATTTCAAATATTCATTTTGACCCAAAATATTTTTAACGTAGTTTGGTTATGGTATTATTTCCCCAGTATAACGAATGTTAGTTCAATAAACAACAAAAAATATTCTAGATGTCAACTGGTTTCGTCAAACTTTTTTTTTCAATTTTTTCACTTTTCTACTAATGAATACTCTTTATTTTATGCAATAGTGCACTTTATTGTTTAAACAATTGGTAAGTAAAATATTAAATTATTAACTGTTACGTTGTGTTATCACGTTTTAGTAACTTATTATAATTAATATATGTGAAAAGAAATTTTGCATAAAGAGAAAGATCAAAAAAAGTTGTTGAAGACATAGTTGACAGTTGTTCTTCAAGAATTATTTCCTTATCAACTATCTGTTTGTTGAACATTATAGATCATAGAATCCTGTCGATGTCCGAAATTTTCTATGGAAAAAAAATTGTTTCAGGGAGTTTATAAAGTCATCCGATATAAAATATAAAATTTGGTATCGATAGCTTTTGCCGTTTGAACGCTATTGTGGTGACACACACTGAATTTTTTTTTAAAAACCAATATTTTGGTATCAGGGTGGACGAAAAAACGTGGGCGCCTGCAAAAATCTCGAAAATTTTCGTCATCACAATACTTCCCTATACGACAGGTCGTATTAAGGTGACCAGATTTCGAAGTTCGAAATTCGTGACGCTATACAAATTATTACAAATAATTCTATTATTGTTGTTATTGTGGTGGAGTTTAAATAAGAATAAATTAAATTTCATTATTCATTTTTAAACAAAATAATAAATTTGTAACCCTTCTAAATTATTTTGATGAAGTAACCTTATATTTCTCTGAAGCATGAATATTTCTTAGAGCAACTTTTTCTTTTTTGATCTTCTTATAAAAGTCCGTGCAATTTTCATCAACATTTATACCGGGCATGCAAACATTTAGTATTATTGCTTCGGCTTTGGTTGGCGCACATGTAAATTTAGGCTCAAATGACGCTTGAAGCAGCTTGGTCGTACAACCCATAGACCTAAAGCTATAGTTGTGGCAAATAGTTTGGTATACAAAAGTTCCATCTACTGCAGCTAATTTTCCTTCCTTATCACGCATTTTGTCTTGTTTGAAGAAATTCTTTAATAACGAGCTAGAGGCAGCAGCAGAGTTTGACATTTTATGTTTATTAATATCTATATGAAATTTAATATCTGTATTGCCACCATGGCCATAGATAACTTATACATAGTATATGGGTAACTAAATACTAAATATTCTAACCATATCAGACTCATCTCTTGAAATTTTCAGGTACTAAATTAAATGGCGGCAATTTTTGAAATTAAGCATAGTACATTCTTATCCATAATTATTTATAGTTTGTGAACAAAATCCTAATATTTTTGTAATTAACTTCTTTTATCAAAAATTACTTAATATAATTAAGAAAAAGTTACTTACTAAAATATTAGTTTTGTTCATATACGTCTTATACAAGTCTCTATTTGAGTTTGGAGATTATACTTTTTTTTGGCAATTATACACATACCTATTCTGAAAAATAATTGAACCATATTCAATAAACAAGAGTGTTTTAAAGGTAATCTAAATGTAACATAAAGCTACATTACTTAAGTACAAAAATTTTATAGTCTTTATTTAAACATACAAAAAAATAGATAAAATACACAAAGCACTTTTCTATTACCATTTTGTTCTTTGTAAATATTTCTATTTTCTCCACTCCATTCTAGTTCTTCATTAGTTGGACTTCTCTATTCTTCTTATGATTTCTTTGTCGCAATATCATTTCTACAGTGTTTTATTCATGTACCTACTATCAAGTGTTGCTAAAGACTAAGTATATGGAAGAATATATAAACTACAAAAAGCTTTGGCTGAAATCTTGGTGGCCGTATCTATAAATTAAATTAAAATTTCTGCAATGTATACGACAAATGTGATATATCTCTATTGCTACAAATGTTTACCCATTTAACAAATAAATCTACAGGCATTAGGAAATTAGTGTGGGGGAGATTTCTTGTCCATACAATTCCGAACAGAACATGAGCGATACGCCAATAATGATTTCAGAAGGAATAGAATGGTAAAGCTGGAAATAGTAAGGAGTACCTATGAAGAACATTTTAGATAATGCTAGGATTATGGAACTACAAAAGTTATGGAAAAATAACACGTATTTTTTAATATGAGATTACACTTTCTAAGAAAATAATTTGTGGCGAAGTTCTTGGCACAGTGGTTGGCATTATTTTGTTCGAATAGACCACGTTAGCATTGACTGTATCGCCACACCACCGCAAAATACTTTGCTGAAAATTATTTTATAAAACCATTTTGTTGCATAAAATGTCATCTCAAAATAAAAAAAATCTGCAATACACGTTGGAAAAGGAAAATAATATCACAGAACATTTTGCAAAAATACACATACACTGATACCAAAAACTATAGCTACAAACGTCTGATTTAAGTTACGCCCCTCTGACCATGGCTTATTGAAAATTTTGAAGAACATGTATTTGCACACTACATCGGCATCGCCTATAGTTTTTAAATAAACAAGCATTCCTTCTGTAGGTCTTCGTTCGACGTATACTTTCGTTTTTTTTAACCCATTAACTGTGGATTCAGCCAAAGTGTATTTCACACTGTAGGTCTGTTTACTAACTAATTACCCAACTTAAATATATATTTCATTAATTATAATTATTATTTATTCAGCACTTGTATATAGTTTCCAGACCATGTGAATACAACACAACTTGAACCCGTTGTTGAAACGATAAAATTTTTAATGTTCCTCTCTATCTATGTTAAATACACTTTCGTGGCAATCAACTGATATACCAACAATGATTCATGTCCGTAAAACTACGTCTCCCAGAATTTTAAGTAAAATTGATATCGCAAACTGTCGTAAACATAAAAAATGAAATATTTAGAATTTCGCCCGAGCGCAATTACTCGACAATTGGACGTTATAATTTAAGAAAAGCTCCTACCTACATCTACGCTACTTACACAATTCGTTAATCGCTCTTCTATTGTGTGCGAGTTAGTCTTGAAGTAGAAGAGCGTATTTTGTACCGCCGCCTGTTAAACGGCCACTGCCAAAGAGTGGTGGAAATAATCGACAATATTTGCATCAATATAAAGGCGGAATTTCGTTCTTACATTTTATAAGTACTGAATTTTATGCTGTACAAGCATTGTGTATTAACACAAAATCGAATGTAACACAATACGATAAATAAATTCACATTTAAGAAAACTATTTGTAAATTTTCAACATAAATATCAAAAATAAAGGAAATATAATGAGTGGATTAATTTATAGATTTATATTTATAGATTATTCTTTAACAAATCTTATGTGTTGCGTTTATTTATCAGTAAATTTGTAGTAGTGCAGTGCGATAACTCCTGTGTTTAGCTTTGAACAGATACAACCTACAGAAGGAATTATGACTTTAATAAAAGGTGAAAATCCACATATATCTGTGAACTGTGGGAAAAATGAAGAGATCACTAATAAGAACGATGATGCGTGAGTATAATGCGTTTTGCTTTTATTGCTGAATTAATATCTAAGTGCCTGAGTTAATGTCACACAAAATGAATGAGTTAGAAATTTAGAAACAATATTTTTTATAATTTTGTGATAACAACAATCATAATTTTTATTTCCACAAAATATAAAATAATCAGAAAAGAATAGGAAATAGGTATATCAAGATTAATAGTATTATTAATTATTTATACTAATACACACATTTTACAACACCAGTATGTATATAATTGAAAAGCACACCAAAGCTATATATCTGTATACAGAAAACTTCAAGGATGTATCACAGAATTTTGAAAACTTAATGCATATATGTAGAATTGTCTAAATGATAAATTGTAGGATAGCTCGCTTGAGCATAATAATAATAACTTAAAGCTTACCATTTATTTTTTTCTTATACGTATGTGCGTTCCGAAATGTGTATACAGAAGTTGTTCTAAATTAAACTTTAAATTTTGTATTTTTTAATAAGATAAACCTCTGAGTAAAAGTGTCACTTCCGGTCCGAATATTGAAATTTTTTTATACAGAAATTATACCAAATTCAATTCAAAGTACTTTTATTTTCCTAATAAATCTCTGTAAAAACAACTTGAGAAACTTTGCACAAAAATGAGAAGAAGTGGTATTTCCGGTCCGAATTTTGAAAGTAAATAATGAGGTGTGGCCACCACAGGACTGTCTTATATGTTGAGCGTCTCAAACTACACAATTTTAAAAATCCTTTTTACAAAAATTATTCAAAATCCTTTTCCAAGTACTTCCATTCTCTTAATAAATCCATATAGAATGCATACTTTGCACGATATTCGAAAAAAGTGCTACTCGCTAAGAGTAAATATGTTTTTGAAATTTTGTGTATACAAAAAATATTGCAAAGCCAGCTTTAAATACTTTTGTACTCTTGATAAATATAAATAGAATGCATAATTTACGACATATTTGCAAAAAGTTGCAATTCGATTTTCGATAAGAGTAAAAGACCAACTTCCGGTACGAATTTCGAAAAACTTTTTAAATAAAATTCTGAAATTTAATTTTTAGTACATTCGAATTCTTTATATACTTGCATAAACTTATTAGTTGATGAAATATTGGCAAAATTCGATTTTTGCCCTGAAGTAAACTACTTCTTCCGGTATGGCGATTTTACTGAAAATCTAATCAGATCTCAAGAAGTTTATACTGCCAAATACAAAATTTGGAATTTATAGCTATAGCTGTTTGACCACTCTCGTGGTCATACACACACACAGAGAGGGAGAGAGTGAGAGAGAGAGATTTTTTTAAAACCACTTTTATGGTATCAGGTGACTTCAAAATGTGGACATCTGCAAAAAGCTCGAGGTCAAAATTTTCATCATCACAATACTTCCTTATACTTATCAGAAAGTAAAAATGACGTTTTAGCTATTTTTTTCTTCCTAAATCTGTCGATAATAGTATATTAAAGAACAAGTGTCATAAGACACGTCTTATTGCACGAGCCCAAGTTTAGGACACGACGAGTGCAGCGTTGTTTTGATACATAAAATATGTTTCCAGAATTATTATTGCTGTGAAGCGCACAGAGTATTATATCCTCACACACAATGGGAAGTACTTTGACAAACTCTGTCCACACTGTCACGTACAGAGATTTAATCCCCATGCCTCCTGAGATATTTAGCTACGTTACCTTTATTAAAGGATAGAAACTTTGTTTTTGAGTTACATCGGTTTTTCTCAATTTTTGTGAAAAAAAGGCTCATGTATACTTTTGTTATGTATTGAATTTGCATCGATTGGTATAAAAATGTACTGGGTGTTCCATTAGAAAAATATACATTTTTAAAAATAACTGGGAACCTACACGTTCAATTGTTTTTCTGTTTACTGCAACTTTCTTAATCTAAACCGACTAAGTAGCTCCTACAATAACGGAGATGGCAATGGTGAACACCTAACTTGGATCACCCGGTATAGTATACCTCCAAAAATAATACACACAGTGGCTCTATATATTGGTGTATATTTTATCTATAATTATAATGGAGGCATGTGAAGAATTCGTAGTACGTACTTATGTTAAATGTAAAGAATTCAAAATCGCTCAGATATTTCTATCTGACTTATAAAACAATTAGCCTTCGACGTAATATCAGCGTTTATTAAAGTGATTGAATGCATTCTGCATGCATGTAAAAAAGTTGATTAAGGTAGGTTAGTTACACAGTGATAACTAAATGTTTTTCTGTGATCATGCGAAAACCAATTGTTTAATTATTTAATTATTCAATTCAATATCAATAACTTTTTATTACACTCTAGTTCAGAGCCCAATTGAGGTATGTTACTGATGGAATATTGCATGAATTGCAATAAATATACCTCAAAATATGTATCGTCTGTCCTATTTTTTTGCCATTCTTCCGTTAATTTATGTAACGATAACAAAAGAACGTTGCTAATTTAAATGCAGGAAATAGGCATAAAAGCATATACAAATTAAAAACATTTATCTGTTCTGTTTAGACCATAAAATATGTATTGAAATGTGATCTACACATTCTGTAGTAGTTAAAAAGAGCTAGAAGATATTTAAACAAACGTATCTTTTGTTATTTAACTGGGACTCAACCAATAATTGAAATTTGCAAATGCTTTAACTTTATTCGTATTTTTAGCGGGTAAAACATATACAGCGTGTCCCAGGATTGATGTTACAAGAGGGGTGCGGAACTAAAAATCTTTGAATCTCAATTTGATCTTTTGTAAGTAAGCCCTGCTTGGTTTGAAACTTATTTTTACTTTCTTATACGTAGTATAAGGAAGTATTGTGATGATGAAAATTTTCGACCTCGAGATTTTTGCAGATGTCCACGTTTTGAGGTCCCCTGATACCAAAAAAGTGGTTTTTAAAAAATGTCTGTGTGTCTGTCTGTCTGTGTGTGACCACTATAGCGGTCAAACCGCTGTAGATATCAATTCCAAATTTTGTATTTAGGAATATAATCTCCTTCTTGAGAACTGATTAGATTTTGAGCAAAATCGGCAGACCGGAAGTAGTAGTTTACTTCAGTGAAAAAATCGAATTTTGCAAATATTTCGTCAATTACTAAGTTTAAGCAAATTTATAAAGAATTCAAATATACTCAAAATTAAATTTGAGAAAAATTGTTTTAATAAAGTTTTTCGAAATTCCTACCGGAAGTAGGTCTTTTACTCTTATCGAAAATCAGTTTTTTGCGAATATCTCGCAAGTCATGCTTTCTAGGCAGGTACATTACGAGTATAAAAGTATTTAGAACATACTTTTAAATATCTTTTGTATAAAAAAAATTTCAAAATTCAGACCGGAAGTAGCACTTTTACTCTTATCGAATAGCGATTTTTTGCAAATATGTCGTAAATTATGCATTCTATATATATTTATGAAGAGTACAAAAGTATTTAGAGTTGGATTTGGAATATTTTTTGTATAAATGAAATTTCAAAATTCGGACCGGAAGTAACACTTTCATACGTATAAGAAAGTCGTGCGGTGGCCACACCTCATTTTTAGTATAGTTTCGAGTTTGTGAAATCACGTAGGCCTTGACAGTTGAGAAAGATCTATTTCCGTTTCAGGTAAAGTGTCTTTATCGTTTACAGTATGCTAAAATATTACTAAGAAAAGTTGTTCAGAATGACAAACTGTGGCCCTATACAAAATTTCAGGAAGATCTACTTACTTTGATTAAATCGTTAATTATAGATATATATTATTTGGCTCCATCAAAGTAGAGCATTCAAGATTACGCTAAAGGATAACTAAATTTATAATTAACTGTAACTTATTTTAAATGCAAATAAAGTAATTTAATTTAATTACTAAATGTTGGATTTTCACTATTTAATATTCGAAGTAATGTTTGACAATTGTTTCGCCAACACAGTGGCTTCTTCAGAAATGAATAAAAATATTACACAAGCACTTATATATCTAACAATATAGCACAATTTATGTAGAGGGGTTGATCTATTGAACAGTGTACATTATGAAAATAAATTTAATAAGGGGAAGTTATTTGTTTCTAACTGATCGTTAAGTAAATTATTAGAGGGTCTATTTTTATTAATTTCAAGGGATTCTAGTAGGTTTAATTTAACACCTTTATTTTCTATATGTATATTATCAAATAGTAATTAATACCATGGATCTTCATCAAGTAAAGACCGAATCAATTCAATAATTTAATTTAAATTATGTATTTTATAGACATATTAGCATATTGCAATTAATGTTTTATTGTGGTTATGTCAACGTATTACTACAATTTACGAATAAATTCAAATAAATGCAAAAAGTGTTCCCGTCTTTCTCACTAATTCATCAAGCAAGTTGACTAAGAAAGTACTGATTTGGTTCATACATACAAAATTGAAATTGAGAGTGGTAAAGAAAAATTGGTTAAACAGTAAGCATGTTTTGTGTATTAAAATGAAAAACGTAATAAGACCTGTTATTTTATACACATGACATAACATAATATGTAATTTGCTTGAGTGGATTTTCTATAAAATTTAGAAAATCCCCTGACATATGTAGATTAATTAGTCATTCAGATAATTATTCACACTTATTGTTGTAAACATCAATTCAACAGAACGATTAATTCAGATTGGAATATAATGAATTAGATAAACAAGTAATAAATATACTATTCGCGAAATATAAACAAAGGTAATAAATTCAATTTAAGGTTTTGATGGGAACAGAAACATATTACATATTATGTATATATATATATATTTTTAACCGAGAGATAAATTTTACAACTCTAGTTGCCAAGATCAAGGTAAACCTAAACGTTTATAGTATGTACTTAGTCGATAACTCTCTTTTGATTGACACTAGGGTCATGTCAAAAATAATTTTAAGATAATCATTTATAAAGTATAAAGCAACGAACTTTAAATTGGATAAATCTTAGTTAGTAATCAGCGCTAAATTTTTGAAGAGAAACATTTAACAACATCTAATAACATATCATTATTATACCTACACTAACAAAATAATGAGGTGTGACCACCACACGACTTTCTTATAGGTATGAGCGTTTCAAATTATACAAAATTGTTCTAAATTGTTACAAATAGTTTTATCTTCTTAGAAAAATAAGCCAAATTTTAAGAATTTTTTTTATATATCTATAGAACTGCATACTGCGGTTTTCGAAATCAAAAAAAAATTGTGTCGTTATTTGATTTACACCTTGGGCCCTTCAGCTTAAAAACTGAACTCATAAATTGTTGATATTATTTTCTTATTTTCTAAAACTAAATTGTACCGTATTTTTTGAAAATTAGTATATTATTGCTTAATATAACTACTATTATTTTGCTATTAATATTATTATCTTTATTATCATTCCATCCTAAAAATATTTTCTCGTATATTTTCAGGGATTCCAAAGAAGAGGGGAAATTTACATTCAAGCAAAAAATTTCTCTGTTCATGTTAGCAGTTGTGGAATTTACTAGTTACTGTTCCATGTCAATAATGGCGCCTTTTTACCCGAGGGAGGCCGAAATGAAGGGCATGTCTGAAACACTAGCAGGCTTAGTATTTAGTTTTTACGCTATGGTGGTGTTTCTTTCATCTCCGGTCTTCGGAAAAGTTGTAAGTATTTGAGTTTTTCAAGAAGATGGATAACTGATAATGACTGACATTTTTTTGTTTTTGTTTGTACCTTTCTGCGTTGACGGAGAAATTGAAAAAAATTGGCCCAATTATTCTTCTGCGAGAAACTGCCATCCAAACACCAATTTTCTGAGCATGTAGTGGCGTTTCAATAAAAATATGCGGGTTATCAGTGCTCCACATTCGCATATTCTGAGAATTGATGTATCCCGAAAGGTGGAACCAAGCTTCGTCAGAAAAAAAGTTAAGTTCAGCAGATCGTCATTGATTAAATCATTAACGAAGCAATGGTAGTACGCAAAGCGTCTGGGGTGGTCTGCAGGCAGAAGAGCTTGATATGATTGCATCTTATATGGATGCATGTTCAAGTCCTTCATTACAATCGTTTGGCATGTTCCATAAGAAAGCCGAATTTCTTGAGAGAGACGTTTTAAAGGTTTTGTAGGCTCTTCTTCCATACGTTGACGAACGTCATTAATAACTTCTTCTGTACGAACTCTTGGTCTACCAGCACCTTTTTTATGCGTCACAGAACCAGTTTCGCGAAACACTTCAACACAATTTGTAAGGCATGCATAAAAATTGTCCGGTAATTCTGCTACGGCTGGGAAGTGCTCTCGAAAATTGTCCAAACACAAAACGTTGACTGTATTCCCGTTCCATTAACTAGCACACCCGTTCGAAAATAGGCTTCAATCATGTACATTTTGTGCTCTGTGGTGAGAACCATGATTCAAAAACCGTGCAGGATTAGAAAACTTCAACACAATAACTTGACATTCAAAAAATTATGACATACCTAAATGTACGATGCACGCTACGACAATAATTTTAAAATCCATGACCACCATTGACCAATTTAATTGTTGATATTCCGGTATTTTGTACTGTTTTCTACTATGAAGTTTAAGCAAAAGTCTTGAAACAGAAAGTGTCGAAAAATATTCTGACTTGCGCAAATATCGTTGAATAATACTGTAAACTGCGTCCACTTCTTCCATGCAGGAATGTCTTGGCACAAAAGAAAACTTCATAGTTAAACTCTTAATATGCGGAAAGAGCAGTTCTTGCAAAACGCATCATGCTATTTTCATTCTGGGGCACACAACGGTCACTCTGAAGTATGAGTTTTTTGAATTCCTGATGGTCCTGCAAGATATGGTTTAATAATTTATATACGGCGCAATATTGTTGTGAGTCCGCCCATGTGAAGATTCCGAACAAACGGAACATTATATATCTTTGGTTATAGATGAATGAGGAATCATATTATAAATTCCAACTTTGCAAAAAAAAGAAAAATTTCAGATTTAGGATAACTAAAACATTTTCAAGAGTATTTTTCTTTTTTGACATTCTCTTCAGATGTAAACTTTTTTATGTTTACCCTTTGCGCATGGTCCAGGCGTGTTGAAATTAGTTTTATTCTTGTGAGCAGTGTAAATTCGTTTCTGAATTATATGCAAAGTACACATAAAACTTGTCATTTTCCACACTACACAAACTATTTCTCTTTCTATAATTGTTCTTGTTTTTCCCTTATCATTGCTGTTGTATGTAAGTACAATAAACATCTTCTTTTCCTCTGCGTTTAGTTTGCAGTAATTAAGAAAGATATCCTTTCTCCACTTTTCACTCACTTTTTGACAGAGTGTGGAAAAACTCAATCTATCAAAATTTTATGAATCACATACAATTTTAATATCTTATACAGGCTGTCCCACAAATAAAAAGACGGAGTAGCAGGTATGTAAAGTCCGAACAGAAACACGTCCAAATATACCGCAATAACGAATAAATTAAAAATTTAATTTTCTATGTTGTTTTTTAGATAAAAAAATTACATTACGAACCTGGCACAGAATGTATGTTTATAAATACACGTAAAAATGCACATTTGTAAAGAGAAACGAACACGATACACGTAAGAATGCTCATTTGTAAAGAGAAACGAACACGCATTCATAGAAAAATACGCTTTCATTTGTATAAAACGGAAAAAAAATGTTAAATCGTACTCATTCATATAAAACATATTTTTTGCTCGATGCGTCTAGATAACGCAGCTATGTAGTCGGTTGTTGACCCAGATGGGCGGCGCACTTTATTGCAGACAATAAAAGATTGTTTTTATTTTTAAAATAGGAAGGTTGTTGCTCTTTAATGTGTTTGTAGTCGGAAACAGCTGATTATTATTATTTTAGAATATCCAATAAATCGTAGTAAATATCAAGAATGTAATTATTTTTTTCTAGCAGATGTAAAATTAAAGTAATTAATGGTTTGATATTTATTATGAAGTATCTATTCCTCCTCCTTTTTTTTTAACACAAGTAATATGGTGGTCCTGAAAAGGACCGATTGTGAAAGTGAAACAGGTGGATATTTAGCCCAGGGTCGGCGTAAGGCCAATTGAATTCTTTATTATTTTTTTCTGCCGTCTGCGCACGAATATAGACTTGATATTCTGAGGGTACGTTTTTACACAATCTAGCTTCCGATTTCCGCTACTCCGTCTTTTTATTTCTGGGACACCCTGTATATTATATATTGGTGAAGTACAAAACTGTATGTTTTGACATGCATGCGAGTTTGTTTTTCGTTTAGTTCGGCAAAAATATATATGAACAATTATACACCTTTGTAATATTGGACGAGCAAAGCGTGTAACAAAATAAAATATAGTTACCATATAATTTTAAGATAATTTTCGTTTACATTATTTTAGTAACCTTACATTTGCCTTTCAGTTGCCCAAAATCGGCGTAAAAGTAACGTTCGTTTTCGGCATACTCACATCCGGAATATGCAGTATTATATTTGGGTAAGTAAATACTGACCTTTCTGTAATATTAATACCGCATTTGCATGTCAAAATCTCGGTAATTTTAATGTGTCAACCAGTTAGTGAATTACTGCGGATAAATTATGCAAACAAAATTGTCGTATTTTGTGTATGTTACGCATGTGTTTGTTGTCATTTGAAAGGATGTCATCGCTTAAACTACGGTATAGTATATAAATAACAAACGTAGATTATGCGAAATTGTTGTTGAAACGGCGACTGCAAAAAAAAACTGATACAGATGTTTGGTGATTGAGAAAAATATCTATACAGTTTGTTCGTGTGAACATTTTTTGTTATTAATTAAAAACGATAACAAAATTTAGTAGAATGATAGCACAAGATTATACCTACATACTTTAAATTCTTATATTTATACCTTTAAAAAATTGGTGCGGACGCCACTTGGCTATGTTGTGTGTATGTGCTTTGGTCTGTTTATACAAAAGTTATTACAAATTAAGTGCTATAAACTTTTGTCCACTTAGTAAATTTATGAAGAATGTATCCTTTGAGATATATGTATTTGCAAAAAATGTTTGAATTTTTTTGGGCATTTGTAAGAATTTGGCTGTGGTTTTCTGGATGTTAATATCTTCTAGAAGCATATAATAGTAGGTCATCAATTTATATGTCAAATTTGATTCAAGCTGTATTTGGAACATTAGTAAACACTTTCCCACGACAAGTAGTGGCTTGTTCAAAATTATCACTTTCGATTTATAAAAATTCAAAATATGACCAAAATTCGAATTCTGCAAAGAGAGCTGAGTTGTATACAAAACAGAAGTTCTTAACCAGTAGATTACTAATATGCATATTTAAAAGACATCATAATTGTGTATTACAAGATTTTAAGCATTTGTAAGAATTTGGTTGTGGTTTCCTTAACCCATTAGCGCCCACGGATACCATATGGTATCACAGAACATCAACACGATCTACGACGTTTATACTAAGCTCGCAAGAACATAAGAGCCATGTGCATTCTTGTTAGAGTCGTCAAGTACCTGCCCTTGACTATTAGCCCTAATTAGTCTGTTTTCAAACGCGTTCGAATTCGGTGTGCTGCTTTCTGTGTTACGTAAATTTGACGAGTTAGACAACATGGACATTCGATGGGCGTAAGTACTTTTTTTAATTGTTATTGAAAATTTTAAATAATGTATGATACATAATTCTATTCTCTATAAGACATATATCTATTCCACATAAATAAAACATGATTATTCCGAATACAGCTTATACTATAAAGTCCTAAAGTCCGGCGATACCATATGGTATCCGTGGGCTATTAGGGTTAAAATTTTCAGGTAAGTAAACGATTTTCAATATGAGTTTCACGGTTTTAGACCCGGTTTTTCATTATCGCAAGCAATGGATATGTTAAATGATGATGACGATGAGACGGTGCAGCAAGTTGACGAAATATTTATAACACCACCCGAGGCGAATAAGGATACAGATGAAGATTCCGGTGATGATAACGAAGGAGGGACAGTTTATAATCTCACAGGTAAATTTGTAATTCTGTTCTGAGTCAATATTACATATTATTATTATTAATTTTAAGGTCGTCAATTACGAGCTGAAGCTGAAATAAAGCTGATCAATAATAATAGAATTGGGGAAGTGAATTATTCCGTTGTAAGTAGATTTTATTGAAATGTATAATATAAAATAACTACCTAGATATATTTTGAAGGAAACGCTAGAAGATTGTGCAGAAGGTGGTTCGGTTGCTCCTCGACAAGAAGTTATGGAGTCGACGCTGACAACAGCTGCTTCTACAATTCCACAAATGCCTGGGCCATCATCTTCGAATCCAATAAATATTATAGAATGGATCACTAACCGCTTCAAGGATCATAATGATCCCGAGTGGATTGATGGCGATTTAGAGCCTCCGCAACGGTTATTTCCACCAACTGACTATACCCAGTACAAAGAAATGTCATGCGTTGAAATTTTTGAGATGTTTTTTGATGACCAGATTTTGCATTATCTTTGTGAAGAAACGCAGCGATATTCTCAATATAAGAATGAAACGGATCCTAAGATAAGCGTTTCAGAACTTCGATGTTTCATCGGCATTCTAATTTTAACCGGCTATAATCACTTACCATCAAAGAGAATGTACTGGGACATGAAGGATGATGTACATAATAGATTAGTAGCGAATGCTATGCGAAGAAATAGGTTTCTGGCGATTCAGAAATATATACATATGGCGGATAACACAAAAATTAATCGAAATGACAGGGCTTGGAAGTTGCGACCGCTAATGGAAAAAGTGAAACAGAAATGTTTACAACACTTTCAACCCGTGAGAAATTTGTCGTATGATGAGTCCATGGTAAAGTATTATGGCAGGCATGGATGCAAACAATTTATTCGAGGTAAACCGATACGATTCGGATACAAGATGTGGTCGCTGAACACAAATGAGGGTTACCTCATAAATTTTGATCTTTACCAGGGAAAAGATCCGCGAGGTGTTGAAAGTGTTAACAACTTGTTTGGCAAAGCTGCTGCACCATTGGTGCTTATGTTGGAGGAGCTCCCCAAGCTCAGTTATCCATATGTTTTCCATATGGATAATTTATTTACCGGCTTCAATTTACTTAGTTATCTGCGGGACAAAGGGTATGGCGCAATCGGCACAATTCGGGAAAATAGAATTCCACGGTCATGCCCTATAACTGACAAAAACAGGTTCAAGAAAAAAAAGCGAGGAGATTACGAGCATATAATAGAGCGAAACAATGGGATTCTATTGATCCGATGGATGGACAATTCTGTTGTCACAGTTGCATCTACGTATGACGGGGTTCAGCCAGTGGGAACAGTGAGAAGATATTCCCAGAAACATAAACGACGCATAATGGTTGATCGTCCAAAATGTATTTCTTCATACAACGATAACATGGGAGGTACAGATCTCATGGACCAGGGAATAGCTAATTACCGCATTGGTATACGCGGGAAGAAGTGGTATTGGTCCATTTTTACGTGGATAATAGATGCCGCTTTACAGAATGCCTGGTTTTTATGTACACAAAATAGAGATATTTCAAATCTCGATTTTAGAAGAGAGATTGTCCAAACATATTTAACTAAATATGGAGTAGCTCCAAAGGGACCTGGTCGAATCAGTCTGACCAGAAATATCCTGCCAGACATAAAATTCGACCGAACGGATCATTTTGTTGCATCATGTAACAGGCGGCGCTGTGCGGGTGCAGGCTGTAAGTCTTTTGGCAGAACTATGTGCCAAAAGTGCAATGTGGGCTTATGTATAAACTGCTTTGCGACATATCATACCAAATAGTTTATGTTTTTTATATGTATTATGAAATATGGAAAAATTAAATAAAAATGTCTTATCCGCCCACGGATACCATATGGTATCAGCGTTTTTTTCCTAGTCTGACCTATCAAATAAATTAAAAAAATCTTTTTTGGTAGTAAATATAACTAATTATTTATTTAATACAGAAAATGCACGTAAGTTCCAAAAAAAAATAATTCGGGCGCTAATGGGTTAATGTTAATATCCTCTAGATAGTAGATATATCAATTTATATGTCATATTCGTTTCTAGAACTATTCAGAAGATTAGTATACACTTTCTCACGACGATTGATTACTTGACCAAAATTACCATTTTCACTGGGACCGATATGACCAAAACTCGAAGTTCTGTAAGCTGAGCTTAATTGTATATAAAAATAAGTTATCAACTAGTATATGACAAATATAGATATTTCAAAGACATCGCAATTGTATATTTCGAGATTTTGAGCATTTGAATGAATTTGTTTGTTGTTTCTTCAATTTTAATATCCTCTAGAATCAAATGCCTAGTAGGATATATATTCTTCAGCCTTGTGACGTGGTGTTTTTTTCCCTAAAAGTCCAGCGGAAGGAGTCTTGTCGACGCCAGAAACAAAAACCACACACGACGATAATACGTCATAACTTTTGTACGTTGTTTAAAGAGGCGTTCGATAATACTTTCAGCCTAGTACAATTATCAATGGTTTTAGAATTTATGGTTTCTATCCACTTAATGAAAATGCCGTGGTTTATTGTTAATGTATTTCACAAGACTCAACAACATCTTTCAAACACCTGCAGCGTCTACTAATGATTAAAATTCTATTTGAGGGTCTTATACCAATTTTTGAAGAAAAATGAGATTAGTGGTTCTGAAAAAAAAGGTTGAATGAAGACGATTCAAAACATATAGAAGACACGATTTACGATCTTTGGAAACACTGTAAATTTAATGTAACCAACAAAAACAATATCGAATGTCCTATTATCTTACAAAAGACAGACAGTGAAAATGTTATTATTACTGAATCGTTTTTAAATGATCTTCCTATGGAAATCAATGGTAGGTATGTCATCCCCCTTGTGGAAGAACACTTATAATTCTAATTACTTTTTGGAATCTGCTTCCTTTATTACCTCGGTAACCCCGAGTCCCTCCTTACCTCACTGCATTTGCAAATTCTGCCCATTCGATCAGATTCCCTTCAACTCAGCGAACGTACAGATCGGATGCCACTCAAACGATATAGATTTATGTTTACACGGTCGATCTCGATGTTGTCTTGTAACACCGAGATAACCCAGGATTCATGTTATCGCTGTAATAACTTCAACTATACAGAGTGTTGATTCGCGACAATATAATTTCTGAGTTTGGAAGTGTCACTGATAATTTAGACACGGTACAAAATAATAGTTTCACTGCCGGCTGCTTGAACGAAAAAAAAAATCTGAAACACTAATAATTAAATTTGATAGTGAAGTATCCATTCAAAATAAAGTGGATTGTGAAACACTTCATGATCTAATCCTGAATATGTCTTTAATATTATAGGATATATAAATACTAGGATAGAGAATTTTTGTTATTTAGAATATTTTAATAGAGACAAACCTACATCGAGAACTGAACAATTCTGAACATGGATGCTGTAACCAATACAATTAAGAAGTTTGCCAAAAACCACGAGAAGAAGCTTCATCAACATATAAATGTCTATACAATCCAGCTACTGAATACCAAAGATTTAGTGAGAAGACCCAAAAGGATCACACCCCATGAGTTGATTTAAGTAACATAGTCGATACACCATGACATTGCTGAAAGAGTGGCTTACATCGGGAACTGAATAATTCTGAACATGGATACTGTAACCAGTACAATTAAGAAGTTTGCCAAAAACCACGAGAAGAAGCTTCATTCATCAACATATAAATGTCTATGCAAACCAGCTACTGAACACAACAGATTTAGTGAGAAGACCCAAAAGGATCAAAAACCCCATGAGTTGATTTAAGTAACATAGTCGATACACCGTGAGATTGCTGAAAGAGTGCCTTACATCGGGAACTGAACAATTCTAAACATGGATACTGTAACCAGTACAATTAAGAAGTTTGCCAAAAACCACTAGAAGAAGCTTCACCAACACATGAATGCCTATGCCATCCAGCTACTGAACACTACAGATTTAGTGAGAAGACCCAAAAGGATCAAACCCAATGAGTTGATTTAAGTAACATAGTCGATACACCATGAGATTGCTGAAAGAGTGGCTTACATCGGGAACTGAACAATTCTGAACATGGATACTGTAACCAGTACAATTAAGAAGTTTGCCAAAAACCACGAGAAGAAGCTTCACCAACACATAAATGTCTATGCAAACCAGCTACTGAACACCACAAGATTTAGTGAGAAGACTTAAAAGGACCAAACCGTTTGAGTTGATTTAAGTGTTGTTTAAATACAAAGACTGTGCGATAGTGTGCACGTATGTACTTAGGGATTGGAAAAATAAGGGCTATATTGGGTAAAACTTAGATTGTGATTAAGCTAGAATCAACCTGCTCATTGGTCAGCTCTTCAAGATAAAATAAAACTGCTCATATTTTTAAAAAATGTAGCAATTAAATGATAACATTGCGTGTTAATTTAATGTAATATGTTTCAGATCTCTGCAGCACGTGTATGACTCGAAGACATTTACTATATTATCATTCGTTATTAGAGGTACAGAAGCGCTTGGCGCAAGCGCATACTCAACAGCTGGTTATGTGTTGATAATAAATATTTTTCCGAAAAATGGTGGAGTTGTTCGAGTAAGTATTTTTGTTTTCTTGATCAATTTTGACCGAATTTCCTTATCCTATACTGAACACAATCCATAGTGACGTCCATAACAACGGGTATCTGTAATTGCTGTTTAGTAATTTTTATGTTCGTACATTGGCAACGTAGAAACGTCTTCCTCAATTTGTTCTGCCGCTAGAGTCGCGGCTAAATAATTAATTTACAAAATAGACATCACTTTATAATCATATGACCATACTTACATGCAAATATAACATTGCCAATACCATGAAAGAGCATCATAACCTGTATTTTTTTAAAATTATCTTCTTATTAAAAAAAAAAAAAAACTAACGGCCTCCTAAAAAAACATGAATATTTTCATTGCTCACTAAAGACCAACTTTATAAATTCCATATGGCCGTTTGTTTAAATTATTATTTAACAAGATAGAAGTCAGCTTCCGGTGAGGTATTGACATCACGAACTACGTCATCAACCATATCTCTCATATATCTTTGGGTTGAAAGCGCCCAACAGCGCTTTCAACATAACCTAACGACTACTCAATTGAATTGTCAAACCTTTTGTTTGATTGGTGTGCATTGTCTTTAAACATTTTCGTGTTATTTAATGCACGCTGTCGGTCTTCAAACATTTTGTTTCACAAAGTGTGCATGCAGCCTTATGGAGAAAATTTAATAATAATATTCTTTGCTTCAGGGTATTTTAGAAACATTTGTCGGACTGGGAATGAGTGTCGGTCCAGCAATGGGCGGTCTCTTGTTTGCGGTAAGACAAAGCAATATTTAATAACACAATTCAAGCCATACATATAAAAAAAAATCATTAGCAACATTGAATTCAACTGAATTATTTTCTAGGAAGGTTGGAGGCTTTAGCTTACCTTTTTATGTCGTTGGTTCTATATCAGTCCTAATGGTCCCGTTGAATGTATACGTTTTGCAATCAGATGAAGGTAAAAATAAAAAATTCTGAAAAATTATTAAAGACAAAAATATATTTGGAATTTTTAGATTACAAATTGGAAGTCAAATCGGGATCCTTCAAAAATATACTTAAATTACCCTCTGTGATCATTACTTGCTCTGTTGTGGTAGTGGTTTCTGCCACTTGGGGATTTTTAGATCCCACATTAGAACCCCACTTTAGAAAGGTAGGAAACTTTAGTCATTTTGAAGTCCGAAAGGTTTCCTAATTTTAAAACAGGTATTTTTCACAAGTAAAAATTGAAATAAATTCAAATTGAGTTCAAAACAGTTTTATTTAATTCACAACAATTGTTTCACCCTACTAGGGCTTCATCAGGTGATGAATATTATAATACAACATATTTGTAGACGTTCTTATTTATGTCTTTTCCTAAATGAAGAGGGGGGAGTTTGTGACATTAGGTTAAGAGCGGGAGTAACTTATATCTTTAATGTAATATTTAATATATATATACATAACAATATGATTAATTATATTAAAAATTTTTGAAAACTGATTGTTTACTGTTATTATAAAATTAAACAATTTATAAATATATGTATAACTATAAGAATTATTAAGTTGATTTTAAATATTTAAATTTAACAACGGTGAATTATTCACTTCTAGTTGGTCATTTAAAATAAGGTTTAATTTGTTTAATTTATTTATTTCTAGGTTTTCTAATAAATTTAATTTTTTACTCTTGTCTTGTATATGTAGTATGTCAAACTTGTTCTTGAATTTATGTTTTTGTTCAATACAGTGGTTTGCATATGTGGAATCTGTTTTTTGTAATTTATAACTTCTTTCATGTTCTTTTATGCGTGTGGAAGAGGATCTACCAGTTTGTTCGATATAAGCTTTTCCACACTCGCAATTTTACTTATAGACCCCAGATTTTAAATTTTTGTCAGTTTTATCTTTATTATTTTTAATGTGATTCTGTAGTTTGTTGTTTGTACGAAATGAAATTAATGTGTTTGTTGTTTTTTGTAAATATGTTTTTATTTTTATGGAAGGTGTACCTATATAAGTCACAGAGGCAAATTTTGATAAGTAAGTTTGGGGAACTATAGGATAAATTTCGGATATGATTTTTGATTTTTGTTTTTTATGAAGGAGATTATTTATTAATTCTTTTGAATAACCATTATTCTGAGCTATGGTGTAAATTCTATCTAATTCTTTATCAAAATTAATTTTATTCATAGGAACATGGATTAATTTATATAACATTGAGTGAAAAGCAGCAAGTTTATGACTAATCGGGTGGAAAGAGTTAGAATGTATCGTAATATCTGTGTGGGTGGGTTTATGGTAAATAGCGAATTCGTGTGTATCAGTAATATGTGATATTTGAAGGTCTAGAAAATTAATTGTTTTATTTTCTTCTAATTCTATGGTGAATTTAATATTATCATGCAAAGTGTTAATATGATTATGAAGTGTATTTAAAAATTGTATATACTGGGTGAGATATGTAGATGATATTTTGGTGTGTTTTAAAGGAACGGAGAGACAGTTAAATACACTTCATAATCATATTAACACTTTGCATGATAATATTAAATTCACCATAGAATTAGAAGAAAATAAAACAATTAATTTTCTAGACCTTCAAATATCACATATTACTGATACACACGAATTCGCTATTTACCATAAACCCACCCACACAGATATTACGATACATTCTAACTCTTTCCACCCGATTAGTCATAAACTTGCTGCTTTTCACTCAATGTTATATAAATTAATCCATGTTCCTATGAATAAAATTAATTTTGATAAAGAATTAGATAGAATTTACACCATAGCTCAGAATAATGGTTATTCAAAAGAATTAATAAATAATCTCCTTCATAAAAAACAAAAATCAAAAATCATATCCGAAATTTATCCTATAGTTCCCCAAACTTACTTATCAAAATTTGCCTCTGTGACTTATATAGGTACACCTTCCATAAAAATAAAAACATATTTACAAAAAACAACAAACACATTAATTTCATTTCGTACAAACAACAAACTACAGAATCACATTAAAAATAATAAAGATAAAACTGACAAAAATTTAAAATCTGGGGTCTATAAGTTAAATTGCGAGTGTGGAAAACCTTATATCGGACAAACTGGTAGATCCTTTTCCACACGCATAAAAGAACATGAAAGAAGTTATAAATTACAAAAAGCAGATTCCACATATGCAAACCACTGTATTGAACAAAAACATAAATTCAATAACAAGTTTGACATACTACATATACAAGACAAGAGTAAAAAATTAAATTTATTAGAAAACCTAGAAATAAATAAATTAAACAAATTAAACCTTATTTTAAATGACCAACTAGAAGTGAATAATTCACCGTTGTTAAATTTAAATATTTAAAATCAACTTAATAATTCTTATAGTTAAACATATATTTATAAATTGTTTAATTTTATAATAACAGTAAACAATCAGTTTTCAAAAATTTTTAATATTATTAATCATATTGTTATGTATATATATATTAAATATTACATTAAAGATATAAGTTACTCCCGCTCTTAACCTAATGTCACAAACTCCCCCCTCTTCATTTAGGAAAAGACATAAATAAGAACGTCTACAAATATGTTGTATTATAATATTCATCACCTGATGAAGCCCTAGTAGGGTGAAACAATTGTTGTGAATTAAATAAAACTGTTTTGAACTCAATTTGAATTTATTTCAATTTTTACTTGTAAATTATGGAGTTTCAACACGTATCTCCGTCTTCAATCAATTATTTAGGTATTTTTCAGTTTAACTTAAGCTCTGGAAACGTGGGACTGATCTTCCTGCTGTTGTCAGCGATGTACGGCATCTTCAGTCCCGCATGGGGATTGATCAGCGATAGGATTAAAAATTATTGGTATCTAATGCCTGGCGGGCTATTCTTCAACAGCATCACGTTATTATTATTAGGACCATCACCAGTATTACCTTTTCTAGAAGAGTAAGTTCTCTAATTTGAATCTAATTTGTGCACAAATAATGATATTTTTCCAGGTCAATATGGTTAAATATTATGTCACTATCAGTTCTTGGAGTGTTTGTAGCAATGGCGGTTATTCCAACGTACCAAGGCATCTTAGATAGTGCTCTGTAAGTATTTTGGCAAATATGTACCGCGAGATCAAAAATTATATTGATAAAGGTTTGCCATGGAATGTAAAACGTCTGTCTTAAGTTATATCATTAAGTGTCATACTGTCACTAATATTTGTCATTATATTTTTTCTCTGACATCTTGTAATTTTTCAATCATGGTTTACACCACAGCAGACAAAACTTACATGATTGAAGCGTATTTTAGAACAAGTGTGCTAGTTAATAGTATTTGGAAATACAGTAAGCGTTTATGTTTGGATAATTTTCGTTAATACTCATAAAAAAATTAGGTGTGGCCACCGCACGACTTTCTTATACGTATGAGCGTTTGAAACTATACAATTTTAAGAATTTTTTTTACAAAACTTATTCAAAATCCTATTCTAAGTACTTTCATTCTCTTAATAAATCGCTATAGAATGCATACTTTGCAGGATATTCGAAAAAAAGTGCTACTCGCTAAGAGTAAAAGTGCTACTTCCGGTCCGAATTTTGAAATTTCATGTAAACAAAAAATATTGCAAATCCAGCACTAAATACTTTTGTACTCTTGATAAATATATATAGAATGCAAAACTTACGACATATTTGCAAAAAATCGCTATTCGATAAGATTAAAGTGGTACTTCCGGTCTGAACTTTGAAATTTTTTTTATACAAAAAATATTGAAAATTATGTTTTAAATACTTTTATACCCGTAACGTACCTGTCTAATAAGCATGATTTGCGAAATATTCGTAAAAAACTGATTTTCGATAGAAGTAAAAGACCTTCTTCCGGTAGGAATTTCGAAAAACTTTTGAAATAAAATTGTTCTCAATTTTAATTCTAAATACATATGAATTCTTTATAAATTTGTTTAAACTTAGTAGTTGACGAAATATTGGCAAAATTTCATTTTTTCACTAAAGTAGACTGCTACTTCCGGTCAACTGATTTTACTGAAAAACTAATCAGATCTCAAGAGGGAGATTATACACGTAAATACAAAATTTGGAATTGATATTTACAGCGGTTTGACCGCTACCGTGGTCACACACAGACACACAGACACACAGACACACAGACAGACAGACACAGAGACATTTTTTAAAAACCACTTTTGCGGTATCAGGGGACTTTAAAACGTGGACATATGCAAAAATCTCGAGGTCGAAAATTTTCATCATCACAATACTTCCTTATACTATGTATAAGAAAATGAGGTGTGGCCACCACACGACTTTCTTATACGTATGAGCGTTTGAAACTATACAATTTTAAGATTTTTTTATACGAAACTTATTCAAAATCCTATTCTAAGTACTTTCATTCTCTTAATAAATCGCTATAGAATGCATACTTTACAAGATATCAAGAAAGTGCTACTCGCTAAGAGTAAAAGTGCTACTTCCGGTCCGAATTTTGTAATTTCATATATACAAAAAATATTGAAAATCCAGTTCTAAATACTTTTGTACTCTTGATAAATATATATAGAATGCATAATTTACGATATATTTGCAAAAAATCGCTATTCGATAAGAGTAAAAGTGGTACTTCCGGTCTGAATTTTGAAATTTTTTTTATACAAAAGATATTGAAAATTATGTTCTAAATACTTTTATACTCGGAACATACTTCTCTAAAAAGCATGACTTGCGAGATATTCGCAAGAAACTGATTTTCGATAAGAGTAAAAGACCTACTTCCGGTTGGAATTTCGAAAAACTTTTTTAAGACAATTTGTCTCAAACTTAATTTTAAGTACATATGAATTCTTTATAAATTTGTTTAAACTTAGTAGTTGACGAATAATTGGCGAAATTCGATTTTTTCACTGAAGTAAACTACTACTTCCGGTCTGCCGATTTTACTGAAAATCTAATCAGATCTCAAGAGGGAGATTATCTTTGTAAATATAAAATTTGGAATTGATACCTATAGCGGTTTGAGCGCTATCGTGGTCACACACACACACACACAGACACACACACACAGACACAGACATACACACACACAGACATTTTTTAAAAACCACTTTTTCGGTATCAGGGGACATCAAAACGTGGACATCTGCAAAAATCTCGAGGTCGAAAATTTTCATCATCACAATAATACTTCCTTATACTACGTATAAGAAAGTAAAAGTAAAAGGTGCTGGTAGGCCAACTATTCGTACAGAAGAAGTGATTATTGACGTTCGTAATCGTATGGAACAGGATCCACAAAACCTTTGAGACGCCTGTCCCAAGGAATTGGAGTTTCTTATGGAACATGCCGAACCATTGTAAAGCAGAACTTGAACATGCATCCATATATGATCCAATCATATCAAGCTCTTTCGCCAACAGACCACCCCAGACGTCTTGCGTACTGCCAGTGGTAAACTTCACATTTTTTTCTGATGAGGCATGGTTTCATCTTTCGGGGTACGTAAACTCTCAAAATATGCGAATGTGGAGCACTAATAAACCGCATTTTTTTGTTGAATCTCCACTACATTCTCAAAAAATTGGAGTTTGGATGGCAGTCTCCCGTAGAAGGATAATTGGGCCGTTTCTTTTTTCAATTTCACCATCAATGCAGAGAGATACAGAAATAACATTTTGAATAAATTTGTTTTACAACTACACGACGATGAACTTCATAATTGTTATGTCCAACATGACGGTGCAACAGCACATATGACACGAGAAACTATAGCCTTTCTCCGTGAGTTTTTTGATGATCGACTTATAAGTTTGCATACGCAAGTTGAGTTTCCTCCGAGGTCAACTGGTTTGACTATTATGAACTATTTTATGTTCCCTTACTGCAAAAATAGAATTCTCAGAACTTCTGTACATAATTTGCAACAATTGCAACAAAAGATTATTGAAGTATGTGCAACTATAACGCCACAAATGTTGCAAAATGCTTTTGATAGCATGAATAGGCGCGTAAACGTGTGCATCGAACAAGGCGGGGGTCATTTTGAACATTTATTGTAATTTGTTTATTAATTTAAATCATTTTAAATAATGTCAGTATGATAGTTAACCTGATAATTTAATCAGAAATATCTCAAAGGAATGATACCTAAGACGGACGTTTTACATTCCATGGCAAACCTTTAACAATATAATTTTTGGTCTCGCGCTATATTTACATATAAATACATACATTCCTCTCTTAGCAGTTTGATAAAACAATTTTTTGTGTGATTTAGCGACTGTCAATGAAATTAAACAATATAGAAATTAGATCTTTTCGACAATATAGATATTATCTTTAAAAACAAAAAATACTGTTTCTAGGCATTGCTTGACATAAGTTAAGCCTTTGATAAAGTGTGGCACAAATGCCTCCTTTTCAAATTAAAAAAAAATCTTTCCATCTTACTTCAAATAATTCAAGTTATATTTTACTGACAGGCAATTCCAAACCAGAATAAATTTAGAAATATAATCAAATCTGGAGTCCCCTAGGGAAGCGTTCTGAGTCCAATATTTTATGTAATCTACATATCAAATCTCCCTACGGCACAAAATACTGTAACAGCAACACTTGTGAACGATAAAATTATTTTCCGGCCATAATGATCTAACAACTGCGACAGTCGACCTCCAACACCACTTAAGCCTTTCAGAAGATTGAACCAAGAAATAGAAAATAAAAATCAATGAGACTGTCTGCAGTAATAGCATTCGTTTTAAAAAAGGACCCGTGACCATCAGGTATTGTAAACAATATTACAATACCAGAAGTACACTCTTTTCGTTATCATTTGCTTAGATCAAGAACTTCACTGGAAAGAGCATATAGTTAGAAAGAGGAAACAAGATTTAAAAAATTATAGTGTTTGTTAGGAAGGAAATCCCAATTAACTATGGAAAACAAGATCCAAGTTAATAAAGCTGTGATAAAACACATTTTGACCTACAACATAGAGCTTTGGAGATGTGCCAGTAAATCAAGCATTGCTATTCTCCAAAAGTCCCAAACCAAAAATGCTTTGTGTAATGAGAAATGCACTGGAAGAGTGTTCGTCATGTCAACAATGAGCTTGCAGCACCGGTTCTACGCCATAGAATACTGTAGATTCTGATTGCTGATTTACATACAGAATAAAAAAAAAGTAATTTAAATTGACAAATATCTTGGCAGCAAATAGTATACTGTGTAATAATTGCCGATTAATGTGTCTAATTAAATGATAAAGATAATATCTGTATTATTAAAGCATTTCAATTTCTATATTGTTTAACCGCCGCTATCTACCATAAATGCTATTAGATATTACCAGACATTTGACCATGGAGTCGTTTGAAATATGAATTATGTCGAGTGCATATAATTCCTGTAAAATGTAGGCTCCTCCCCTTTTTCCAGAAAAATTTAGGAACTTCTGCTCTAATTTATATAATACATATTTACTATTTTTTTAATTTAACTCTTAGAATAAAGTAAAAATATCAAGAGAGGAGGGTATTTTCATCAAAGAAATTAAATTAACTTTTTTTTATTAATTTATCTTTTCAGTAATGGCGGCTTTAGCGACAATTTAGGAACTCATAGTATAGTTGCTGGCCTGTGGTCATCAGCTTACTCTTTGGGCGAAGTCCTGGGTCCCGCAGCCGGCGGATTTTTACTGCAGCACTGGGGATTCCCAAAGGCTTCCACGGTGATAGCCGGCCTAAATTTCATCTTCGCCATTATAACTGGCACCTATTTCTTTATTAAATCAAGGAATAACGTCAGTTGTGATAATAATATAAATAATACCAATGATAAAGCGCAAATAAAGGATGTTGATATCAAGTTATTTTCGATTACATGATGCGTTGAAGAAACAATATAAATGATAGTTGAAATATATTTATTTGTCGGTGTTATGATATCTGTGTTCTATTTTTATATATATGTAGTGTGTTAAATGTAAGTTTAGAAAAAGTTATATAATTAATAAACGATTTACACGTTGTACACTGTCTGTTTTTTAAACATGAATTTGGTTTAAAAATATATTCTTTTACTGGATGATTCGTTTTAAAGATTCACGAAATATACTTTAAAACGTTTTTATATGAGAAAATAACTGTTTATGAACAGACTGAATTGTGTAATAAGGCCTACATAAGAACAGCAACAATTGGAAAGGCAGTAAATGGGTTCACACACACGGGAATATTTCCTGTAGATCCAAACGTATTTTCAGAAATAGATTTTTACTCTACTACCTACACAGATCAAGAAGCTATCCATGAAAATACAATAAGGAAAGTTGAAAAAACCACTAAAGAAAAAGCCAGGATCGATGAAGACAATGTGTTTATTTCTACCCCATTTTTACGTTGCTCAATACTTCAGCAAGATCCAATAAAAAAAGATCAAATAGAAAACAGCATTGAACCATCTTGCCAGCAACGCTTCCAAAAAAAATAAGGTGTGGCCACCGCACGAGTTTCTTATACGTATGCGCGTTTCAAATTATACAAAATTGTTCTAAATTATACTTTTATCTTGTGTTAGTCCAAATTTCAAGAATTCTTTTACATAAAGATTATTCAGTCTTATTATAAATACTTCTAATGTCTTAATAAATATCTATAGAATGCATACTTTGCGAGATATTTGCAAAAAAGTGCTACTCGCTAAGATTAAAAGTGTTACTTCCGGTGCGAATTTTGAAATTTTTTTTATACAAAAGATATTGAAAATTAAGTTCTAAATACTTTTATACTCGCAACGCACCTGCCTAAAAAGCATGACTTGCAAAATATTGGCAAATAACTGATTTTCGATAAGAGTTAATATCTACTTCCGGTTGGAATTTCGAAAAACTTTCACAATAAAATTCTTTCAAAATTTAATTTTAAAAACATATGAAATCTTTATAAATTTGTTTAAACTTAGTAGTTGACGAAATATTGGCAAACTGCTACTTCCGGTTTGCCGATTTTACTGAAAATCTAATCAGATCTCAAGAGGAAGATTATACTCGTAAATACAAAGTTTGGAATTGATATTTATAGCGGTTTGACCGCTATTGTGGTCACACAGACACACACACACACACACACAGAGAGAGAGAGAGAGACATTTTTTAAAAACAACTTTTTCGTTATCTTCAAAACGTGGAGATCTGCAAAAATCTCAAGGTCGAAAATTTTCATCATCACAATAATTCCTTATACTACGTATAAGAAAGTAAAAGCGTTGGAAGAATAATACTTGAAACAACGGCAAAAGATTGCAAATGTTGAGCCTCCAGTGAAAATTGTTGCAAAGAGAAAGACTAGTAAAAATAAATTATTTAAGAAAAGATTATTCGAAAGTTCATCTGATGAATCGTCTTCCGATGAGCTCCTTTATAAATAGAAATAGAAGGCAACGAATATGACATACTCGTATGTTATCAAGAATTTGGGCAATATAAAGAAGTATAGGTCTACTGTATGTCTTGAAAAATGTGTGAACATTTTGCGTCCACAAGATTGAAAAACGGGAAGAAGATATATATATGCTAAATATATGCTAATATATTTCTTGGTGATTATCGTCAACGATTGCCATTACCCAACGTGTGATTGGCAATGGCGATCAAGTATGTTTTTGGTTTTTTTTTTTTATGAACTTTTGTTTTAATAAAAAGGACTTTCTAAAGGGTGTTATAGTATTTATTATGGGGAAGTATATTCAATTCTTTTCAATTCATTATTTCTTGCCTGCAGTCTAAAATAATTTTTTAAACATAGGAGATTGTAATTCCCCATCTTTCTCCTACTGCCATCTCCTATGATTGAATCAAACTTATGTCGTACCTTCTAAATATATCTGTAACCTGGTACCTTTTATCAGTAGAAGTAGAATTTGGATGTGCATGTGTAACTAACAGAAATAGAACATGACTGTCAATTGAACTCATTATTTTACGCGCGTATGTTTAATTGTATGTGATTGATCGTTTTTTGCGATTATCAAAGAATTTCAATTTTCGAAAAAAGGGGGGTTGGGTGAAAGAGTAAAATTTTGACTTTTCTTATTTAATACTTTGGAACAATTTAGAACAAATGCAGAACAATCTGAAACAGCCGTCAAATTTAAGATTTTCCAAAAAAGGGGGTCTCATTTTACACACCCTATACGAAATACATATTGTGTTATACTGTTTTAAAAAAATTATTTAAAATAAAAATATTAATAAGCTGCTAATCGTGCTAATTCTTTATCAATATACGTCGGATCTTTACTCTTTAGAATTTCTTTTAATAAAATCCCAACAGCTGTTGTAATTCAATTAAGGTATCGACCGTGACCTATAAATATCATACATCCAGCACTGATAAAAAGAGATAGAAGGTGAAGATAATGAAAAACATAAATATATTCCTCTGTGTACATATTTGATGATTACATATACGCATATTAAATTACTTTACGTCTGACAATCATTGAAGTTTATGTCAATATTTATTCAAAATCTAACACTATTCATACATTTAAGAGACAGCTAAGGGGAGGAGGAATATGTTTAATCCGAAATGTAAGATTAGAATTAATAATAGTAATAAAATAATACCTACATTGATGTAGTAGTTAATGCAAATATTGTCAGTTAGAAAAGAAAAACGAGTTACCACACTCACTGACAAGAATAAAGTTCAAATCACAAACATAAAAATACAACATTTCAATAGTGCGCCCATGGGCGATGAGTCATCAACCGTTCGTGTCCGCGCCCTAGTAATAATATACAATGGCTATCAAAAGAACTCATAGGGTTAATTAAAATACTATAATAACATATTGCTTCAGATGCGGAAAATTTCTCAAATTTTATAATTCATTAGAATTTCCACGTGTTTTGCTAATTACTGAAAATTTCGTTTTATGTACTTACACGATTGTTTACCTTTCGGATATAGATATGTATTTATTCACACAAACATAATTTGCATAGTTTTATTATTGCATTTGCTGTGTACAGACTATAATATCTTTGTAAACGTAATTTTGTTTCTAACACTACTTATCTAATACAAAACTTGTTTATTGTTTATCAAACTATAACATGAAAGTTATCACAATCGCATTTAGAGAACTGCAATTATTATTGCAATCATTACAGATAAGCCAGAAGAAAATGAACATATGGTGACTTTGAAAGCGAACATTTAGAGCACATAAAATATCCTATAGATATGATTACGCGAAAATGGTTTTAACCCGCAATCAGTCACGTCTATTTCTATGACCCGATCGGTTGCGAGTTAAATTTTGTCTAACGCGAAACTAAACTATTATGTGAAATCGTCTTTATTATAATTATTGAAGAAGTGTGTGAATAACGGGAACTGCATCAATTTTCAGTCGCATGTTAAATCCTGCGTTCGAATAAGATTGATAATTTCAATTGATAATAAACAATTATATATTTTTCGTACATTAAAGTGTTTTACGTGAAAACAGAGTACATAATAGCATTTCAGGAATAAAATTTATTTTTAAATGAAAAATTCGACTATCATTAACAAACAATCTAAAATGTTAAATTCTTCTAACAACGTGAGTTAACATAAATATCTATGAAACTATACATATTGTTTGGGTCATATACACATGTACTACATATTTAGAACACATGCGTATGCAAGGTAATGTAATCTTTTTTATCACTAAGTATTCTAGTGTCTGTTTTTCCAACCTTTTCTACTATTACACTAACCGACACGATATTTATAACTGACTTAACAGTCTAAAATTTTAGTATGTTGCATTGTTTTAAATATGAAAACTGTATTCTAAATTTTTTATCTGTTTTCACTAAGATTAACCCCAGCAAACAAAGAAGTTCCGGTCATACTATGGCCAATTTGCGTTTTGCCAGCAGTTAGAATTTAGGCCAGCTTTGGGCAAAAGTGTAATGGGCCTCCATCTATAGGTTACACTGGCCGGCATATGGTCGGTAGATACTCTGCCGACAATGTTAGTACGGACCCGTCGTTGTTTTTGCAATCTAATTACATTGGCTTTCGATGAAATACCAGAAACGGACCGTCGATGGTATGCTAGTAATTATTATGGATGGCTCAAACAACCTGCCGATAACGGTCGACTTAAAAAAAACGAATTATATATTTATACTTTATACAGTGCCCGCGGAAAAGTCTGCACCATATGGAAAAAAAAATTACTCTTTTAATTTTTAAAATTATTTTTTTGTAGTTTGTTTTTGCATAATTAGAAACCAAAAACCAACCTAAAATATTTAACATATCGCATTTGCTTCAATGCGTAAATGTCATTTAAAAATTGCCAACGTCCAAACGTGCCAGTATTTGTCAAAATATAAGAAGATGCCATAAGAAAAAGTTGTTTGTACTTTCGCGGACATCCTAAATCCAAAGTTTCGTACAAAAATTTTAATTTTAATTTTTTTTTCATAATTTTGTAAAAAAACGCCTGTATATTTTTTAAGTGTATTTTTCTCTCGAATTCTGATAAAAACCTATGTTACCATGTAATAAACAAAAAAAAACAATTTGTATTTCAGAATAAGGTATATTTTTTTTAAATAAATGATTTCGTTAAGAAAAGTGGAGGACATTCTTGGACTATTTTCATATTTTCGTATGTACCATTAAAAATAAATTAAAAAACATAATGGTCAAAGAAGCTAGAAAATAACCTTTTAAAAATGAGAAAAAAAAAGTAATTTTATTTCAACTAACAAAGTTAATTTCAAAAAAAAACCAATTCTAATTCTTAAAATTAAATAAATTCACAAGTAAGCGTAGTCAACAATTCCAATTTTACAAAAATACCGTTACTATACAGTTAAACTAAATGAATAAAGAAATGTTAATAATACTACATTTCTGTATGTCTCCCTTCTCTTGCAATACATTTGATGATCCTTCTAGAGAACTCTCTTGTAATGTTTACAAAATATGTGGCCGGAATTTCTAGGCAAACGTCACGTATTGTGTTTTCTAGATGTTCAATGTTTCGAAATGGTCGTTTGCGGTATACTTTCTCTTTTAGATACCCCCACAAGGAAAAATCTAACGGAGTTAGGTCAGGGGATCTCGCTGGCCATGGATACGCTGAATATCTGCCAATCCATTTGTCCCCAAATAATTGATTTTAATAACTCCTCACCGCCAGTGTACTATGTATAGATGCGCCGTCTTGCTGAAACCATAGGACAGATCTTTCTTCCAATACCATATCATCAATTAAATCGGTTATTTCGGTCATGAGAAAGTTCAAGTACCTTTGCGAATTTAAATTTTCGTGGAAAAAATAGGGTCCAATCAATCTACCATAAAAAATACCACACCAAACATTTGTTTTAAAAGAATATTGGTGCCTGCATTCGATGATAAAGTTAGGGTTTTCATCAGCCCACCATCTGCAGTTCTGCGAACTCACCGTTCCATTGGAAGAGAACGTTGCTTCGTCCGAGAACATGATTTCTTTGGGGAAACGACGGTTTTCTTCGAGCTCTCCTTGAAACCACATACAAAAATCAAATCTTGCGTTAAAATCTCGTTCTTTTAGTATATGGACATATTTTGGCTTAATTGGACGGTACTTATGTTTCTTTAAAATTTTTCTCACTGTAGTCTCTTTTGTCCTAGTTCTGTTGGAAATAGCAGCAATTGATGTAGTTTTATGCTCTACTACATCTAATAATACATGTTCTTCATGCTGCTGAACTTGCCAGTTTACATGTGGCTTCTTAAAATCATTTAGAACTGAACCGGATGACTTGAACTTATCTACAATACGACCAACAGTAGAGTGCGAAACGAATTTGTTAGGGTGTCTTTGATTAAAAATATTTGCCGTATCCCTGTTGGTTCTATTTTCTCCGTGAATTAAAATGATTTCTATTTTTTCTTCCATGGATAACATTTTAAAACAAATCTATTAGAGAAATACACAAAACTGACATTTATTTAGTTGTTTATGTCTAGAATTTGCAATTATTTTCTAGGCCTACTTGTGAATTTATCGAAGTTTAAGAATAAGCTTGTTATTTCCTGCTTTAGAGATACTAAAGGAAATTTTGCTTAAAACAGACAAGGCTAGGTACATAACATGTTCTAATCTTACTAGTGTTATTTTCTAGGTTTTTTGACCATTATGTTTGAAAAATAAACATTTTTAATATACGAAAATATGAAAATAGTCCAAGAATAAATTGAAAAATAAACATTTTTAATATACGAAAATATGAAAATAGTCCAAGAATGTCCTCCACTTTTCTTAAAGAAATCTTTTATTTAAAAAAAATATACCTTATTCTGAAATACAAATTGGTTTTTTTTTGTTTATTACATGGTAACATAGGTTTTTATCAGAATTCGAGAGAAAAATACACTTAAAAAATATACAGGCGTTTTTTTACAAAATTATGAAAAAAAAATTAAAATTAAAATTTTTGTACGAAACTTTGGATTTAGGATGTCCGCGAAAGTACAAACAACTTTTTCTTATGGCATCTTCTTATATTTTGACAAATAATGGCACGTCTGGACGTTGGTAATTTTTAAATGACATTTACGCATTGAAGCAAATGCGATATGTTAAATATTTTAGGTTAGTTTTTGGTTTCTAATTATGCAAAAACAAACTACAAAAAAATAATTTTAAAAATTAAAAGAGTAAATTTTTTTCCATATGGTGCAGACTTTTCCGCAGGCACTGTACATATATATTTATTTTTAAGAAATAAATAAAAAATATAATAACAAAATAAATTCCAAAATCTTAAAACCAAATAAACATATAATTAATTGGTTTCTGGGTCTTCTGAATTTCAAATCCTGAAAAAATCATATACATACATGTGTTAGAATGAAGAAAACGTTTTTTTCTGTTAAGTTTATTTTCTAAACTATTTTTCTTTTTTGGTTTAAGTGTTCCTACTTTAAAACATAATATGAACTGTTCCAAATCTGTATCTTATATTAAATAAATATAACTTACTACTGACGACATTTTTCCACACTGGATAATGCTTGATCAAATTCTTCAAGTTCTTCTTTGCTGTTACATTTTGATAGTTCAGCTGCTGCTTCAGGAAGGGTATAATTTTAATATTATTAGTGTTTCTTCCAATACACCAGTTAGTTTTACTTTTTTACTTCATTCAGACATCTCATCATCTCTTTTAAAGAACCTAAACAACCAAGAAATCTTTAAATGGCTCTGTAGTTTTATGTAATATAGGCAATTATTAAAAATCAAGATGAAATTCTTACACAACCACACTAGCAAAAATTAACAATTATTTTACATAATAATCATAAAGTTAAGATATCAACAATATCTTGATTTTTAAATTATACTAAATATTCAAAACATAAATTTTATAATGTTGCGAACCACAGCAATATGTTACAAAATCGCAAAAGAAACCTTTAAGTGAATTAATTCGAAGATGTTATGAACAATGTTTTGGCTTCAAAATTAAAAATCAAGATAACACATGAGTACCACATATTGTATGCTATATTTCGTGTTATGTCAAATTAACTCAGTAGAACAAAGACAAGATTTCTTCTGAAGTCCTGTCAGAAAGGCCAATGATTTGGCGTAAACCAGCAGATCACGTCACGTACTGTTATTCTGTGTTGTACAAATTGAAGGGTTTTCAAAAAGAAGTAAACACAAAGTAATGTATCCTGACATTAAATCTGTAAGCAAACCGTTGAAAAGAACTGATTGTGAGCTTCCAACTTCAATGCATTCAAATTCTTCTGCAAATTCCACGGACAAGGAAGTTATAAACGATGTTTTGAATGTGTCATTTTCAAGTGATCTGACGTATGTTCCTTCTGATGAACCATATCTCACTACTCAATCAGATCTGAATGATTTGATACGGGATTTGGGTTTAACCAAAGAAAAAATCCAAATTTTGGAATTTCGATTGAAAGAATGGAATTTTTAACATTCAACTACAAGAATCTCTGTATTGAAGAATCGTCATGAAAAATTCAGTTCATTTTACAAAGTTGAAGAAATTTCTGTTACTGTACTGATGTAAATCAACTTTTGTATGAAGTGAGTATTGAATATACCCTTGCAGAATGGCGATTGTTTATCGAATTGTCGAAAATAAGTCTCAAAGCCGTTTTACTTTATTTTTGTACGTATGACAATGCGTCTATATTAAATCTCATTCAATGTTCAAATAATCTTTGGCAAATCTGTGATGACCTTAAGGTTATTTCCTTATTGCTTGGACTGCAATTACGGTTTACCAAATACTGTTGTTTTTGTGTCTGTGGGATAACCGAGCAGCCTATTGTTAAAGTAAACAAACAATATTTTTAAGGTGAAGTTAAGCAAATATTCTTTTAATAAAAATTGTTTCAAATAGATTAAGTCTAAAATTTTAATATGTTTTTCTCAAGAAAAAGTTACAGTATTTATATATTATATAATTTACATAGGTATTAGCAAGCCTTCTAGCAAGTATTATTTTATTCATTGTTTTTACCTTATCTGTTCCATCATTCGTAGATATCTCACATAACCTTGAACAAACGAAATTTATATTTTAACATTTCCCGCTTTTTGACAAAAAATTAATTTAAGTTGACTATTATAAAAAATGACTTTGTAGACAGAAAAAAAAAAATAGCAAAAATAAAAATTAATAGGTATCAATTGTTTAGGACCACTGCCTGTAAGTGGTATATTATAAGGATTATTTACTTTAAATAAATTTGCAGCACATTAAATTACGTCAATACTCACACCTCCTGTGAGAACTATTATTTTTTTATGGCGGTAACAATGTTTTTTACTGTTTCAAACGCGCCGAAAACTATTTGCACATGTTATTTATTATACGTCTTGCTCATTATCTTAAACAACTAACACGTTTTCCTTTAATCATGTTATTAGAAGAATACAAATTTAGCCGGAAGTTATTAGTTGAAGATAATGTTTATCGGTTACCAATAAAGTTCTCTTGATTAACATATTCGACAGATTACAAGAACAAACATAGACTTTACACACATTGATTGACTGACTCGAGTGCGGACAGAGTTTTGTTATGATGCACAGAAAATCGAGACATTCCGATCACTGCGGTACGGATGAGAGTGATAGTATTGAAAGTTCCAGCCGTTCCAGCAATACGAAGATGGAATTGTCGGAAAAAAAGTCGTCCAGGCAATTTCACAGCGACGATTACAATGGCTGTTCCTTCTCGAAAACGAAATACGACATTAGAAGACGTTACAGGAGTAAATCATTATCGATGTTAGAGCGAGAAAAGTTTTGTCCTGGAGAAATAAGACGACTGCGTGAAAGACTGTTAAGGTACCTAACTTCTTTTATTATAATAAAATACTATAAATAATTGAATTGCTTATTTTCGAAAGGGGTTAAGTTACTTTTTGTAGTTTGGACGAAATCGAAAAAATCGTTTACTTATTTAAAAGTTAGGTAATTTTGGTATATGGATATCATAAACAGTTTGCAATTATATATCAATAAAACCTGTTTTTAAATGTGTTGTGGAAGAAAATAAATACATACGAGTTTTTGTTGTTGTTTATATAAAATTTTGTATCCTAAAAAATTGAATTTGTGATACCTATAATTATGAAAGTTCAAGGTAGAATTAAAGGTGAAAATAGTTATCATTTCATTTCGATTCAACAAGCATACTTTAGATCGCAGGAAGATGGGATTTATATTCCTTTTCTAAAAAAATAAATATTTCTATTAATTTTGAAAATAAATTTGCATTCATCCAGTACGATTATTTTCATTCTAGGAATATGAAGAGTCATATAGAATTGAAAAATTCGGAAAATTAAAATTTTCTGTTTCAAAATAATTTTGTAATTTACATGGAAAAATTGATTGTCCTTAGATTGCTGTTCACTTAGTGATATTTTATTCCATGTTTCTTAAAATTTTCGCTCGGAAAATAAGTTAAAACTATTTTTTTTCGTATAAGAAAAATAGTATTACCTATTTATACTAATAATATTACAATTAAAAACTATTATTAATATGGTCATATTTTCATATTTTAAACGAGAATGGAACGCTCCTCCCTTAAGCATACGACAAACTCGACAAAATGAATCAATTCACAATTTGCCGCAACTTGATTCCCCTGTTTATGCGATTGCCATGACACGTAGGTCCTAAGAGTTAGGGGATCCCATTACATCATCCCAGTGAAGCAACACCGTACGTTGCTGCACTCATTCAGTCTGTGTCTGACGCTCGTTCGGTCTGTGTCTGTTATTTATCTCTATCTCTAGGCGTGTTTTGCATTGTCGTGAAAATGTCATTACCACTGTACGAACCCCTTGCGTGTTTTATTGAAAAAAAACTTTTTCGTTGTGGCATGATGATGATAAAAAAGACTTTTTAAAAAGTGAAAAACCTGTGCCAGGTTTGGATGTTAGTAAAGTAGCAAAATGGAAAAACAAAGCGTGTGTGCGAAAATTTAAAACGCTGTGGTATAATCAGTAAGGGTTTCATCGCGTGGAACTTTGTCAGTAGGCTTACGACGATACGTTTTGTTTTCGAGAATTGCAAATAGTGCCATTCTAGATTTTTAACACAATGCATTTTCATATTCGTTTCATTCAATCAAACACCGTGTATATATTATTAAAACATTTTAGGATTGTACCAATAACAAAATAAGGAGGTGTGGCCACCACACGACTTTCTTATACGTATGAACGTGTCAAATTACAGATTTTTAAGAATTTTATTATACAAAAATCATTCAAAATCCTATTCTAAGTACTAATCTCTTAATAATCTCTACAGAATGCATACTTTGTGAGATATTTGCAAAAAAAAACGCTACTTGTTAAGAGTAAAAGTATTACTTCCGGTACGGATTTTGAAATTTCATTTATACAAAAAATATTCCAAATCCAGCTCTAAATACTTTTATACTCTTGATCAATATATATAGAATGCATAATTTACAACATATTTGCAAAAAATCGCTACGCGATAAGAGCAAAAGTGTTACCACCGGTTCGAATTTTGAAAAACATTTTTATACAAAAGGTATTGGAAAATAAGTTCTAAATACTTTTATACTTGTAACGTACCTGTCTGAAAAGCATAACTTTCGAAATATTCGCAAAAAACTGATTTTCGATAAGAGTAAAATACCTATTTCCGGTAGGAATTTCGAAAAATCTTTTTAATAAAATTCTTCTCAAATTTAATTTTGAGTACATATGAATTCTTTATAAATTTGTTTAAACTTAGTAGTTCACGAATAATTGGCACAATTCGATTTTTACACTGAAATAAAGTACTACTTCCGGTCTGCAATAAAACAGTACGTTTAAAATCTGACAAACTGATTAACCCCAATGATAACTAACTGACAAGCAAAAACGTTACACCAAAAAAAGAAACAGGGCTTATTTATTAATCATGGAATATTGAAAGCTATTTTATTCTTAATTAAATGAACCGATTAAAAAAAATTCTTTCACAGCTAGATAGAGAATGAAACGATCTTTTCGAAAATGTAACATTTGACCTCTGTCGCTATTTCAATTTTTTAAGTTGTAAGTTACGCCACCACTGTTTGGGATAGGAAGGTATAATTTATGGCAAAAGATTTAAAAATAAAAATTGCCCTGCCTGAGGAAAATTGCCAACAAGTAGGCATAAAAATTTAACGATTTTTATACCTTACTTAACACTCACATTATATAGGATATGACTTTTTTCCAGAACTAATTCCCATGTGGAACCATCAGCACTTAAGAAGTTCAGCAGAACACAGAAAATGACGCTATTATCTTTGGCCATCGTGGATTTTCTAAGTTTCTGTTCCATGTCCATAATGGCTCCGTTTTTTCCCAAGGAAGCTTCAGAAAAAGGATTGTCTGAATTAGAATCCGGTTTTGTTTTCAGTTTCTACGCGTTGGTGATGTTCATAACTTCGCCAATTTTTGGAAGAATCGTAAGTTCAGGAAAATATATTTTGTAACTACATTAAAAATAACACTTTCAGCTGCCTAGAATCGGCGCAAAATTCCTCTTCATATCGGGAATATTCGTAGCTGGAGCATGCAATTTAGTTTTTGGGTAAGTTCATTTCTGCTATTAGACAGCTTCTCTGTTTTGTTTATATTTTATAACCTTCTATTTTCAGAATGTTAGAATTTGTCGAAGACTATACCTTTTTCATTTCTTATTGCTTTATAATCAGAGGTTTTGAAGCACTGGGAGCAAGCGCATTTTCGACTGCTAGTTACGTCTTTGTTGTTAATAGTTTTCCAAATCACATCGGCTCAGTTTTGGTAAATTAGATTGTTCAAAATTTATTTTATTTTCTAATGTAAAATCAACATTTTTCTTCTGTTTAATAAAGGGTATACTAGAGAGCTTCGTTGGTTTTGGGATGAGCATCGGACCAGCCCTCGGTGGACTTTTATATTCGGTATGTATAGTATAATTAATTTTCTCGTCGTGAATGACTTGATATTGAGTAATCAAAAAGTTTGACATGATTAAAATCTGTAGTCGAGGGGTAAACAATCGTAAGTCCATAAAACGAAATTTTCAGTAATGAGCAAAACAAGTGGAAATGTCAATGAATAATAAAATAATTAGTTTTATTTTTTAACAAGAGTATTATTACCAAACAAGAAATACTCGAATAGTATATTATGCAATTAGCATTTAATAATAGCTATTAAGACACGAGAATGAAAATTACAATACGAGCCGAACGCGAGTATTGTAATGAATACGAGTGTCTTAATAGCCATTAAATGCGAGTTGCATACACTATTTTTTCTACGACCACATAATAAAACATTATTTTTTGAACATTCCATTTCATAAATTGAGCGTAAAATTTTCCGTTCGTTTTTGCGAATTTAGCTGGTAATAAATTGTTCGTGGCTACTAAGGCTTGTTCCATAATTTCTGCTGGAGTCAAGTTTTACATTTCACTGTCATTATCCCTCATTTTTACCGTTTATATTTTCAAAAAAACACAAATTTTAACTACTTACTTGTAAATTGCAGAGAACTGTCACATTTAATCAATTTTTATATCTGTCAGATATGCAGTCGCCATATTGCATATTGGAATGTCGCATTCCTATTGGATATAAACTTGTATCGTAATGAAAAATCTGTATTCCTATTGGATATAAACTTGTATCATAATGATAATCTGTATCGTAATGGACATCATGAAAGTACAGGTTCGGCATATCTAATAATACAATTAAAGTATGGGAGTAGAAAAAAAATGTTTCTTCTCAAAAAATATATTAAATTATCTTCATTTGAACTATCTTCACCTCTCTTTTTGCAAATCTGGATACTTTTATATTAATTATGAAATTGCTGAGGAACCCATTCTAAACTTTTTATTGAAAAACCATATCTTTTCTTTGTTATTCCTTTTAATGTACCGCGCAGGCTATGTAATTATTCAGGTTTTTGGATTTCGAACAGATCTTATGACATTTAAAGTTTTAAATTCTTCATCGTTAAAATTAGCTTGTAGAGGCTAGTGTTAGGATGATCAGTTTGAACTTGAAAATAAACAACGTTTGATATTAAAAAATCTTTTAGAGTATTTTTTTCTTATTAATAAACGGAGCTGCAGGTTGACTATTTTTTTTTACTAAAGATTTACTTTTATGACCTTTCAATTTGCACGTGACTGCCTCCATGTGAGGTCATACCTTGTAGTCAGAATTAGTGTTCCACAGTTATTAAATTTGGGCAATTTTTTAAGCGCCATAGATAACTAAGCATCATAACAATGTTACGATTCTAGCTGGGACAGTTATCTGACCAAATAAGTAAGTTTTCTATTGTAGTACCAGCAATAACGTTTTTAGCCCATTTGATCAACGCAGATGCGATTTCGGTGTCGCTCTTCCAGCTTTTGATTCATCCCATACCACGCAGTAGAAAAAAATTGTTTGCTGAATCGTAAATAGTTAAATTTAACAACGACCATAATTTCACAAAATAAAAACTTTGGTTATTTGAGAGGTGTGGAGTGGGCAGACATTTTTGCAAATCTACCATTAACTTTGTTTCTGCTCTTCGAATTCTTGCTCTGTTCTTTATCGTTTTTCTTCATTTGGTATCTCATATCTGCTTCCTTCAAATGATTTTCATATTCTTGTTGGGCAACTGACTTTTCGCTACCATGGAATCTTCAAGTCTTAAAGAAAGCTCGTCACACTTATCATAAGCATCAGCTGAAAGTTTTTTAAACGCTAAATTCAACTCTGTGTTAAAAGACTTTCGATACACCAAACGTTTAGCTATTTGTTGCTTGGGAATGTGATCACATTTGGCTAAATACTACTTATACATTTTTTCTCTATTTAATTCTGGGCCTATAAATTTCCTTCTACTGTTTTGACGAGTGTAATGACTTTCGTAACATGGGAAGGACTGAATGTGTGTTCTAACCCAATTAAGAGTTTTTTTCAGGTCTCATGTCTCTGGAAACAAAGCCACCACTAGTCTGCTTCTTTATGGCACTGCGCACAACTGTTTCGGAAATTTCCAAAGGATTTAGAAAATAGAAAAACAGTTTTGCATATATAAACTTTTTTTCTAAACGAATGCAAATAAAACAGTGTTTGTGGACATACGGTTCTTTAGCTCACTGATAAATGGATATTTTCAAAATTAAAAATATTGGCAACCAACAATAATTAACTTACGATTTTTTGCCATAACAGAAAAATAGAAGAATTTAATTTAATGATAATATTAACTCCATATTGGCAAAAAATGGAGTTACGACTGTTTACCTCTCGGCTATAGAAATACTTTTATCGTCAGGTAAAGGGACCTACTCTCACGCTTGCTTTCATCCTAATGTCTTTTTGCCTGCTTCCGCTTAAGGTTAGGTATACGCCCGGCCTCGAAATCGTTTTTCCCGTTTCCTAATCTTATTTTTTATGAAAACCTTCACAAACACAACGAAAATTTCAGAAAAATGTACCTACCAAGGGATAAACCCTTATTTTTTCGAAATTGTCCAAAGGGCTCTAAATAAAAATAAAAGTTTTCAAAATCCCAAAAACAAGCCTATATTCATAATTTCGTAACACTCAATAATAAATACCTACATTTTATATATTTTTAATTTTCAGAAATAAGGTCATGAAATGGAAAACACAACTTTGATATTTCGGCAAAATCCACTGAAATTAATTATTGTGTGCAGTACGGTCACACATGGTGGCGATAGGTAGCTCCGCCCACCATTTCGGACAGTTTATGTTGTTTGTAAAACATTTCTGACGCGACATACTAAAAAGTTAATCCTTCCTCAGACATTATTTTATCGGCCAAGCGGCCAAGTTGCTATTTTCAGAAAGGACGTCGAAATTTAGTTCTCGCACAAAAAATAATTTGGGAATGTTTATTTATGTTTATTTCGTTTCACACGAAAAATAAGATTAGTTACTCGATATCTGAAAAATACCTTACACCAATTTGTGGGCCACTAAGGATTACTTTTTTTTCATATAATTCCATAAAGAAAAACTGAACATACTAGGATTATCCAGACACTGTAACCTTAGAGAAAACAGATCCCCAGATTTCTTTATTGCTGAGATATCACGAGATACGTGTTAAAAAATGAAAAAAAATTTTTTTGAAAAATACACGGAAAACCGATTTTTCGGCCATTTTGCAGTTTTGAATTTATTCGTAATATTCGAAACCAGCAGGTGATTTTGCATAAAAATCGGCTTCAGTTGTGTGTGTGTGTGTTTGAGTTGGATATAGGTTGTCGAATTTCTAAGGCTTGTTCTTCGAGGATTAAACAGCATGTGGCCAACCGGCGACTATCTAATGTCACAACGGAGCCATGAATTACAGGGGATTAGGTTAGCTGACAAGTTCTTTTCTCTGTCTTTTACCTTGCCATAAAATATCTCAGACCCTTAAAAATGTGTGTTTTCTTAAATTTGCATGAAAAGCAGTGGTACGCCTACTTCAAATCGTACTCTGGTTCAAGTGGATGTTAAGCCTTAATGCTCAAGTTCAGAGAGCTCACATCGCCACCTGTGTGCACCAAACGGCACTATTGATATTTAAATAATTTTACCCTTCACATGAGTATGGCCGGGGATGATGCATTTGATACAATATATTGTAACTCAGTTTTTTATTAGCTTGGATCCTCAATTATCAGGCAATGACAATAACGACTTTAATCATCAACGTATCATCACTTTATTCTGTTAATTCGTAGATTAGTGTCATATGGGGATTATGGCAGAGTCGATTGGAAATGCTTGGTTGGGAGTTTACAGAATACCCGTTATTGGGCTTCGTTCATATAGACCATTTTCATGTTTCCCACTGACACCTCGACATCGCGCTACTTGGCTTGAGTGGTGTAACGTCAGATCAAATTGAGATGGTGAATGGAATCGTGTTGTGTTCTCTGACGAGTCCCGATTCCGTCTTTGGGTGCACGATGGCCCCAGAAGAGTAAGAAGATTTCGTGGAGAACGCAGAAATTTAGAATTTGCTGTGGAACGATATACGACCCTTACAAGGGGGGGGGCGGGGATGGTATGGGGTGCGATAACACAAGGCAGCAGGCCACCTCTAGTTTTTTTGAAAGAAATTTCAATCATCATCGAAACGTTCAGCAGCCTGTTGCACTGCCATACTTACTTCATTAATTCAACCCCTTTTCCAACAAAACAAGGCACGTCCTCATACTGCAAGGGTTACTACAAGGTTCTAACAAGAACATAACGTGACCCTGCTTCCATGGCCCTCTCGTTCCCCATATTTCTCGCCAATCGAACACGTGTGGGATATTATTGGCAATCGACTGAGTAATTTACCCCAACCACCAAATAGCCTAGTTGACCTTCGTCACCGAATTCAAGAAGCCTGGGATGGCATTCCTAGAATGCCATAAATCATTTAATTTCAAGTATGTCTGAAAGAGGTGTCGAATGCACAGGAAAACGCGTCGGACGCACTCATTATTAAATAACTTTGTTATTTTTTAATATTATAATTTGAGAATGTAATTATTTTTTACATTTGATCAAAAAAAAACATGTATATATTTTATTAAAATTGATCGACTCCTACTGGATGTTCGGATTTATTTGAGTATAATTTCTTATATCTCCAACCCTTTGAGATACCCTACAAAGACGCATCAACCCTATGTTTCATGAAAATAATAGATACTTTAATATGAACCAATATTTACGAACATTAGTTTTAATGTTTAACCAGCTGTGTGAAAGTTCCATATATTTACGTATATTTTCTAGAACAGATAGGCGGTTTTGATTTACCATTTATCGTTTTGGGCATCATAATGATTTTGGCAGTTCCAATAAATATGTATTTATTGCCAGTTATAGAAGGTACTGAATGAAAAATTTGTTATAATAATAATAATAATTTCATTAATTAATTTTTTATTATAGATTGCAATTTTTCTGGTAAAAATAATTCCATGTGGAACCTAATCAAAATACCAGCTGTCTTCATGACTAGTTTAATAGTGATAGCGGTGTCTAGCACTTGGTCATTTCTAGATCCAACGTTGGAACCTCACCTAAGACAAGTACGCTAACACATGCAGGTTATGTAGATGTTAAAAAGTATACGATTTTTCTATTTTACAGTTTGATTTGACACCAGAAAGAATTGGTTTAATATTTTTGCTGTTTTCCGCACTCTATGGTATATTTAGCCCTATATGGGGTTGGCTGGCAGATAGATGCGTGAATCACTGGCTGATGATGGTCTGGGGTTTGGTACAATGCACGATATGCCTTTTAGTTCTTGGACCATGTCCGTTATTACCTTTTTTGTACCCGTAAATCATCTTTTAATTAAATTAAATTTTCTATGGATGTACAAAATTAATTTTTAATTTTCAGATCTGTTTGGTTAAACATAATTTCATTATCGGTATTGGGAATCTCAGTCGCCCTAGCGTTGTTGCCAACTTTTCAAGGTGTTTTAAGAAGCGCTATGTAAGTATTTTTCACTAGAAAATATAAACTCTATATTTCTTGTTATAAACAAATTATTTCCAGTGATTATGGCTGGCCTGATAGCTTAGCAACATATAGTATTGTAGCAGGAGTCTGGTCTTGCATGTATTCCCTAGGAGAAGTGTTAGGACCATCTATTGGTGGTCTATTTTTGCAAAGTTATGGTTTTCCAATCGCTGCTAGTATAATGGCCCTCATAAATTTTATTTTGGTATGTTGCAGTTTTAATTTGACAGAAAATATATATGTACATACATGTATAATAAAACTCTGTCAACTGTCATTTTTAAAATTCCCTCCGAAAAGCAAAGCTCCTAATTGGTTTATTGGATATTAAGAAATAAATGCAATACGGCAATTTCTTTTTTGTTTGTGTTCCAGGCAATTATTACAGGCATCTATTTCAGTACAAGGAATTGCCTTCACAAACCTCGCAATCGCATCACGTCAAGTATAATTAGTGGAAGTGACAGTTTTTATGATTCATATTCAGAGAATACGCCTCTTTTGTTGTCCCTCGTCGAAAACAGTACCGCATGTGATATGTATACGAAAGAAAAAGCTCAGTATTTTGACAATGGTGGTCAAATAGACAGTGGTGTAAGTTTTCTATGAAATACCTAAACGCTTTAAAATTATAATTGTTTGCTTTAGAAAGAGTATAGCTATAGTGTAGCACCAGCTGTCAAAATTCGTGTTTGTCTCTTGTTTTAGTTTGGCGAAATAAATCATAATCAAATTACCGGAGTTCGAGGAGCAACTATATGTATAACATCCAAGGGTGCTAGTGAAATATAGAAACTTATTTATTCTATTAATCGTTGTAATTTATTAATACATACTTTATATTAAAATAAATTCTATACCAATGAAATATCTTTGATTTTCTTTTCCTTTATTTTTCATTTCAAATATCCGAGAGGATCAAGGTTTATTTAAAAAAAAAATCATGCCAACTGCGCATAAGTTCGCTGTCCAAATCTGATTGGTAGGTTTTATTATTGTTGGTTTTCAATGTACGAAAGCAAAACAGTTTTAATTATATTTAACTGTATTGTTTAAATATGAATCTACATATGGTAATATTTAATTAATTAGTAGTACACGTGGACCATTACTTTAAATTAATTTATAAGGTACTTACCAAGTTTTTTCTTCGTTCAAATTTTGAGGTTATATTTTATTCTTGTGTCCATTGAATAATGTAAAACTCAATTTGATTTATACTTTTTAGAATGAAACTTTCGATTATAATAGGTTCTGTGTTATATTTACAATTTATAAATGTAACGGCGAGAACAAAAAAGTCAAAATCCGTTACCACATTATTAGAAGCAAAATGGGAAGTCACCCCTATAGTTTTAGAAGTAGCAGAATATTTAGCAGACGAAAATGTAGACTTTTATTGGAGTTTCATCGATTCTATATGTAACTTACAACCTCCTTTAGTAGATTTAGGTAGGTAGACAAAGTGTAGTAAGACTATAGTAAACTTGTGCCTTCGTAGGATCAGAGAAAGAGAAGTATGATAGTATAATTGATCTCGCTGCCAAGCTAATTACGACATCACAATTATCAGTTTTGAAATTAGGCATATCCTTGCATGTTTACTCTCCTAAAATTGAAATGTTCGGGCAGATGGCTAAAGAGAGAGATTTACCATCTTGTCCAGCCGTTGTTGATGTTGGTGGAAGATTAAGTTGTGATTTAAAAGAAACAAAACAATTAATTGATCAAGTATATAATGCACTTATGATATTTGTGTTTTGATATTTGTTTATCTATTTATTTCTTAGATGAAAGAGGCAGGCGGTGAACAAATATATTTGTATAATGTAGACACACATTTTCCTGGTTCAGAAAATAGAACGTTAGCTGCAGTGTTGTATGGAGAGCTTGGTACAAATGAATTTTGTACTTTCCATGATTTACTAAAGAAAGAAGCTCAAGAAGGTGCTATTGATTATGTCCTTAGACATTTTGTTAAGGTTAGTTTATAATAAACTGTTAAAATATTTCCTTAAAATAATGCATACTTATAATTTGTTAAGGAACGTCCTAACAAAAGATTAAGACTGTCTGGATATGGTGTTGAACTGCAGATGAAATCGACTGAATACAAAGTACAAGATGACACCGAAGTGCAGGCCGATGATAAATCTGAAGAAGTGAGTCAAGAAGAGGAAGATGTAGAAATTGAAGGTTTCAATTTTGCCCAACTGAAGTAGCTAACTTCTCATCGGTCGTAATTGCAAATGATTGTACTTTTATTTCTAGAAATTTATACCCTGACATTAAAAAGGATCTCGATGCTTTTAAAGCACATCTGGAAGAATCATCGAATGAGATGACACCGTTGAAAGTTTGGCAATTTCAAGAGCTTAGTCTTCAAGCCGCTCAGAGAATTGTGAATGCGCCCAGAGATGAAGCATTGAAGGTCTTTACAAATATTGCTCAAAATTTTCCAATGCAGGTACATAAAACAAATAATACCATCAAATTAGAAATTTACAAATTTCCTTTTTTACTCTAATAGGCTAAAGGTCTCGTAAAAAATGTAGTCAGCGAAGAATTAAAAACCGAAATGAAAAGAAACTCTGAGATATTTGCTTCCAACCTTAACTTACAACCAAGTGATACAGCTCTGTTTATTAACGGTTTGTTCTACGATATTGACCTGGTAGACGTTTACGGTATTCTGGATATTCTTCGTCAAGAATTAAAAACAATGGAAGGCATGCACGACATAGGTATCAACACACAGAGGTTATCTTCGTTGCTCGCCTTGGATTTCGGGGAATCCTCTAATTCGCAAGAATTCGCCATGGACATCAGAGACACGGCTATAAATTGGATCAACGATATAGAAACAGATTCGCGCTATCGTCGATGGTCGACGAATTTGATGGAACTGTTACGGCCAACTTTTCCGGGTATGTTAAGACAGGTCCGAAGAAATTTATTCAATTTGGTGAGTAGTTACGTCTGAATAGATCATGAAATTCAATAAAAAACGATTTTTATATGTATTGCATTTATCAGAGAAAAAGGGACCTAAAGTATGATCATGTGGGATTCCAGTTTTCTTATATACTAAAACGCACTAAACAATCGACATTTGTCATCAAAGTCCATAACGTCATGGTTTTAGTACATCTATGTGAGTGGGCATTGTAATCGACGAATAAAATTTACGATTTAGTACAAGGGAACGCTGTAAATCTACTGTGAAAATAATTCACTGGCGAAGTGTAAAAGAAGTTCCTTGTACGCCAAAACCCGATGTTAAATTTCTAGTAAAATTGGTTGTAAATAACGCCAATATTAGTATTTTTAATAATTAATCTTAATCATTAAGAGGAGCGTTTATACCTATCGAAAACTAAAGCATCGCCGTTTTGCGTTTTTTGAATTTATTTTGTAATTTTAGAATCTCAAATTTGGGATAGTGTTGCAAAAGGCATCAATTTATAATGTTAAGGCCAGTTTTTGTACTAATTTATTTTCTTAAAAAAGTTAAGTGTTTTAGAAATAACCACAAAAATGCATGAATTTGGTTAATGTCTACTATAGTCTATTTTTTAATTAGGAGGAGTGTTTTTAAATTGAAGCGCCAAAAAGGAAGTTTGCTATTTGTCAGTTTTCGGGAAGAATTACAGTATGAAAATTTTACATGTTTACGGCCGCCATACTGTTACAACAGCTGTTGTTGTATACATCGTTAATTTTGTCAGTGCGTTTCTGTTCAATTTTTTACGTTCAATTTGCGTTATAATAGTAAAATAGTTCGTTTAAGAACTGAATCGACTGATATACTCTCCGTGTAAAGCATTTTCATAGCGTTTGTCTTGGATATGGAGGAAGTAGCAAGCACTTCTTGATCGCAAATATCCCTGTTGAGAAGGCGAAAATTTGTGATCTTAGGACATCTATCTGTTGTTGAGAAGCTGAATATAGTAAATATATTCAAAAAATTATGTGCTGATAACCCCAGAATGAGGATTACTGCTATTGTCGCAAGAATATCGAGTAAGTATTATAATATATTACCATCATTAGGTATATATTATCATGTTATCTTGTTTTTAGGAGTGGCTCGGTCTACTGTCTATCGTACCATAAAAGAATATAAGCAGAAAGGACAAGTTATCCCACCCAAGCAAAGTTCTGGAAGACATTCTTTAATTGCTGATTATGGTGAAACCGTCAAGAATACTATAAGGCAAATAATTCAGAATTTTTTTTTATAAAAATGAGCTTCCAACACTTGATAAAGTGCTGAATGAAATCAAATAGCGTGATGACTTGCCACAGATGAGCCGTTTAACATTACACAAATTGATGAAAATGATAAACTTTAGGTCAGTGCAAATGTTCTAATTAATATGCAAGAAAAGTACTCAAATTTATATTTTACATACTTTGATATGTTAGAATAAATATGATATATTATTGTAGGTATATGAAGAGAAATCGAAAGAGTGTTTTGATAGAACGGGATGATATAATTAGGTGGAGAAGAAGATATTTGATGACAATTAAAGATTATCGTCGTCAAAATAGGCCAATTTATTATTTAGATGAAACATGGCTAAACAAAGGTCATACCAAAAAAAGAGTTTGGGTAGATGGCAATATAAAAAGTTGAAGATACTTTTACTAAAAGCAATCCAGAATATCACTACGGACAATTGGAAGAAATGTGTAGGCCATGTGATTAATGAAGAAAGAAGAATGTGAGGTTGGTCGATGATGTAATTGAGCCATTTATTATATCAGTGGGTGAAGATAGTTCAAGTGAAATGGAAAGTGATAGTGAATAATTATAAATTGTTACTGTTTCATAAGTATATGCTATTATTAACATTTATCTAAATTGTTGTTGCTTGTATATAATAATAAAAAATAGTGAATAATTATATAGTTGTTTTATATGTATGTATATGCTATAACTAATATTTGTCTAAATTTCAGTTTGCTTGTAAATAATCATATAAGAATAAGAACCATCTGTGTTTTCTTTTTAAATTTAAAAATATAAAAATCACCTTTAAAACTTTTGATTTAAGCATTTCACTTACGATGATGATTCCTTTTTATTTCAAATTAAAATTATCTAATTTTTTAATGAATTTTTAATTAATTACTTGACTACAATTTATATAAAATCATGGCTAGTTTTAAAACTGCTGTCAAAAAGGAATTTTCCAAAATTCCATTGTGTAAACGCGCCTTTTCATTTTACTCCTCCGAATTAAAAAATAGACTATAACTAAGGCTGGTACACAAAAGAAAAAAACACCAGCTGCACATTTGATGAACGATATAAAACAGAAAAAAACGTTATGTAATTATTTATGAAGAGAAAAAACATTAAATAGTAAACATTGTCACACACATTTCACACAGTGTTTTTCCATGCTATTGCGTCGTCTATACCCACTTTACGATATCTCTACCGGTCCTAGCGGAGACGCAAATCTATCGGAATCGGTCGGCTATTCCAGACTTAAATCCGAGTGACAGTTTCTCATTAAAAAGAAATGTCATATATACCTATAATAATCGAGTGTATAATAATATAGCAGTTATGGGCAAGCGAAAATTGGCTTATTATAAAACATCAACAGTTCCGTAAGTACTCATTCTTTATACATTATGTTTCCCATCTAGTATTCCTTTATCTATGACAGAACCTGTGAATAAAACCGAAGCGATGTGATCGAAACTGAATATCGTCTACCTCCACCTACTCACCGTCCCGCGAGTAATATAAGTTGCATAAGTTTCTATTTGTTAGTAAACGCCCCTCTTGAAACAATGCTGTTGTCGAATGTCATCAAATAACGCCAGAAATGCTCCAAAACATCAGACAACGGTTCGAACAAAATTTATACTCATGTAAGGCAGTTAATGAACACTTTCAGCATCTATTGTATACTAATTAAGTTTGTAGTTAATATTTTTTTTCTGTTGTGCATTAAATTGCTAATAAAATTAGCTTTCAAATGATGTATCACATTTTGGAATACGTAACCGTTTTTTATCCCGCTAGAGGGCGTTCAAATCAAAAGCAGTGCTGAATTCTCCATTTTTTGTTTGTGACGAAAGTGGATTGTTTCGTGCGTTCTACTATATTAAAAGTTTACAAGTTTATTGAAAATCTGTATCCTAGCAACTTACAGATTTACAGAAATATGTACCAACAAAATTTAGGAATTTACAAATCATTATAATGTACTAGCTGGTCCGGAAGACGTTGTTCTGCCTTTTCCGGTAGGTGGCGCGATGATATATACAATAATATATATAATAACTCGGCCATAGCGCCACCTGCCGGGTCCAGATTTTGTGATTTTTTTTTTTTTGGCACTAAACAAGCATATATTGTCAATATGAGTCATTTTGATCCATAAATTTAGAATTTGTTAATAACTTGATTACAGAGTTACCTATGGTATCCTGGCATAGCTATGAACCGTCGTTTCAACAAAACATATATATTGTGTGAATATGACCTAATTCGGTCAAGCCGGGGTCGTAAATACATACAAGGTGTCCACAAAAAAACGCCCCAGCTCGTAGCACCTTTATTTGAAATCTGATTGTAACAATCGACATACCAAATTAAAAGACTTAAAAAGTACTATTAGAGAAATATAAAATTTTTATTTTCAGCTACTCGGTTCGTCAAAGACCGATATTCAACTTTTTTATGTTAAATGGCCACCTGCTACTTTTTTCACAGAATTTGATAAAGATTTTTTTTCTAAATTCAATGATGTAGTACAATACCGTTTTTGTTTTATTTCAAGTTGTAAAAAAATAAAAAACATTGTGTTTAAATGTACTATTACTTTCCATAATCATCTCACCCTTAAAGAGACCGGTACTGTAACCATGACAATCATAGTATGTAATTGTATCAACCATAATATGTCTAAAATTAAAAAGCGTTGATGGCACCTTACATTAAATAAGAACGTCCTCACATTCAAAGTATTTTTAATAAAACAACCCTTTAATAATACAATGATATTTTTTTTATTTTTTCTATTAAATTAACTTGTTTTAACAAAAAATTAATGGAAATGCTCAAACTGGGCACCGTCCCGTTCAAGACACTGTCGACACCTGGATATCACACCTAACGTAGCATTCATTAAAACTTCTCGAGACATTTCCTGACATGCGTCAATTATTCGGTTTTGCAAAACTTCGACTGTATCAGGAGGTGTGGCATAAACAATATCTTGCAAATAGCCCCAGAAGAAAAAATCCATCGGGGTCAGATCACAAGAACAAGCTGGCCACAAAATAGGTCCGTATGTTCCCATCCAACGATCTCCAAATTCTCTATTCAAAAACTCTCTGTTCATTATGGCGTTGTGTGGCGCAGCTCCATCTTGTTATGGTTACATATACGTATTTTCAACAAGAAACTACGAATTTATAAAAAAATATGTTAGGTTCGCACGTGAATGTATGATTAACGATATTCATTTTTATTTCTGGGTTTTTTGGACTTTCCTCTGCCCCCCTCCCCGGGATTTTGATATCATTACGTGATCTATCTATCTTTACTCATATAATTACTTAGTTCAATAATAGTAAAATTTATTTATTTTATTTTTAAAGGTTCTCGTAATAAATCCAACCGATCCGGAAATCAGAGGCGTTCTGAAACTGGTGGAATCTTTTGTTGTCCACAGCGCGCCGTTAAGAGTCGGTATAGTCTTGAGCGTAAACTCGTCCTCAAGTGTAACTGGTTTGGATGATGTAGGTGTAGCTATTCTGTGCGGATTTAATTACGTTACGCAGAACAAGGATGCTGCGGCTGCTCTTAATTTCTTACATCAAGTAAGTAATATTTACTATATTTGCTATTTATGATGTTTTTTGTGTTTGTTTATTTCGTTACTTGTATAAGAACTTTCACAGAATATAAATAAAATATCGACATTTAGTGATTTTTTTATGTAGTTGCATTTATCAGAGAAAAAGGGACCTATAGTATGATCTTGTGGAACTCCATATTGTTATATTAAAAACCTTTCCCTAGGTTTATCGATTAACTAATATGCAGTTAGGCAATAATAAACATCCTATTAACCTAAGGACAACTTAAAATATGCTCTTAAAAAAGTCAGTTTTTTTAAAAATTATACGGCGCGATCATTTAAATTCTAAATTAGAGCAGGCTGTGAAATTTAAATTACGTTGGTATATAAGTACTAATTTACAATTTGAATTGTCAAAGTGACGTTTCAAAATGTTAATTAATCAATAATTGACATTCTGGACAACCTAATAAAAAAAATTCCGCCTGCTATAATTTAGAATTTAAATGATCGCGTGGTATTTAATAGAGAACAAGAAACACGAAAAAATAAATAAAATAGTATCTATTAGCAATTTTAGGCTCTAAAAACAAAAAATATAAACGTACACACACATCTGCGCTCTACTGATGGCATGACTCCATACACTCAAGTAGTGTTTCATGAAATTTATATTTTTGAAATATTTCGTGAAATATCGAGAAACGAAAACTCCCTTATATATAAAAAAAACAACAAAAAATGCATTTCTTATAAATCATTAAAAAACAGTTAAACATAAACAGTAAAATAATTCTCTAATATACACGTTGAACAACCCAGGTTCTCGGCATGATCTAAATATTGTATAGGAAATAGTCGTGCGGTGTTGCCATCGCAGTTTTTATATTCACCCGTCCCGTGTTTAATATTTCTAATATTTCAGTACGGATCTAGACGCTGTGGAGTTGTTGTTGCCGATTAAGTAAATATTACGTAAATGCTAATCAATAATAATGCATGAAGCGATATGTCTCATATTAATAAAATATTGGTGTAGATATTTACAATATGTAATACTGACAAAGTGTTTTCATATTTTAAAAATTTAAAGAGCGTTTTGTCATATAATAAAATGTATTCTACAGAAAATAAATACAAGCTAAATTCTAAACAGTAAACAAAATAAATGGATTCTAAATAATGTGAAAAATTAATAAAAAATTCTAATATTATTTAATGAAGCGCTCAAAAATCCCTCCATTTTCCGCTTCACAGTAACCTAGCCTATCATAAAATTCTCGACGAACATTATTTAGAGTTTGGGGTGAAATGCTGTTGCATATTTGTGTAATTCGCATTCGTAACTCTGGTAATGTTTTAGGGCTTTCGTGTTGATATCCGTAGATCATTTGTTTTAAAAATCCCACAGAAAGAAATCGTTGGGTGTTAAGTCAGGAGATCTAGGTGGCCAGCGTATATTGCCCCTGGTGCAAATGAGGCGTTGAGGAAAATTTAAATTAAGAAATTCCAATACTACTCTGGCGTTATGGGCCGGACACCCATCTTGTTGGAACCAAATTTCCTCAAGATTACCAGTCACATTGCGTACAGCAGTTATAATATCATGATGCAAGTATGTCTGGGCGTTTAAAGTGCGATTTATGAAAAATGGTCCTATAATATGGTTACCCAGAATTCCTGCCCAGACATTTAGCTTCTGTGGGTACTGCGTTTTTGCTGTTAAATTGATATGTTGATATATCACTCTGTGATGTGCAGTGCCAAAGTATAGACGTGTCGTAGTTGCATTGCAGTGTCATAAAATTTTCTTGTTATTAAATTGTTTATTTAACATGCCGTCTACTGATCGTATTACAAGATCTTCTGCTGAAGATGAAGCTCTTATTAAAAAAGTGATCGAAAAAGTACTTGCATCGGATATTTTAAAGAATGAATTGATTTCTAAGATCCACTGTGAGATATTTGCCGAATATCAACAAAAATTACAAGCGTTAACGGAGAAGGTGGTCCAACTCGAAGCCGATCTTGTCGATTGTCGGAATGAAACGAAAAGGTCCGTAGATAATTCGGAGCAGTACAGCCGTCGGAACAATCTAAGAATATTCGGTGTGCCCGAGGAACGGAACGAGGACACGAGTAAGGTTGTCAGCACCTTCTGTAAAGAAAAACTTAAACTGGATATTTCACCTGATCTTATGGACTCCTGCCACAGATTACCAGGTAAAGAGCCGCAACATCGCCCTATAATTGTTAAGTTTCTTAGTCATCGTGTTAAGAAAATGATATCTAGTAATAAGAAACTTTTAAAGGGTACTAAATTAGTTATAAGAGAAGACCTAACGCAGTTTAGAAATTCTCTTATGAAGGCGGCCGTAAAGAAATATGGCAACAAATCGGTCTGGTCAAATGACGGCAAAATATATGTGAAAGTGGACGGAAAAGTTTTAATTTTGAAAACTTTCGGAGATATTAAGTAAATTGTTTATGGTACAGCTGTAATGTATGCGATAGGTACCGCCTTGTTCTCGATTTCTGGTGCGCCTTTCTTTCATACGTACAAAAACATAAGTTTATTTTATTTTGCAATAAAAATAGATTTAAATTATTTTTGCTGGCCTTGAGATTTGCATATTTTTATTTTCTTTTACAAGTTGTGTTATTAGTTAATTTTATATCTTGTGTTGGATTTAATTAATATATTTAATATATTTTTCTAAATTTTGTTAGTATATATATATATTTATTTCCTATTTTAATACTTCAGTTTTTTATCAATAAGTTATAAATATTCATCTTTTATTCTGCCTATAAAAGTTCTAGGCTCATTTGGTTTGTTCTTTGTTACTTTATTTAGTTTTTGTTGTTTGTATTTAAATTTGTTACTTTTATACTGTGTTGCGATAAACTCTTTTCTTCTTTTACAGTTGTTATGTTATAATATTTTTCGTTTGCATTTGAGGTATAACTTCGGTTAATAGTACATATTTTCGTATATGATACGGGTGTTTTGTTGTTAAAATATTTTATAAAATTTTGTGATAAATTTCATTTATAGTTATTTAATGAAACAGCATGTTGTAGTGGCACACCTGAACGTCCGCTCGCTTCTGCCGAAATTGTCTGACATAACTGAACTTTTGCATAATAACGATCTCGATGTTCTTTGTATTTCGGAGACCTGGCTTTCTTCCTCCGTTGACACTCAGCGGTTGCTGATACCGGGATATAATTTTTTTCGGAACGACAGGGTCGGCCGTGGGGGTGGTGTGGGTATATACGTACGCGAAGAAATAAGGTGTGACTGCCGCCGGGTTGACACCCTTTCCGAGCAGATATGGGTCACGGTGGACTTAGCTAATATGAAGTATGTGATTGGATGTGTGTACAAGACCCCCTTGTTGAATAATAGGGAGTTTGTCGACGAATTGGAGTCGTTACTCACTGAGTTTGCCTTGGGGTTTGATTCCGTAGTTTGTATGGGTGATATGAATATTAATATGTTAGAACTTGAAGATAATGACGTTATTCAGTTGAATTATGCTTTTCAGTCAGCTGCTATGTCACAGTTGATCAGGGAACCTACACGTAAATCGTCTCTGCTGGATGTTGTTGCTGTGTCGGACCTGGCGCCGGTTACCGATTCAGGGATAATAGGCTCCGAGATCTCTGATCATGATATGGTTTACTGTAGGATATCGTTAGCGTGTCCTGACAAAAAACCTCGTTTCTACACTTTTCGAGATTTCTCATCGTTCGTCTCTGATGATTTCAATAGGGATCTATCCAGCATACCATTTAATTATATGTTCAGTATGAATATTGAAGATAAGTTACAATTCTTTAATGAATCTATTCTGTTCCTCTTCGATATGCATGCCCCGCTAAAAACGGTAAAAATAACGAAACCCAAAGCGCCTTGGATAACTGATAATATAAAGTTGTTACAAAAATTGCGTGACAGAGCGAAGTCTAGGTTCAAAAAATCAAAGCTGGACGCTCATTGGCAGTACTACAAACAATTACGAAACTATACTACACTTGCAGTTCGAAATGAGAAAAAGGCTTACTTTGAAAATGTGTTTTCTAGGAGCGATCCCAAACGTTTGTGGGGTGAATTGAGGAAGCATCGTGACTGTTTGACGGTTTGGAACTGGTCGATCGGGATACGAAAACACAAAACGCCCAACGACTGCTTCTGCACATGAAGAAGAATAATACCATTTAATGATACTTATTCGCTCCTCTGTTTATAAGTAGGCATCACAAAGAAATGTGAAACTCAATATTTTAAATTGTTACGTGTAATAGCCCGTCTGACACGATCATTTTTAATGTACATTTATCTGTCAATTATTGAAGTAATGACAAATTGACAAAAAAATGTACATAAATAAACACTTTGTCAGTATTACACATTCTAAATATCAACACCAATAGTATATTAATATGAGACATATCGCTTCATGCATTATTATTGATTAGATTTACGTAATATTTACTTAATCGGCAACAACATATTCCACAGTCTCTCGATCCGTACCGAAATATTAAGCACGAGACGGGTGAATTAAGAACTGCGACGGCAACACCGCACGACTATTTCCTATACCATTTCATATACGATATTTAGTTCATGCCGAGAACCTGGGTTGTCCAACGTGTATATTTATGTATCAAGTACGCAGAATGGGGTTTTAGGGGACGCATCGTGATTAAGATGCATCGTGATTAAGGACGAGGTGACCAAGGAGTCCCCTAGAACCATTTGCTTACGAGGTACATACATGATTTTTTTTACACGAGCTAAAACTCAAAACAATCCGCAAAATGGATTTTGCATGGCAACTATTGTGCGAACTGGGTCCCCTAAAAACATATTTTGCGGGTTGTTTGGAGTTCGCAAAGGCAAAATACTCATTTTAGAGAATTGCAAAAACAATAAAATATAAAAATGAAACAAAAACAAAGTTATCAGTTTAACAAATAAAATCAGTCTTTTATTTAGTCTTGGTCCAGGTCTCCTTCTGTATATTCCTCCTCCTCTTCAAATTCACTCTTATAAGTCTCCACAGTTATAACTTCATCCTTGATATTCTCACTTTCTGTATCTTCTGTATTTGCAGGAGCAGCCTTTCCAGAATTCCTCTCTAGATTAAGATACATAATCTTAATCCAGAGAGCTGGCATAGATAATGCAATAGTGGCTAGTTTTTTTAATGAACTATCTTCTGGAGAAAAAAACTTCCCACCAAGTTACTGGTGAGATAGTACCATTTTCTAGAGCCTTCCATAAGTATTCGCTTTTACAAAAACCTTTGCTTGTTTTAAAATTAGCAAATTCGGCCAATACCAGCACCTGATACATTTTCATCAAAAAAAGATGATTTCTCAACATGTTTCTGAATGACATCAAGAGCAATGATTTTTTTTTCGCTTTCTGAAAGGTCTTTTCCGTATTTAAATGGGTCTACATAATTTTTTATGAAGTGGATAGGTCTCAAGCAAAATTCTTTTCTACCTAAAAGGTCATCTTGAATCTTAGTTACAGCATTGCCATCAACATCATATTCTTTTAGTACTGGTAACCATTCATTAAAATGGGTGTCAATTTCTCTGAAAATTTGACAAACAAGACTCATCTGGGGCCTGTCACCTTTTACGATAGTAATCCAAGAACCACATATACCAAAACAAAAACAAAATTTTGAGGATTATGTTATGTGTTTGAGAGACGGGTCATCGAAATTTTTGCGCGCGAAATTCAAAAATATTTTATGAAATTTATGAAATATTTCATTGAAATGAAATTTATGTGAAGTATTTCAAATTGAATTGATTGCTGTTTTTTCCTTTTTTTTTTATATCTGCCAACTCTGCTTTTTGTAGGTCCTAGGATCCTTGGAAAAGGTGACCGTGGAAGATGTCAAATCTTATATACGCAAGAAATTCGACGATGACCCCATAGATATTCTGGGAGAAGATTCAGATTACGATTTCGGAAGGAAACTCTCCGAAGATTTCATCCAAAGGACGGGCTTGAGGGTCCTCCCTCAGGCCATGATCAACGGAATTCCACTGCCGAATTCGCAAATTAACGTCGACGATTTCGAAGAAGCCGTCTTACAAGAGGTAGTCTCACAAACGCCCATTTTCCAGAAGGCCATCTATCGGGGTAAACTCCAAGACAAAGACGACGTTTTCGAGTACATAATGACTCAGTCGAATGTGATGCCTAGACTGAACGAACGAATTTTGAATAAGGATAATCCCGTCAACCTGGATTTTTCCGGTACGCCAACGTCCACCATGGATATCCAGAATTTGATGAAGCTATCGCCCAGGGACATGACGGCAACTGCTCTGGCGAACTTGAACTATTTCACTGTACCGCGGAAAAACAAGAAGTATCATTCAATAACCTACTGGATTGTGGGTGATTTGAATGAGAAAAAATCCAGGGATTTATTGTTAGCTGCTCTAACGCATTTGGTAAGTTCTTAAAGTTATACGTAGTTCTTTTATATGTAGCAGATGTCACAGAAATATTTTATTCATATTTAAACATTCCCACTGCCCCAATTTCGTGTCTCTTTGCCATCCTCAATTCATATTTTATACATACGACAAGATTGTATGTGGTGCCCTCTGTGAATTTTAAATGTATTTATTTTAATGTCATGTAGGTATGTATCACATAATCCAATGTTAAAATCACCAGATAGAGCAAAATGAATCTAACTAAAATAGAAAAACAAAGTACTTATATATATTTAAAATCAAATTAAACAAAAAAATGAGGTGTGCCCACCAGACTACTTTTTTGTGCGTATGTGCGTTAGAAATGATACATCTTCTTAAAAGAACCTGTGAGTAAGTGTATTACCTGAGGTTCGAATTTTGAGAATTTTTTATTCAAAAATTATTCAGTTCATAATTTTGAAATTTCATATATAGAAAACACATTTCAAATCCAGCCCTTAATACTTTTATGCTCTTGATAAATCAATATAGAATGATAATTTACGAGATATTTGCTATTCGATAAGAGTAGAAGTGTTAACTCCGGAGTTTTAAAGTTTTTTTTTTATAACAAAATGTATTGAAAATCAAGTTTTAAATACTAGAGGGAGGGGGGGAGGGGGGAGCGGGAGGGAGAGAGAGAAAGAGAGAGAGAGAGAGTACTTTTTTTAAAAGTAGTTTTTCGATATTAGGGGACTTCAAAAAGTGGACGTCTGCAAAAATCTCGAGGTCGAAAATCATCACAGTATGCACGATACACTTATACCGGTATGCTCACTTTAGCTGTCAATGACGTCATTGCGGAGCAAGTCAGATTGACAGTTCTTATATCTGCTGCATTTTGACACAGTTTTAAGTTATTTTATCGGTTTTCTTTTAAATAACATTTATTTAATATGCCTGGTTGTGCTCTTTACGGTTGTCGTAAGCACAATCGAAAAGTAGACACAGTCAGATTAAATATTACAGATTTCCCACGGAAGAAACGGTACGGAATGTGTGGTTAATTGCGTGTAAAAGACAGAATTTAATAAATTTGAAAAATAGTATATACACTATGCAAAACAGTTTATTCTGTGACTTCATTTTTATACTGTGTTATCGAGAAGCTGGAGTTATGCATTCATGATCTGTGTAGATATAAACTTGAAATTGTATTTGAGGTGGAGGTAACTTAGTGAATAAAATCATTGCCAAAATGTAAATGAAGATATTTATTTAACATATATTTTGAAGCATATATTTTCTTTAGCACACAATTAAATCTTATTTAGTGAATCGCATAGATCTGATGTATTTGATATTGGTAAGGTACACTTACATCGCTTTTGTAATAAATCGGCTTACGCGATTTATTTGTTAAAATTTTATATTTTTATTTCATGCATTTATTTAATTCTTTTGTATTTTTCCCAAATCATTCCGGTCAATATTTCGTAAAACCCCTCTCCATAAATTAAAAAGGGCGGCACAAGAAATCTTATAAACTAAAACCACACCTATCGTCTATATACAAGGACCAATGAGAAAGTTATACATATTGCTTCAAGCAATATATTAGTTCTAAGATTGTCAAGGGAAATGAAATATACAAGTACCTTTAAAGGAATACATAAATATCCGTTAAGGGAAAGTATAAGTGTGTCAAATAAAGCTGTTACGTATGAGTGATATACGGAACTGTTGGCACCAGCCACATTAAAGCAGACGGTCAGTAGATATCCTATACATGAGTCTCAAGTAGTTATTATAGGGTGGGTTTGGAAACTCTATTGTTAAAATGGCATAAATATGTCAATAGTAATTGGTAATGCGGAAAGTACGTAGAATTCTGAGATAGGGAGACAGGGCATAGACCACACGAAGAGCAACATGTGTTAAGACAGACCTCTAGTCAAGTGTGTTTTAGACATTCTTACGTCTACGGAAAAAATATTAGATCACACACAGTGGTGTTTAAATTATATTAATGACAAGACCAAGATAAGAAAGTACATGTAAAAGGCGTACTTTCAACTAACATATCCAAAATAAGTTCAACCAATAAGAACTAAAAATGGATTCGTTAACTGTACACAGGGCGTGACATAATTAGACCAAGAACTGATAAAACTAGGTGCAGAAGAAAAATAAAGAGAGTTTCGGCGGAGTTCCGGCCGGGTGTCGGCGGGCTCCGACCGTTCAGAGAGTTTCGACGGAGCTCCGACCGTTCCGACAGTTCCGGCAGAAGTTCCAACAGTTCGACAGGGTCTCAACCTCGACTTGAGTCATCCTATAAACAATCGCAGTTTTAAGTTGTGTATTAAGAATTCGGTCTAACAGAGTATGAACTGCCTATAATTGTATAACCAGTTTAATTCTTTTTTGTAAAATTGTGTTTTATAATTTTTTGTATGTGTTTCTCTTTTCTGCGTTGTATAAATTACGTTCAAGCTATTGTAATAAATAATTAAATTCACCAGTGAGTGATATTTGATTTGTGAGTTTGGTTAATTTGTGGTGTTGTAGACGATAGGCTGGATGACAATAAGGTCGGTAAGTCGTTAGTGTATTTTGTTTTGTTTTGTTGTGGTTAAAGTTAGTTTTGGGCTTAAATTTACGGAGAATCATCAGCGGGATTATTACAGCTTTGCGTATATAAGATTTCAGAGGCCGAGATAGCGCCAAGTACATTCTTTTAGTTGTGTTATTTGTTTAATGTTTTATCGCATTCTGTAATGTTTATTGTATTATAAGCAAAGTACCTTAGCATTATTAAATATTTAGTTTTATTAAAAAAATACATGTTTTCTTTATCTCAATCCCGTAACACCCCACGCACGAAGAGATCACAGTTACTTGACCAGCTCGACGCGTTACTCAACAGCACGTGACACCTGAGTGGAAAAAATAATATAAATATTATATTCAATTAATGTAACTATAGTTTACATTTGGTGGCAGTGAAAACAACATTCTCCGATACCACGGGTGAAGGCTGTTACAATTTGGTGACAGCACAACGTGATGTTACAATTTGGTAGCACAGTGGTGTTACACTTTTAATAGAAGGGTCTCGGGCAATTGAAGAGAAGATAAACCAACATTTGAATGAAGCAAATACAACTTGGCTGGAATTTGTTATATTTAATGTACATATTTTACAAGTATGTTTTCAATAATTACAAATTACCCCACTGAAATAAAACTGACTCCACTGTCTTCAAGCCATAAATTAATCTTGATTCTAGATTAAACAATAATGGTCAAGTATTTCAGAATTTTAAGAGGCTTTGTATTATACCTAATAATAATATAATAATTTAAAATAAAATTACCAAACTAAACTTTTATTTCATCTTTATCCTGCCTTGCAAAATTTTTAATTTGAAAAGATATTATTAGGTTGTCTTTGTGTTCGATAAAACCACTGTGTATTTGATGTTTTTTAAGAAAGATACCATGGATGTTATCGATAAATGTAAAAGGTAGGAATTCTAATTATGCTTGCTAATATAAAACAACAACCTTGATAGTTTAAGAAGTTTATTTCAATTCGGTTTGAGTAAATGTTTTAGCACTATTAAAGAAAAAGCTATACAATTTTGTATCAGATTGAAATCCAAATACTATTCTCATTATACCCTTGCTATATATTAATGAAAAACATCCTGAAATAGTTAATAATAATTTGGAAGTTCTTAATAAGCAAAAAAACTACCTATGGTGTCATCGATGTATAGAATGCCTCATAATACTTTATGAATGTTTGCAGATGTACAAATGTGTTGCTCTTAATATGACAGTCTTGGAAAAAGTATTGAATCAAATAATTCACTTTCATAGGTGATCAGTAAGCATCGGACACTTTAAAGTTTCAAAGTCAGTCTATGTCGATGTTCCACACAAATTACTGCTGAATCCTAAAGTACCCAAAGCCATCTATATTTTGCTTTTTAAGAATTTTTAACTCATGTTTGTTGCTTCAAGTTGTCTTTTCTTTGAATCTGGAAGAAATAATGTGGGAACTGCAGCTGAATGTAAATCTTTGTATGATTTTTGGGAGAATTGTAGTAATTCTTGTTGGAACGATGTATGAAAACATGATGGCTCAAAATGAATGGAACAGATACATGCTGACACATTTTAGTTTTATAATTATGAACAATGATAAAATCCGACTTCTGGAATTACCATTTTTCAAATTTATTAAATTCTGCCTTTTACAAGCAATAAACCACAAATTTCGTACCCTGTCTTCTTTGGGAAACCTGTAATATTTAATGTGGCTATCTCTACTTTTTCGATTGTAATAACGGCACCCGTATACAGCACAACCTGGCATATTAAATAGAGTATTATTTTTTAAAAAATGATAAAACAACTTCAAACTGCGTCGAAATGTTGCCCATATTAGAACTGTCAATCTGACTTGCTCCGCAATGACGTCATTGACAGCTAAAGTGAGCATACCGGTATAAGTGTATCGTGACAATATGTACTTCCTTATACTACGTATAGGAAAGTAAATAATGAGGCCACCACACGACTTTCAATTTTAAGAATTTTTTTATACAAAAATTATGCAAAATCCTATTCTAGGTACTTCTATTCTCTTAATAAATATATATAGAATGCATAATTTACGACATATTTGCAAAAAATCGCTATTCGGTAAGAGTAAAAGTGTTACTTCCGGTCCGAATTTTGAAATTTTTTTTATTTATAAGATATTGAAAATTAAGTTTGTAAATACTTTTATACTCGTAATGTATCCGTTTAAAAAGCATGACTTGCGAAATATTTGCAAAAAAGCGATTTTTGATAAGAGTAAAAGACCTCTGGTATGAATTTCAAAAAACTTTCGTAATAGAATTTTAATAAAAATCACTTTTTTCGGTATCAGGGGAGTTCAAAACGTGGAATACGTATAAGAAAGTAAAATGGAAGGAGCATAGTTCAATACAAAAACGTCAAACTAATTGAAAAAGTACGAAATATGGGGAAAAAAATGTTTATATTCACAATAGATAAAAATATGTAATATCTGAACAGTTAACTAATATTACCAATAAGAAACTTTTTACTATGTTTTTCGCTACTTTTATTTTACACTATCCCCGACTAGTTATTTATATAAAATTATGAACTCGAAATCCAGTAGTTGTTTCCAAAAAAGTGTCGTCTTTAGTTAATAATGTAAGACACGATATAATTAATTTAAGTAAATGTTTTAGACTTGGAAATAAATTAATGAAAAACGAAAAAAACACTTTTTTATGTAATTTTATGTCTATAAGCAATTATAATAGAAGAAATAAATTTACAGAAAAACAGTGGAGATGCTAGAGTCAGTTTTCTACCAAACGTCAACGGTGATCAAGATAACAAAATTAACAAAATTGTCTTGGCTGCTTTGAACGAGATGCCTTCTGATAAATCATTAACTTATGTCATGTCCCTGCTGAAACAAGAAGATCAAAATTACGACATACCCGTAAGTTACATAAAATATAAAACTTGTTCAAGACTATTATTATCAATGTTTTCAGTCAGAAATAAAAGATAAGATTGAACCTCAAGAACTTTCACTGAAGATGTTAAGAGTCTATTGCCAACGAGTGCTTTCGTTCAAAGCGAAGGAAAGAGGTGTTATTGCTAATGGACGAGTTCTTGGACCTTTCCTGGCGGATGAAGACTTCACAAACGATGACTTTTCACTACTGGAACAATTCACGGAGGCGACATATTTGAAAAAATTAAGAGAAGCACTCGACAAGTCGTATGACGATGATGATGTTGATGAAGGTGTGTCGACAATAGTTCCATCATAGTCCGGAAATAGAAGCTTTATTATTTTAATTTGCAGGTCTATCGACAAACGCTTTCTTAAAAGTGATATCGCTCTTGGTGACCAGACCTCAAACCAGAAATCGTTTTGAGATAACCTTTTCCGAAGACAAACATTCGGTTCTGTCGTTTCCAGCGGCCCATCCCGACAAGGCCGCCTTCGATATCGTCGCCATCGTGGACCCAGTGTCAAGAGGAGCGCAAAAACTAGGTCCCATTCTTCAAGTGCTACAAGAGGTACTTAACTGCTACGTGAAGATTTTCTTGAACTGCGTGGAGAAGAATAGTGATATGCCATTAAAGAGGTTAGGAAATTTTATAATATGCAACATTCGTGTTAATTTGCCACGTCCTGAATTATTATATTTTTATTTATATACTAGCTGACCCGGCAAACGTTGTTTTGCCATATAAATTATTTCTAGTGAATATTTTGGTAGTCTAATAAAAAATAAGTGTGTGGGGATGTGGTATATGACTGAAAGAGGAATGGAGCACTGTGAACGATGACGGCCTATAAAAATAAAACACCAAACATTCATTTTTTGAATTCATTGTACTTTTATTATCTTAACTAATAAATTTATAATTACATCTCTATCACAAATAATGACAATTAAAAAAAAAAACTTTATCAGTCTCTTAGTGCAATGGGGTGTACGATATTTTTAGTGAGTCCATCTTTAGCCAACACAAACAAACTGGATGGTTAACCCACGCGAGAACATTCCACGTATAATTGTCCGTGTGAAAAACACGGTGTGACCAAATCTAAGCCACAAACAGACATCGTTTGGCCTTGATGAGAATATACTTAATATGAGATTTGCACTGAGAAAGTAAAATGATAAGTATAAGCGTCACTGCTACGATTGACGCACAATCAATAATAATGGCCGAAAACGGTTTAGGTCCTAAACTTTAGTGAGTGGGAGAAAGCTTATTGTGTGAGAAAGACAGGAGACCGGCTTCGTTCTCATCTCTACTCAGTGCTGTTTACGGGTGAGAAGTGACACCGGTAGACGCTGGCCGGGAATAACTGATCGAGTGGTAACTGATCAATTATCGACCGCCGAGAGTAGAACATTATTAAAGTACTAATATCGCTATTAAAAAATAGGGGTTGGTGGTGGAAGGGTGAAAATTTAGGGTTGTATGTATTTTTCTACTCACAGAATTTTAACGATAATCTAACTGCTACTTACATACCTATAACAATTTTGATTGTCGCAAAACTGTGCTGATTCGGAATAATAAAAATAAACTAATTGCCCCTATAACAAATTCCACACAGCAGGGCTTTATTTATGCAACGAAAGAAAGAAAAGAAAATTAGAAATCAAGTTACGAATAAAGTACCCACAAAAAATAATTAAAAGAAGGAGCTTGCCCGGTTCAACACTAGCCGAACATCACTAATAATATTCTGGAATACATATCCTGCACTTTTCTTCAAACAACATTAATAAATGACCATGAATAATAACCTCTCGCTAGTTATACCGCTTAATAAGGTATCGACAATAACCCAATAGCAAATTTGCGAGTAGTCGATGGATTAACGGCCCGCGGAATCGGTATCTGCGCCAGTGTATTTAGACACTGGAAAATTTAAACACTATCTGTTCAGAGGCACGAGAGTGTTGACGAAAGGGGCAGACGATATATAAAAATTAGTGAAATCATTTTATGTCTATGCCCAGCGGCGTCAAAAGCTTTTGAAATATAAGGATTAAAATTAATACATTAAAAATGCAATTATTAAAATTCATTATGTATTGTTAAGTAAAGCTCATTTTGCAGGCTACAATGTATTAATTATATAATGTGCTACTTCATGAGCTGCACTTTTATAGGTATTGCTACAAGTTAATGTGTGTTGGTTCAGTAACGCGTCATATGCATTTAAATTTTTTGAGAAAAAGCCTAATATGTACTTGCTTACATCTCGGTTATCGCCATCTAGCGGCGACGTCAAAAGTCGAGTTAGCAGGGCATATACAGTTCTTTTAAATGATACTAAGTTTGCTAATATCTGTTATTCCAAACCGGAGTAATCGTAGTTCATTTTAAAAACCATTTGAATTGTCCCACCGTTTTATTTTACAAGATAGTAAAAAATTTCCAGAGCACTTTTCATGAAAAAAATTTACCCCGAAGCAATATGACTTCTAGTTTCTGAAATATAACCGGCGTCCATTCTTAGTTGCCCACCCGTTACGATAAATGTATGTAATGAAACACTTTGTCCGTATAAAACAAGGTTATATGTTTTTTTTTTCATCCACGGAAGTATTAAGCTTTGGATCGAGTTTTAACAACGAGATTTCATACACTGAACCCTAATTTCGCTAGCCATGTTGCTGTATTCAATAGAAGTTGAAATAATCTTACAGAGAGAACAAACATTACTATGAAATACATAATTGTAAAAATCCAAGTAGTAATTCAAAGTTTTTTAATTCTTAATTTAAAAAATGTATTTTCCAGAAGAAAAAATCGTACAATTACTGATAATTATGAAATCTGTAACGTTTCCAGCTGGTATTATAATATGATATCAGGGATTCCGCAAGGATTCTAGTTTGGACCGTTGTTCTTTGTAATTTCTACTTATTTGCATTATTCATCATTTTATTGTACATTTATTATCAAAAGCAATAAAATTTCTATTTTACAGTTTTTACCGGTTCGTCTTAGAACCAGAAATTCAATTTACCGATGATGGAAGACAGGTCGCAGGACCAATCGCGAAATTTTCCAACATGCCAACATCGCCACTGTTGACGCAGAACATGCATGTCCCGGAAAATTGGTTGGTTGAAGTGATCCGGTCCGTTTACGATCTGGATAATATACGTTTAGAAAATGTCGATAGTAATGTCCATAGGTGAGATTTAGCTGCAACATTATAACTTGAAATTGTATTATATTAATATTTTAGTGAATATGAATTGGAATATTTATTAGTGGAAGGCCACTGTTTTGAATCGGTAACCAGCAGTCCACCGCGCGGATTACAAATAACACTCGGAACAGAACACAAACCTGTAATAGTCGACACTATCGTCATGGCCAATTTGGGTTATTTCCAATTAAAGGCGAATCCAGGCGCTTGGATTTTAAGACTTAGACAGGGCAGAAGTGCTGACATCTATGATATCGCTAGGTAAATTAATCACTTTTCACCATTCCTAAACGATATAAACCATACTAATTCGATTAAAAAACAACAGCCACGAAGGAACTGATACACCCCATAATTCTTCCGACATCAAAGTGCTGATATCTTCATTGCGATCGCATATTGTTAAGTTGAAAGTTTCGAAAAAAATCAATATGATGCACATGGATTTACTGTCGGAAGAGGAGCCCAGTGGAGGTTTATGGAATTCGATTACTAGGTAAGAAACATATAAAATCAAATAAACGCATGATTATATAGACGATTTTTATTTTTGCATCCACACAGTTATTTTGCAGACGAAAGGTAATGGCTAACATCTTTATTTTAAGTAGTTTTGTTTGTTTAATGGATTTTTTTATTGTTAATAAATACAATTTAACAGTGATCAATTTCAATTTATCAAATTTTGTATATGTTTGATTACTTGTTTTCTATATCCATATCTTCCAAGTAAAAAAGAACTGAGGTGGAGTGTTTTTTGTCTCAACTTTCGACTCTAACAGGGTTTTTCTGTGGCTTTCTACACTCACTGGTGAATTTGGAGAGGCACTCCAACCTAAGTCACACCACAGGCGCTATTTTTTTTTACTAATAAGGGTTTTGTTAATATTTCTTTCTTATGTGCAGTGTAATAAAATATTGTGATCATGATCACTTATGACGTCGAGATTTTTTATCCTTTAAAGCTCCTCGACAGTGTATCTGTGAATAGTTGAAAAATAGCAGATTTTTGATGCAAGATATTTTTGTTGATTTTGTAATAGTAATTGTTTAAAATATAATTAAAATTACTTAAATGCCCCAAGGTTGGGCACCATATGTAATAGTACGGTCCTTAAAATTAAATAAAAATGAATAAAATGCCCCAAAGTGGGGTGTTCAGATGTAATAATACAAATTTAAATAATATAATTAAAATGACTCAAATAAATAAAATGACTTATTGAATGCTCCGCGTAATTAGCTCAGGTAAATAGTTCGGTTTTGCATAAGACTCTTAATTTCAAGACGGTTCAGGTATTTAGACACTAAGATTATTTTTCTGCACGTACTATTACTTCTTTTTTATAGTCCAAATTTCTTATATTAAGGTAGACAAATAATACGCAAAAGGATATTTAAACATTATTAATATATTGATTATAACACCATCAACACAGATCAGGTTACAAACAAATGTTACAGAACAAAACACAATTCAAATGATAGGTCTCAATACAACTTACGCATCAATTACAACATAGGCAAATATAATAAACAACAATGCAATGACGCTTTACCTATACAATATATCATGAATTTAAGTAGATGCTAATTGAATTGTTTTATATAAAAGCATGCATGATATAGGCCTTAACTTTGTTTATTTGATGGGTACCTTTTGTTGTTTAGATGCGGTGACCATGAAACGGTGTTTTCTCGGGCAGCTTTCCCAGGGTAGATTGAAATCGTCCTCTCCTTTGTCTGGAGCTACGGCACACACGTGTTTTAATAGAATTTTTTACTTCACTTGGCCCACTATTTGTTTTATTAAAACTTATAACTGTTTTCTCACTAGGCTTTTTCTTTTTACTTTTAACTAATGCGTAGAGTTTCTATATTTGTATTCGCACTGTTAGCCTATGAGATCGTTCCCTTTTCTTGGGTGCGGTCCAGTGTTATTTTACTTAACGGGACCTGCAACCTACTTCTTTACGGGCTAGGGAGCGTCTGCTTGCCTACTCCTTGCTTAAGGCAGGTCACACCGTATTCGTATTAGGGGGTTCCCCGGGCCACCTATGTGCTTTACTTTTCTTCATCACATTCAAGGTTCCACGTGTCGGTTGCACACAAACTGTTTCTGATCTATGTCGCATAACTTCCTGGCTAGCTCCGATATCATTGTCGCCACTTGTGTTTTTCTTTCTTTTACACAGATACACCTACACACTATTTCTCTTTTACATATACAGAATTTATATAGGAACATTTTAAACAGGAATATAATAATTTAATACACATAAATGAATAATACATGTTTCCCGATCTGTGTTAATTTATTATCTACCTTAATATCATAATACACATTACCCTAATATAAATATTTTGGATGTTATATTATATTTATATTTTATTCATTATATACAGGGCCTACCGTTACAATTTTAAATTCGGAGAAAACCTTTCATCGTCAACTTATGAAGAATTTAGCAATCTACCTCGCTGAATAATGAAACTTAAAAAAAAATATCTGATTAAAGAAAATTAATTAATATGTCAAAATATTTGAAACCAGTTTTCTCAAAAATCGTTTGCAGCAGATTTGTTTGCTTTAGTTCACGTTAAAAATTGAATAAAAAGCTACCTCGCTCTGCACTTATTTTTTGTTCAACTATCCTTTACTTTGTTTTAAATGAATATAAAATAAATTAAAATTAGGCAACCCACATTACAGGGAATATTATTCTGGTAAAAATCTTTACCTCCGTTTCATCTTCCAACCGTTAGTTTGTCTAGAGGGCGGTTACAAATGTGTAAATATTTGATTATAATAAATGAATTTTTATTCTCAATTATGATTTTAAATATTTATTATACAGGGTCGGGCAAAAAGAGCGGAACACCGAATTTATGGCTTAACTAGCACTTTTTCGAAAATTTAACCTGAATTAAAGTTTTTGTATATTTTATGTATTATTTATTGGTGTTTGCAGATCTTCCGGTTTTGTCACATTTTTGGAGGTATGATGTCACCGGATAGTATTTTAAATGAATCACTCTGTATTTATATTTTTTTTTGAGTAGATATTTTTTCCCTGAATTCACTAATACCAGGTTTAGTTGGTCTCTGTCTTATGGTTTCATAAGAAAAAAATAAAATGTAAGGGCACCTAAATATTTATTTAATAAAAAACGAACGACAATAACTGAAAATTCTACGTACATTTATTTACAATAGGTGTTCAAACTGAAAACCTTCGGCTGCCTGGCAGTATCCTAATCTGTCAACAAATGACCTTAGTGAATTTTATATCATTTCAGGCGTTGTACTATTTTGTACCGCCGCGCCGCTCTGATTCGATCTTTTAGTTCTTGAAAAATTTGAGGTAAATCCTTATAAACTATCGACTTCAAATGATCCCACAGAAAAAAATCCAAGGGAGATAAATGCGGTGACCTCGGCGGCCACTCAATATAGCCTCTTCGGCCCACCTGTCTCTAAATAAATGTACGTAGAATTTTCAGTTATTGTCGTTCGCATTTTATTAAATAAATATTTAGGTGTCATTACATTTTATTTTTTTCTTATGAAACCATAAGTCAGAGACCCACTAAACCTAGTATTAGTGAATCCAGGAAAAAAATATCTACTCAAAAAAAATATAAATACAGGGTGATTCATTTAAAATACTATTCGGTGACATCATACCTCCAAAAATGTGACAAAAACGGAAAATCTGCAAACACCAATAAATAATACATAAAATATACAAAAACTTTAATTTAGGTTAAATTTTCGAACAAGTGCTAGTTAAGCCATAAATTCGGTGTTCCGCTCTTTTTGCCCGACCCTGTATATTCGCTATATGAAAGATATAATACCTCCACTTTCTTGGCGCCCTGAAATATTTTTTTGTAAAAAGAGCAGGCAGTTTGTTTTTTCTCGTCAGTAAATCTAAATAGTTTTTTCTACATTTCTAATTTCATTTATAAATCTCTAATAATCTGACCGGAGGATATTTGTTTTTAATTATTTAAAAGGTGGTAAAAGGTGACTCAAATGAGATTATGCATAAGATAATTGAATGCTTTAAAAACTAGAAAACCAATAAAAAAGTTCTATAATAACAAAACAAAAAATAAGTGATAAAATAATAAAGACATTTTTGATTGTCCTTTATTTATATTGAAAATTACTTTTAGGTGTGTTGCTTTCATTTGTTTCGAATTTACTTACTGACCTCATATATATCCTTCTTTTTAAATTAATATTATAGAAAAATTAAAGCAGGCGCGTATATGTCAGTATAATGTTATCCGATATTCTGGTATAAGTAAAACTATTTATTAAGTAGGTTACGCCCCTTATAGGAGAAATATTAGCAGAGGGGTAATGGGTACTCGGAGATCCTTCGTTTATTAAAGTATCTGCTATGCAACCAATATTGCTTGACATAGCGATTTTCGCTTCACTAGCGAGGAGCCTTAACCAAGAAGAAAGGTGCCCGTCTGTTTGCAGTATCGAATCTATACAACTAGAACTATCAACCCAGTATTCTAAATATACGTCTTGTCAAATTAGGCGGAAGTGCTTACTTTCTTATCCAAATTGGTAATTCGTAAGTAGCGGTTACTTTAGCGAGAGAATCATATGTCGTGAATATCTGGTCAACTGTTTGCTTTGATAAGCATTTAAAAGATCGCATCTGCAAAAATCCCGAAGTCGATAATGTTTGTCATTACCATTGAGGAAAAATACTATGGAGACGCTGTAAAGCATCTTTGCTGTCCTCTCAAAACGGGAGCATTAGGCGGGGCTAAGTGTGGGATCAATATGGCTGCCTCACCTAGTCCGAATTACTCAAAATTATAATCTGTCATCCCACACCTGTCAGGCCTATACTAACCTATGAAATGTTATTCCAGACGAATTCTTCCTATCAACGCCGTCTCTGCTGTTGCAGTTACGTAGAGCACAAGAAACCATAATGTCTTTTAATATTTAACTTATTATATAACTCTAATACACGATGCATTTAACAAACACTCCACTTTTTACGAACACTACCTGTTTGACGTAAGTGTAGTATCAATACGGCGGACCTGTACCCGGTTTGATCACGTGACGTCGTCTACCTGCCTATTCTTTCTCAGTGGTCATTACGATACTTTTTTATACCAAAATATCATAACATGGTAATAGGTACCCCATTTATAACCAAAATTGTGACAACTAATTTTGTTAACTGAGAGAATTTAGATTGATCACGGTAAATTTTCTGCTTTTTTTTTTTGTAACTTATGCTTTTATTAAACCCAATGTAGATAGAACAAACATGTAAAACGCATTTAATTTGAGAATGTTTCGATTTCATTTACGAAGTTCGTTCGGGAGCTCTGAAGAGGAACCAGAAGAAAAATTGAACATATTTTCACTAGCTTCTGGGCATCTGTACGAGAGATTTTTAAGAATCATGATGGTATCGGTATTGAAGCACACCAAAACACCAGTTAAGTTTTGGTTCCTCAAAAATTATTTATCCCCACAGATTAAGGTTTGTTCAGAATCAACGGATGTTTTTTGACAAATTGCCATTATAAGCCTCTTATTTTAGGATTTCTTACCATACATGGCTAAAGAGTATGGTTTTGAGTACGAATTAGTTCAATATAAATGGCCTAGGTGGCTACACCAACAGACTGAGAAGCAACGAATCATTTGGGGTTATAAGATTCTCTTTCTTGATGTGCTCTTCCCGCTGGATGTTAAGAAAATAATATTCGTTGACGCTGATCAGGTATATTTTGTATACAAATCTAGAATTAGTTTTCTAACACGTTACTTTTTATAATATAATATCCGACGAAAAATTGCGTGTTACGGTGTTCCGCAGGGAACTTGCCTTAGCCCAACGTTATTTATCTTTCACATGGAATGATGCAAAATACTGCAAAGTTTCAGCAAACTATGAGCTTTTATTTACAATACATACTTAAGACTTTAAGTATATAGAATCAAAATAACTAATAATTTTAAAGCCTTTTAAAACAGCTGAAAAGAGAATTTATGGTGGAGAAATTGATAATATTTAAAATAATTTTGGAGATTAATATCATTTTCTTTCATTTCATTTACTCATAACATATTTTATGGCCTTGTGATTACATTAGTGTCATGTCACATAACTTTTTCCACATCAAAAAAGTTCAAAGTTTTAAAAGGAAATTCTTTATTTTCTAATTTATTAATCAGTAAAATATTTTTGATAAAAATGTAAGTATAGAATTCATGTTATTTAACAATCTTCTGATTAGAATCAAAGAAAAAGATTTAAAGCATTTAAAAACAGTTTTTAAAGAAAATTATTGTACTAAAGTTGATACAATTGAAATGAATTTTTGTAAGGTATTTATAATTTTTTTTCTTTTTGATTCGAAGTACTTCTTATTTTTTTCTTTGGTTAAGTTTACTTTTGTGATTATAATCATAATCTACATATTTTCTTGTAATCAACAAATATTCTATTATTTCAGGTGGTTCGTGCAGATATAAAGGAACTCCAACAATTAGATCTAGGGGGCGCCCCATACGGTTACACACCATTCTGCGAGTCTCGTCGAGAAATGGACGGTTTCAGATTCTGGAAGCAAGGTTATTGGAGGAACCACCTCCAAGGAAGAAGTTACCACATTTCTGCGTTGTATGTGGTTGATCTCAAACGATTTCGACGAATAGCCGCTGGCGATAGACTCAGAGGCCAGTATCAAGCGTTGAGTCAAGATCCCAACAGTTTATCTAACTTAGATCAAGATCTGCCTAATAATATGATCCATCAGGTTGCCATAAAATCTTTGCCTCAGGAGTGGCTTTGGTGCGAGACTTGGTGTGACGATGAATCCAAGAAGAGAGCAAAGACTATAGATTTGGTAAAAACCAAATAAATTTTTCAGTCGCTTTTATGTGTATACAGCACTACCAATCTTTTTGAACCTTTTCTTTAATTATTATCTTCCACTGTATCCCCTTCAAGTTCCTATGTCCAAATACCTTAAATCTTGTAGATTTATTTCTCTATAGTGTGTGCATTTTTTTCTATCCACCTTTTTGTATGTTGGCAAAATAAATGCAGTTTCTCACATTTTCATATCTCTTAAAATTGCTTTTTCAGACTTATCTCGCTTTTTGAGTATAGAATTTATTGTGTTCCTATGATGATTTCAGTGTAACAATCCCATGACCAAGGAGGCAAAATTAACTGCCGCCATGAGAATATTGCCCGAATGGAAGGGTTATGATGAGGAGATAAGACAATTACAGAAGAAAATAGATTCAGGAGAATTAGATGGAGATAGAGAAGAAGATGTAAGAGGTAAGTTTAGAAGGATTCGATTATGGCCCCACGCAAAAAGAATTTTGGGCGCCAAATAATAACATTTCTGTTATTATTTAAAATTTAATTTTTTTTAAATATGTAACTGATACTAATTATACTAATAATTTTTTTTCAGAAACCATAGATGTACATACAGAATTATGATGGAACCTGTAGGTTGTATTATTGAATTTTGTATAATTTTAATTTTAAAATTAGTAATATTTTTATTGTGATTAGTTACAGTTTCTCCTTGAAACTGTACTCGACCTACCCTTTATAAGAGGCGAATTGATGTCCACATCATTTGGCTACTTTACCAACAAAATGAATGATAAAATAAAGATATTTGTGATTTTGTTGTGTGCATTTTCTTTTTGTTGCTCCGATCCTTTTTTCTGTGTAAGACCCTGCTTTACCAACAAATAGAATGATAAAATAATGATAGAGAAGTTAAGAATGATTGGCACAGCTGTATAAGAGTCGGTCGAAATTAAATATAAGACATCAAGTTTTTTTTTTTGTACAAATTAGATATAAATTCCTCACAAAGTACGGTATTTCATTAATGTTACATAAAACATAACATGACTCTTTTTGGGTTTATTATTCTAATACTAGATGGCGTTACATAAGGGACGATATTTTGAGGTTAGCCATATCAATTTCAACAATATAAATCTAAATTAAGTTACTGCTTTGATGTCGGGCAGCGAGAGCGAAATCCAATTGGCAATAATATTTATAAAGAGTGCCATCTAGTATCTGTTAGAATAAGGTTTCGCTGTCTTCATATATTTTGGCATATTACAATATTTGTGTAACACACATTAAGTCTAATCTTCCATGGTTGTTGATACCTTCTGGGTTGAAACCGCGTCATCTTATCTTACCTGAAACAGACTGCCCTGCCCTGAAGATGTCCATTAAGATTGTGGCCGAAACGTCGGCAGTAGAAGGATAAACGACGATGCGGTTTCAGCCCATAAACCAAGAAAACATCGTCTTTCTAAAAGTGTAGTAACGTCTTATTCGCCCACTTTTCAACTTTGGAAAAATCGGCCTTTAACTGAAATTATTAAAACGACACTGAAAACACTCATATAAGTCAGAGAGGTAAGGTAAATAATACATAATTATTCTTCTAAATATTATTTATATTTTCTACAAAATAAACTTATTTTTTAGTATATACAAAACAAATGGAATGTATTCATGGCAAATAAAAATTCATAAATAGGTAATATTAGTTTTTGAATTTAATAAATACACAGCGCATATTCTTTTATATGCTAGAAAATGTCGGATCTTACAATGTCGGTTATCTACTACCACAACTATTATAACTTACTTCTTACAAGAATTGCCAACTATTCAAATAAACTTTACTATATAATTTGCTCTAAATTTAGTTTTAGTGTTTTTTTGAATAATTTCTTGTTCATACTTCTTGTTATCTAGGTACTCAGCATGCAGCTTCTTGTGTTCTATTTGGAGTTTTATTACATATATCTTACATAATTTAAATGTATGCATTACATAGTATCTTCATATATTACCACAAGAATTGAATTGATGCTTATATAATATTTAATCTCAAAATTAAGTGTTTTCAATTTGAGGCAATTATGTTACGAACATTTATTAATATATTTTTTAAAAATATTAATATATAATGAGAATTTTTTTTTTGAAAAAGTCTAAATATAATTGTAGATAATTGATTTCAAATAATTCTAAATGTTACAGTTAAGTATTCAAAAATTAATAAAATTTTATCTTTGGACAATGACAAACGTTTTCAATTTTAGATAATAAATTAAAGGAGATATATTAATAAAACTTCGTAATTGTTGATTACGAAGGGAGAAACTACATGTTTAAAAGGTTTTCATGGTGTGTAGTAATACTGCTTTCTAAAGCACACTTTAACATGTTGTATACGATTACGATTAACTAACTAATCTCCTCTAAATTAGCTGCATTCGTAAATTTGCGTTGTTGACTTGCAAGTTTTACATTTCACGTAACAACATGAATAATATTTGCAGTGGCATCTTTCAATTTTTTCTTCAACTACCGTTCGATATCCTCTTCCACAGCAAAGTTGTCGACAGCTGTCAGTACTGTTCGACGTGACGTTACATCTCCTACAAATAAATAAGAATTCATAATTATAAAAAAAACTTTACAATAACTGGCTAAGAAAAGTAGACATACAAAATTCCATATACCTGGATAATACCTTGACTGTACTATATAATCTCACCATAATTTCCTTTTATATACATATACATATAATACACAAGACGAGACCGTGGCCGTTGAGGGAAGTTGTCGCTGCGCAAGGAATGGGTCAGTGTCAGACGGAGAAAGTATTCGGAAAAAAGAAATGATAACATCATCGCATATATTAGCTGAAGGAAGGAGTAAATGCAGATAAGAAATTGTAATATACTGAAAAGAGATACATATATATGAAACATACTGCATTTCGATGTGCAACGCTTGACAATTTTTCGAGACTGCTCGTGCTTATCGTAATATTATAAGAATCAACTGCACACCTTGTGAGAGAGACATCTCACCGACCAAGTCTTGCTCTGTGAGCTGTACATAGATATGCTTTAGCATTCTGTGTAATTATTAATCTTGTCATTAATTAACACTTGCGTCTCTAATTTTAATTTATTTTCAAAAATATCGTTTATTTATATACGCAATTATTATATATCATTTAACAGGTACCCACATGATGACTGAGATTTTCTTTATTGTCACAATCTGGTTATAAAGAGTACGGTTTGTAAGTTGTAAGCGGCGATTAAATACCTACTTGGCCTGATGCCTGGTTCGGTATGGAACGCGATCCCCGCGATCGGTTCTCTGGAACGTTTATATATGGACCGAGGCATTATCCTGTCATTGATAAACATAAATGTTGATAGGTATATGAAATGTGTGAAAATAAACAATTCAGGCTCATGCTATTTTGGCCCAGTCACAGCGGAAGGAATTGTGCAAATTGTCCGCATGACGAGAGGCAAAAGTACTGAAGATTTGTATGGTGTTTCAACCAAGCTTTTACAAAGTATTATGTGAGATTGCAGATCCGGTGGCTGATATGGTAAACACTTGTCTGTCGCAGGGGTCTTTCCGCATGCATTTAAAGTGATCAAAGTCATTCCAATATACAAGAAAGGAGATGTAAATAATCCATCAAATTACAGGCCGATATCGATTATACCATCTGTTTCAAAAATACTGGAACAAGTAATTGCAGAAACTCTTATAAAGTACATGGACAACTTTGATTATATAAGTTCCTCCAATCATGGATATCGTGTGGGCAAATCCACAAGTACGGCTATAGAGGACATCTTAGAATCAGTGATGGAGGCATTGGATGCTGGTGAGAGTGTGCAGCTTTCGTGTTGTGATCTTAGCCGTGCCTTTGATTCTGTAGATCATGAACTGTTGTTGGACAAGCTTCACTTTTATGGCGTTCGTGGCATGGCTGGTCAGCTAATTAGGTCTTACCTGAGAGATAGGGTACAATATGTTGAGTTTGGGGAAACGGTGTCAGATGCTGTGATAGTGAACCGGGGAGTCCCACAGGGATCTATTTTGGGGCCACTCCTGTTTCTCATATATATGAATGACTTACCATCTTACCTAAATGAAAATAAGGTTTGTCTATATGCAGATGACACATCCATATTAAATAGGGCCATGTCGCAGGAAAAATTAAACGGAAAGGTACTCTTAGCCATGGAACGTGCAGAGGATTGGTTCGAGTCCAATGGTCTAATATTAAACCAAAATAAAACCCAACATCTACTGTTCACAACTTCGAGAAAGGATGAAACTAAAAATCTGAAGTTACTGGGGCTTACCATAGACAATAAACTTAATTGGTCTTCACATATAACGACGTTAGCCGATAGGTTATCATCAGCTGTCTATAGTATTCGAAATATCAAGAACATATCAACTCACGAGGCTGCCAGGATGTGTTATTTCGCGAACTTTCACTCTCTGATGATGTATGGACTGCAGTTTTGGGGGAATAGTCCACAAGCGGACAGGATATTCTTGCTCCAAAAAAGAGCGATTAGAGCATTGTGTGGGTTGAAACAGAGCGATTCGTGTAGGCCGTATTTTAGGAATGAGAGAATACTCACTATGGCGTCGGAATACATACTTACCATAATTAAACATGTGCATGCAAATAAGTCAAGCTATAATAAAAACTGTAATATTCACGATTATAATACTCGACGACATAGTGACTTGAGGGTTGCTTATCATAGACTGAAAACCACGCAAAATAGTGCTAGCTATTGGGGTGTTAAGCTATATAACCGTCTTCCTAGTGAACTGAAGTGCGTGCCAATCTCTTAGCAAGCTGACATGTAAGCTTAAAAGTGTATTACTCGATGGTGTCTTTTACACTATTGAAGAATTTACAAATCATTTTTGATATCGGATGTTTCTTTTTTCTTACATTCATATATTAATGTTCATTGTTTAGTAATTTTTAGTCAATTGTGTAGAATGTGGATTTGAATTTTTACCTATATTTGTGTATATTATTACTATTGTTATTATTTTATGGATGACATTTAACATTATGACTTGTCCTATGTTCATTTTATGTGATGTTAGGATGAAATAAAGCTATCTATCTATCTATCTATCTATCTAATATATAATCTATAATTTGTGTAATCTTTAGCCCTGAACAGTATTTTTGAATAGCAGACGTTTTATGAAGACGCAAAACAGAATAATTGACTTTGTTGTTAATGACCCTTGTTTAGTAGTTAGTAGCAGTGGCAGTGATAGAGAAATAGACGAAAATGGAGGCTTTAGGTATAAAAAATAATATTGCTTAGCTAATTCTAAAGTTGAGACAGTCCATATCCAAAATTTGCAATAAATGCACTCTACAATTTGGAGGTTGGAGCCATCTAGTGGCATATTTTGTATATGAAAACTGTTCTACTCTACGAGGAAAGAATAGAACAGGAGAGTCTTGTTAAGCCTGTTTTACATCTGTCAATTAATTCATGAATTTATTCATGAATTAATCCGTGAATTTATTCACGAATAAATTCATGAACTTGAATCATTTTACACTTAACAATAAATTTATGAATTTCTTCATGAATATCATGATGACCAACTGTAACAGTGAATTTTTGGTTTATTAAATTGCTATTTGAATTGTTTACTACTGAATTTGAGGTTACGTAAATAATACGATCAAGATGAACATCGAAAAAAGAAAACGTGATAAATTAATAAAAGCAACCGCTTTAGGAATGATCATTGCTGCTACGACAATTTTGATTAGAGGTCTGGAGGTTAGACGAAATCGCAGATGGTGGGTGAGACCATGGTTGAGATGTAAAGACAAGGGAAATCTAAATTTAGTGAAGAAGGAATTTGTGGAAGATGCTGCACAGTTTAAAATGTTTTTAAGAATGTCGGAAGATTGCTTTGATAAACTTCTACAAATGGTAGAAGTAACCATTAGCAAAAATAATACGTTCTTCCGAGATTCGATATCTGCTAGGGACAAACTTATTATTACATTGCGTTTTTTGGCCACTGGGGAATCATACAGAAGCTTGATGTATTCTTTCAGAGTATCAGAATCAACTATATCATTGTTTGTTCCGGTTGTTTGTAGAGCCATATATTCGGCATTGAAAAATGATTATTTAAAGGTACATTAACTGTTTTACACATAAAAAAAAAACGTAAAATATGTTCTAGGTGCCAACTACTATAGAAGAATGGGAACGTATATCTCGGGAATTTGAAACATCATGGAATTTGTCAAATGTAATCGGTGCAATGGATGGAAAACATATTGTGTTTCGTCCTCCAAAAAGTGCAGGATCAACGTATTTCAATTACAAGGGTGATCATAGTATCGTTCTTTTTGGAGTCGTTGATGCCAAATACAACTTTATTTACATAGATGTCGGTGTTAACGGGCGAGTTTCTGATGGTGGTGTATTTAGGCAAAGCTCACTTGCTTCTGCTCTTGCACGAAATACATTGAATATTCCTCCATCTAAATGCCTACCTAATAGGAATAAACCAGTTCCACATGTATTTGTGGCTGATGCAGCTTTCCCATTATCTGAACACATTATAAAACCATACCCTCTCCGGAATATGAATCACCACCAACGAATATTTAATTATAGATTAAGTAGAGCCCGGAGAGTTGTTGAGAATGCCTTTGGTATTTTAGCAAACCGGTTTAGAATTTTTCTGACAACAATTCAGTTAAGTCCTGAAAAGGTGCAAGCTATCACATTGGCTTGTTGCGCCTTACATAATTATTTAAGAGCAGAGTGCTCTATCTTTGTGCAAGCAGATGAGAAAATAGACGACAAATTTAATTTTATTTATCACCTACAGAGTCAAGCAGGAAATAGGGCAAGGGGTTCTGCATTAGAAATTAGAGACGAATTTAAAGAATATGTTAATAATGAAGGAAGTGTACCGTGGCAGGATGATTTAATTTGAACAATTTAATATCAAGGTTGTTTGGATATATTTGTATTTGTAATAAAATAAAATAAAGCCAGAATTTATATACATACTTTTTATTTATTATATTATATTATATTTTATTTCAAACATTTAGTACTGCTCTTGGGCATTAAAAATAGCATCAGTGATGGTTCTTTTCAAATGTCGTAAGACCTCTGGATCTTTTATATTTCGAAGCTCTGAAGCAATCCACCTGCAATTAGAAAGAGTAATTACATAAGAGTGTAATATATTTGTGTATTTCAACTTAAGATGTTATTAGTACATAGGTCATTTGCAAAATGCTCTTAATTAAAAACTCACATAGCCAATGTATCTATATTATATAATTCTTTTGTTGGTTGATGTAATTCCTCCAACAGTCTTGAGGCCTTCACCAGAACATCATTTGCTGTGTCACTCTCCTCTTTGTCCCTTTTCCGTTTAATAGTGCTCTTTGAGGAGGTGGACGGTCTACTTGATGTGGGACTCATGACATCCAGTGGTACATCATCGGTGGCAGCTGCTTCTATTGTATCCCAAATAATGGTGTCATCTATCTGATCATCCTGTAAATAATTTTAATATAAAGAATGAATACATAGGAAACAAGATCAATGTATGTCTTAACATTAACTTTACCAACCGTTAATATCAAAGGTTCATCTTCAACATCAGCTTGTGTGAGGTTCGATTCGCTTTCCCTTGTTTTATGCCCACTCCGAAGAAAGTTTAGTAATTCAAAACACCACAACTTTGGTTGATAAAACTGGCTCGTACTTGCACTGCTGCTCTCGCTTTTTTTAATTAAATTTAATTCTTTAAAATATTGAGTACGCAGACCATTAATTTTTTTTTTAATGTCTGATGTGGGAACATCAATATTTAATATCGCATTAAGTTCACCCTTGATTTGTTGCAGCAATGACTCTCGTCTACTTTTATTTTTGTATGCAGGGTCGCTTACATTGTACAGATCAGGGTACCTTTCATGGTAAATGTAAATGTAGACATCTACAAAACACAACAACTTTTAGTATTAATGTTTTACTACATTTAATATTATACTTACTTTTAATGAATAAAATCAATTCCTTTTTTTCTTTGTAAAATTTTAAGAATTCAAAATTCTTTCGCAGACGTAGCCAAATGCACATGCACGACCATAGTGCTGACGCGTACGTAAACAAAGAGACCGAAATAAATAGTTATTGTTGATTTGATTGGTCAGCGCAACCAGTTGGTATCTAACATAAAAATGTAAAAGTTACTAAAACTTACTAGAAAATTGACGAAATTTTAGAACATGTTCTAATTCATGAATTAGTTCACCAACTAATTCATGAACTGGAATTGACGTCGATCTTTGTATTACACTCATCAATTTATGTTCATGAACTAATTCATGAATAAATTCATGAATTAATTGACAGATGTAAAACAAGCTTAAAAAATAATATTTGATCAAAGTGGTAACTCAATATGGCCGCCGCAAGGCATAGGCGTGCATAAATAGTTTGTATAGGGTATATGTACACTTCGTATGTTCTCTTCTATTCTTTTTAATATAGTAACATTTACTGCAACTGTAGTAAAGAAAATATTAAAAAACATGTCTAGGATACGTATGTTACGCCACTGAACACATAATCAAACATGTCAGACATATGACAAGTTATTCAAAATACATAATTTTTAAATTATTATTGCCTATGTTGAATGCCAATTTGAAATTAACTTTACCGATGCAGAGCAAAAGTGAGATTCTTCTTTTTTGTGGTTTTAGAACAGCCACATACAATTCACCATTATAAAACAAGAATCTGACAAAAATTTAACCGAGCCAAACATAAATTTACTTTATTTTTGCAATGTATTATTTTCAATTTATTTAGTATAGTATTGTTGTTCTATTTTTTAAAAATATAAATTTAAATATGGATGCGTTTTAGGAAAGTATATTACCGTATTATCTGAAGAAAAACATTTTTATTGGAATCTATATAATTTTATTGGCGGCAATCAAATTCTATTTACTTTTGTTGATGTATAAATTTTAAAATCAATAATATTTTTTAGCAGGATGTGTTCGCCGTCCATTATTAATTTATTATTTGCATCAACTACTATTTGATAATTACAAAATTTATTTGGAGTGTAGCTATTTAAAATCATAAAAAATTGTTCTTACTCCCTTTTAATTAAACTTGATAAATGTTAATTTATATTTATTAATAATAACCCCAAATTCAAAATTTTAACTTTCCGCTAAACAGCGCTTGTCAATCGTTCGCATTTTTTAGTCGAAGTATGTGACGTAATTATCCAGACGTATTTTCTCTCAACAAACGCACCGCGAATCTGAACGCACGCACCCCTCTTTCTATTCTTTCCTCGTAGGTTCTACTTGTTAGCACTTCAGCTAGACGCCATTAGATGGCAGCACTATTGATACAATTCTGTATGAGATGAGTTTAACTTTACTAGTTTTTTGAACTGTTTTTATTCAATTTACGGATCTATGTATATATATATGTTATGTAATTGTTCTTGTTTTTCAAAATATTTGTGGAAACAATTTTTCTTTGAATTATACTGGATTGAAGTAATGTTGAAATATTAAGTGCTTCCATTTATGGCAGAACAGTGACTAATTTAAAGGAATCCAAGATCACAAGTAATAACTAATAACAGAACATAACAAATAGATTGTTTGAATTGAAAACGAGATTACTTAATTTTTTTTTAGTATTTACGTCATCGTAATGAAGTCAATTCTAATAAAAGAGGGTGCAGATCCTTCATTTTCTATGCTTACAATGGAAAGTTATACACCCTCACTTGAACTAAAATATGAATTAAAATATATTTCCCGTTAAATTCCATTGTCCAATGTTGCACATACACTATAATTTTTTAACAAAGAGATATAATACATCCCTTTCTATTCTTGTTAGTCCTCCATTCGAATCCTTTCTAAATGCTTTTCTACATTCGAAATTGAATTCCGGCGTCAGAAGTTAATTCTTTTTTGTGTTTCCGGACGGGTCGCGAGATATCATTTCGTAATTTGAATTCAAATTTTTGCGAGCAAAAGTAACGGAAAGAGTCCATACACTGGATTTAAAAGCGGAATTTAGACGTTCATTCACCAAAATCACATTTTAAGGTGATAAAAGAAAAATTACTTTTTTGGTTGAAATCGTTTTTTTTTTTGATAACTGAAAATACCAATTTAATTTCCGATTAAAATATGATTTTTAAGCACTTTTCACGTGAGATGTTTTTGGTAATGAAAACAATAATAAATTAAGACATTAGTATTACTAAATTTCAACAAGTAACTAACATGATATACAGAGTGATTCAGACAAAGCGTCATTTTATCTTCTTTACTCTGCCTGTAAGAAATTAAATAGCTAGAACAATGTCTTAAGAGTATCGAAAACTTGTCGGAAATTGCTTGAACAACTTAATCTATTGAGATCACTCATGCTACTTTGAACGGGTCCACATGGGAATCAAATTGTATTATGGATTATACTATGGAGGATAACAGAATGTTGCTTGCTGTTTTACCTGTTTGGAAATCACGTTTAAATGAGAAACAAGTATATTCTCGGCGGAATTTTGGTAGCGGTAATATTTCGCACTTTGTCCTCGTATTAAAGTGATATAACTTTTGATTATTTTTATAATGTTTTTATGGAATGCTTCAATATGTTCTTTCCACTGATAAATAAAATTAAAAGTTATCGAAGTTGGGTAACGTCTGAGGTGAGGCATTCGATTGTGAATGTGAGAGACTTGTACATTCTTCAAAAGCGGTTTCCTCTTTTAAAAGACATATTTACAATAACAAAACAGCATATTACATTTTTACATGACACCAAACGTGACTATTATCCAAATAGGATTGAAACATCTTCTAATGAGTTGTCGGGTAGGGTATGGTATCATGATAACTTTGTTTTGATTATTGATGGTAAACTTATAGATGATCCTGAACAAGTTGCGGAGGTTTTTAATGGGTATTTTGTTGAATTTGTACCTGAAGTTGTGTTAGGTGTTGCTGTTAATAATGATCAGTTTAATGGTGACGGTGTTCATGTTGCCAGTAGTATGTGTGCTTTACCTCTCGATGAGTTTGAGATAAAAAAATGTTCAACAAATTAAAAAATACACCATCTGCAGGTATGGATAAAGTGCAGAGCAGCATAATAAAAAATAATTTAGAATTACATATTAAGCCTCTTATGTTTTTGGTAAATTTATCATTTGAGAGGGGAGGAAGAAGAGAGAGAATATGCTCTAGATTGGATATGGCCAATTATCGTCCTCTTGCGATTTTTCCCAGTACTTAACTAATGAACAGAAACAACCATGACTTATTTGCTTTAAATCATATTTATAATGATTTGAATTATTGCAACCGGGTTATTTTTAGTGATGAGAATACTTTTCAGTCGACTTGCAACGGTAAAATCAGAGTGTATAGGCCACGGGGAAGTCGTTTCCTAGAGGAATACAGTTTTGTAACAATCGAAATATATAAATTTGCAATTTCCTTGAAAATACGTTCGCGTTTATGACGCAGTATTACCTGCCAGTGGTACCCGTACTACCCATCCTTTCGTCTTTGGTGCAGTAATCTGGTGATTTAGTTAAATATATCAGTTCATCATTTTTCGGTGGCGATCGTCGATTTGCAGTTGAAACTTCTCTGTATTCTCTATTCAAATAGCTTCTGCTGACTTCTTTTGCAACCGTAAATTTTTGCATTAATTTCCGTCCAATGTCCACGATCGAAGGCATAGATTTCCAACAGGTTTTGAGGCTGCAAGATCCTGATACACCGTGACATTTGCACTGTGTCCTTAGATTTTTCGCAATTATCTGAAACATTTAAAATAAACAAATTCTAAATTACGAGTTCTGGATAATGAGACCAACGCACAGTGGTCTGAAACGCCCAAAAAGCTGGTCAAAACTCGAGAAAGGTTCGGATTTGGCTGAAAATCAGTATGCGTTAGTTTTTTGACTTTCTGATTGTAGATTTGAGGTAAAAATGGTAAATTGCAAAATGGGGAGTCTTAAATTGCCAGTTTTATGTTCAAAAATACGATAAAATAATATAAAATTTGGCTTAATAAATTTTGTGTTGTTTCTCATTATACTTTTTATAATTATACTTATGATAAAGACAATAACAATTATGATAACAATAGTAATAATGATAATAATAATAATGATAATAATGAAAATAATGATAATAATTATGATTATTTCTTGGTAATTGCACTTTAAATAATTCAAAGTGACTTCTTCTAAGTTACTGTTTGGTTCGGATCGTGCGCATATTAAATCTCTTCAAGATTAATTAAAAATATGTAATTATGATGTGACATATACATGTGACGCGTCACATGTATAGGGCCGCGCAACCAAATACAAATAAATCAATTGCGAGGAGAATCGCAGAAAGTCGCACCTGAATTTTCGATTTTCTAGTTAGTTAGACATTCATCTGGGAAATGAATCAACGAACAACGCAGAGTCTCGCGGAAACATAAGTTTTTTGACAATTTCGGAAAATTTTTAATAACAAATTATAAAAAAATTGTTTAAAAAAAGTAAAGTGTCAAAACATTATACCATTCTACAGGCGCATCCTCCATCTTCTTGTTGAAGATATTTGCACGTTTACGAATTCTTGTGTGCACTTCAAATGTTGTTTTTCTCGTTTATTGTTGAACGTTGCACGTAGCAAGTTTTGACAACCGCGACTTTCACACACAACTACACGTCCCGTAGGCGCGCCATCTATCTGCTATTCGAGAAATAGACGCGCAGGCACCTCGTTTACCGACTACCACACAAGAAACTACTTGAAAAATAAAATGTTTTTTTAGGTTTTGACCAACTTTTTGGACGTTTCAGACCACTGTGCAACGGTCAGGGCCGATTATCAGTCGTAACAGGCTGAGGTCTGGTGTGTTTCATAATAATATGTGATGCATATAAGACATGGCATTTAAACCAATGGCGTTAGCCATTGGTTTAAATGCCATGTCTTGTTTTGAAGTTGTCGTTAAAAATAAGCTTCCAGACGAGATTAGATCATCTCGCTTATGTTTACGCATGAGGGGCAAAAAAGTCATTTCACTAAATAAACAAATTTCTAATTTATTTGTGCTCGATTATATTGGATGTAAATCAAATAAAAGGCTGACGTGTACATATTACTGTTGAAATAATAAAACTTTTCTTCTTATATTTGACATATTTCTAATTCATGACATTTTTATTGGTGCTCAACCTGTGGGGCATTGCATAGCAATATGTATTTGTACTTTCGGATTTGTTGCGGATTGGGAGCTTTAATGCATTAGATACTGTGTTATTTTATTCATTATGAGTTGGACATTTAGTTACATTATAGTTTGCATACAAAAATTCAGTTGAACATTGTGTTCCGAAAAGGGTGTCAATATATCCCTTTTCGACACACAATGTTCAACCGCATGTTTGAATTAAACAGTATAGAAGGAATTGAGGCGACATATTTTCTAATTCATGCCATTTTTATTGGCGCCCAACGTGTGGGGCATTCCATAGCAATATGTACTTGTACTTTCTGATTTGTTGTGGATTGGGAGCTTTAAAGCATTAGATACTGTGTTATTTTATTCATTATGAGTTGGACATTTAGTTACATTATAGTTTGCATACAAAAAATCAGTTGAACATTGTGTTCCGAAAAGGGTGTGAATATATCCCTTTTCTATACTGTTTCATTTTATTTATGATAATATACTTTATTGAGTTTAAGAAAGTAGATGGCGCTACAATCTTAGTGTAATTTACACATGACAAATTTTGTGGTTTGAAAACAAGTACGAACATTTTTTTGCCGTCATGTCCTATGCCTTAAAAATGATAACTACTTTTAAGACATATACATATTGAAAAATTTTTGTTTTTGAGTTTTACGTGAATTGAAAAAACTTGGATTGTGTCTAAAATGTTAAACATACCTGTGCCGTTGAAAAATTAAAGTGCTAATAAAATACCTTTATAAAATTAATATATCACTTGAACTCTAAAACGAACTATAGTTTAATAAACATTAATAGTAATGGGAACAATGACGAATAAATAAAACACGCAACTGATATTTTGCACAGATAATAAAGTTTTTAAAGGTAATATAAACTCATGTATTAATAACAATACTGTATTGTTTCCTTTCAGAATCATTAAAAGTATTGATCTTATTCTTTTTTCTGTTCAGATAATGACAAAAACTATATTATTCTAGAAATGATCGCCATAAATGATAGCATGACTAATTTTATGGCAGAGTGCAAACATTTCCTACCAACATATTTTGTTGTTAATATAAAGTATACCTTGGAATTGTAGTAACAATCCTTTATGAAAACACCAAGTTCTACCAAATATCTGATTTTGTATTGGTAATTTTATTTTTATTTGCCTACACAAAGCCAACGTTTGGTTGTTTGTAGGACTCTTACAATTATTAATATAAATAAATTTGTTCATAAGGCAGGCGCCAAAGACAACCTATTTTTGCTTTAGTATTTTATGCAATTTTTATTTATACAGTTGAAGCCTATTTATTTTCTTAATTTACATGATAATGTGCATTTAAAGATTAATAAAAATAATTTCGATAGTTATTTTTGTTTGTCTCAGAATAAGGAGTGATTTAAATATCGCGCCAAAATGGTACATATTTTCAAGAGATTTCATTAGTTCTTGAGCAGGCAAATTTAATTTGGAAAAATAAGGATATCCGCCATAACCAAGCCTTAACCTGTGAACCTTCTCTTAGATTTTTGATTTGGTTTATTATACCGAGATATCAAAAATTATCCTGGTCAAAGTCTTGGTAAGAAACGCATATGTCATAGCTTAATATCAATTATTTTCTGACTTGTCAAATTGTTAAACAGTTTAAGTTGTGAATTATGGAATACAGGTTTTCATGCTGGAAACATAATTCCGAAATGGAAGGGAAGTAAACGGTGTTTCGATTTATAACCAGCGCTTATATTTGTATAGCTTTCATGACTATTTTCTAGATACAGCAGTAATATTGAAGGATTTTTATGCATGCTTTTCAAACTGTGTTAAAAGTGTTTCGCGAATCTGGTTCCGTAATGCATAAAAAGCTGTCCCAAGGAATCGGACTGTTTTATGGTACACGCTGAACTATTGTAAAGAACGAGTTGGACATGCAACCATATAAGATGCAATCTTATCAAGCCCTTCTGCCGATAGACCACCACATACGTCTTTCTTATTGTCAGTGGTTTGTCAATAATTTAATGAATGGTGATCACAAAATATGCGAAAGTGGATCTATGAAAGTCAGCATCTTCTTGTTGAAAATTCATGACATACCAAGAAAATTGGTATTTGGTTGAGAGAGATATATATAAAAATTACTTTCTACACGAATTAATTCAACAACTTCATGATGTTGAATTTCACACGGGTATTTCCAACAGGAAGGTACAACAGCTCATACGACTAGAGACAATATAAATTTACTCCGTGAGTATTTTGATGACCGACTAATAAGTCTGCGGATCAAAGTTGAATTACCTCCAGTGTGACATTCGATTTTTAGAACTCCTGTCAATAATTTTTAAGAACTACATACATCAAATAATTGTTGAGGAAGTTGCAACCGTAACGCCAGAAATGTTACAAAATTTATTTGACAGCATGAAGAGGCGAGAACAGTTATGCATTGAACAAGGCGAAGAACATTTTCAGCAATTCCTTTAATTTAGCTCTTTTTGTTACTAAAATCGTAATTAAATCCTTTTAGTGATTAACGTTGCAGTTTTATTACTTTGACATATTAGAATAAATATATCATAGAAAACTTTGACAGAATGTCTGATTAATTTCAAGAGGATGATATATGTACAACTAAGGCAAGACAGACGTTTTCCTTACCATGCCCATCTTTGACCAGGATATTTTTTGATACCTCGGTATCTTAGTGTGTTATTAAATGTTGTACGTTTTAGTATATCACGAACATTAGGGATCAGGCAGGTTCAAGCAAACAGTTCAATTCATTACTTAAACAGCGTCAATGAATGGTACACTTAAGACGACGAAAAACAGTTTTAAATATGTACAAAACATTAAAGCAACGAACTCCAAATATGGGTACAACATTAATTGTAATGAACATATCCAAGACACTAAGTAAGATATCCAATTACTATAGGTCAGTCACGGCTGGTGAGTCCGTTTAGGTGAAGCAATTACGTTTATTGTCATCAGTGATATACTCCCAGATGCCAAGCATATCACCGATAAAAAACAAATCAGTCTTGTCTCTGTAATTGCTCTTTGGCTACTCATATTAATTCAACAAAACACAATGTTTACTTCAATGGGTTAACAGCAGTCTTTAAAGAAAATAATTACAACAAAGGAACATTTCAGGAAGCCGTAGCCATCAAACTATTTTCCGATAATCTAAATACCAAGGAGCAGTCCCGCATTTGCAGTAACGTGTACAGCGGGTTGATTGGGTACATTAAAATTAATCCCCCACACTAAATTGACGATATACAATTTATAAAATAAATTGTTTTTATTCTTAAGATTTGGTTGGACGGACCTGTATATCAACCGTCCTGATCGTTGGCCTCACAAAATAAGGTTTTCTTTTTCTTTTTCTTTTTGTAAAGAGCATATTTGTTCGTACCTAGTCCTTCGGTGTTTTCATTCACAGAAATAATATAATTTTCCTGAATTATCTATATACATACTAAAGTGTGCCTATATCTGACACGGCACAGACGAATTTAAATGATCCTTTAAAGAAAAAAATTTAAAATTGTTTTTGTTTTAAAATGTATTTGTTTCGCCGTTTTGTAGATTAGTGTTTTATAGTATTTACCAAATGTTGTCTTCAACAATAAGAAACACAGATTTTAAATGTAAGTTTTAAAATTTTTATATATGAAAAAATTTTTTCTCGTTCACTTGAATAAACTGTTCATTATTATTTTTAACTATACAGCTTGAGCGCGCGGGGTATGATCACCCGATGCCAGTCGATATTCTTCGGACGTATATTCCGAAAAATGATCTCCGCCAGCTGTGTTCGCCAGATATTTACAATTTACATCAGTTGCGTGCTGGCTGCAAAGAGGAATTTACGTAGGTTTATACTTGGCACTGTTTGCGTATAATATTTCATAATATTATTTTTCTTAGTGGTTGCTCATTTTATAAATTTAAGTATGGACATTTATCCATCGAAGAACGAAAGTTTGTTGTAAAATGTTATCATCGTGGTCAATCTATTCGACAAAATATGCTTTCTTTTCAAACGCAGTTTGAAAAAACTATTGCTTACGGGACAGTGCGTCATATAATTAACAATTTTGAAACGCACGGTTGTTTATACCCTATAAAGCATAGAAAAGAAGCCACACAAAATGAAGAACGAGATGTTTTTGCGCTGCAGTGGAGAGGGAACCACAGTTGTCGAGTAGAACACTTGCTCACCAACTTAATATAGCACATACCACTGTTCGTAAAGTTTTAAGAAAAAACAAATATCGTTCGTACAAATTAAAAAAATCTAACGAAATATTTCCAAACAATAAATACAAAAGGTTTGATTTTTGTGAGGTCCTCCTAGAACTTTGCAACAATAATGAACATTTTGTTAATCATGTATTATTTACTGACGAATCCTCTTTCCCCATACATGGGAAACACAACCCGTCTGTTACCCGATATTGGTCGAAGAACAATAAACATATGATTTACGACGCTCGAACGCAATATCCACAAAAGTTAAATGTTTGGGCAGGCCTTTTAGGGGACCATATAATTGGGCCCTTTTTTTTATTGATGGGAATTTAAACTCTCAAAAGTATTTAGCTCTTTTGCAAAATAGTGTTATACCTTGTCTGCAACACATACAAGCCTTTAACCTAAATGATATTTGGTTTCAGCAGGATGGGTGTCCTGCGCATAACGCTGCACCAGTGAGAGAATATTTAACTAATATTTTTAATAATAAATTAATAGCTGGCTGGAATGCTATTCGTTGGCCCGCTAGGTCCCCCGATTTATCCCCGAACGACTTTTTCCTGTGGGGCTATGTAAAATCTTCTATTTACGGTTTCCAACATAACAGAGCTCAGACAACCGACGAACTTCGTGTAAAAATTAATCATTGTATGCGAAACATATCACCACAAATAATGAGAAATGTTCGTAAAGACTTTGTTAATAGATTGGGATATTGTGCTTTCGAGTTAGGAGGTCGTTTCGAACATCTAGTTCACTAACGCATCAATTATTCTTTTATTTAGGAGTTTCTTTTATTTCTTTTTCTCCATGAGATTCATTTATTTAGTTTTCGTTTTTTTATTAACTAGAGTAATTATTTTATTTTTGAATGCATAATTCTGCTATAAATGTATTCAACTTATTTTTCCAGAGTTGTTATTTCGTTATATTTACTGGAGAGAATCTCTAATTTTAATTTCTATTTCAAGGGTCGTTTTTATGTTATTTTATGGTATTTCTGTTATACTTATTCATAGTTTTTTTTTACCATCAAATTTCTATTTATTTATTTATCTCTAGACATCTTAGTTTATTCTGCAGATGTTTCAGGCGGGTTGTTTTTATTTCATTCTAAAACCCAGTTGTACTGCTATAACTTTTTACACAACTACATTATTATTTAATTTCATAAGGATAATCATAATTACGTTATAAGTATTACAATCTTCGCGTTATTATCGACTTAGTTATCTAAGCAATCGTCATCATTTAAAGAGAAAATTTAATTTGTTCTTTTTGTCAATCTGCGAAAAAATAATCAGATCACTATGAGTTCGAATATGAGCAGGCAATGCTTTCATTCAGCAGGCGGATCGGGAACCGATCCCGCTCCAACCGTTCACTTCACAACAGTTGAGTGTTTGCTGGACAGGACCGCTCACCTTTATGTCATCGTCTATCATTTGGTGCTTTTCGTTGCTGCCATATGTTAAAATTATAGAGATTAAACCGAAAAAACAATAACAATAAATTGTTTTTCTGCATTCAGTTTTGGCGTAGTTTTTAGTGGAAGGGTTGTTTTTTCCAACCCCGAATAAAATACTGGGTGAACTCCAATATTTTAATACATTTATTTCTGCACAATACCTTTAATTAGTTGTATCTTACTTTTCTAGTAACTTTCTACAAAATTATGTATGAGGTTGGTCTTGGAATGCATCAATGGCGCATGCGTACAGAATACGCTCAGTAAGTGAGCGTAGAATTTTTCCGCTCACAAAAATGGCGGCCGCTCCTGAACATGTTCAGAGTGAGCGGTCGTCTACTCGACATGATCACTGAACAGTTGCGCAACTGTTGTGTCTGCTGAATGAAAGCAATGCTAGTATGTTGTGCCGTAACTCTAATATGTATTATCGGACCACGTTTAGATGCGAGCTTACGTATACCATCGGGTGATCATACCTCGCGCGCTCTTGCTGTATGTGAACACAATGAATGTTTCTCTTTTACTTTCTTATACGTAGTATAAGGAAGTATTGTGATGATGAAAATTTTCGACCTCGAGATTTTTGCAGATGTCTACGTTTTGAGGTCCCCTGATACCAAAAAAGTGGTTTTTAAAAAATGTCTCTCTCTCTCTCTCTCTGTCTGTCTGTCTGTCTGTCTGTCTGTCTGTGACCACGATAGCGGTCAAACCGCTGTAGATATCAATTCCAAATTTTGTATTTACGAATATAATCTCCCTCTTGAGAACTGATTAGATTTCGTCAATTACTAAGTTTAAACAAATTTGTAAAGAATTCAAATGTACTCAAAATTAAATTTGAGAAAAATTGTATTAATAAAGTTTTTCGAAATTCCTACCGGAAAATCAGTTTTTTGCGAATATCTCGCAAGTCATGTTTTCTAGCAGGTACATTACGAGTATAAAAGTATTTAGAACGTACTTTTAAATATCTTTTGTATAAAAAATATTTCAAAATTCAGACCGGAAGTACCACTTTTACTCTTATCGAATAGGGATTTTTTGCAAATATGTCGTAAGTTATGCATTCTATATATATTCATCAAGAGTACAAAAGTATTTAAAACTATATTTGCAATATTTTTTCTATATATGAAATTTCAAAATTCGGACCGGAAGTAGCACTTTTACTCTTAGCGAGGAGCACTTTTACTTTCTTATACGTAGTATAAGGAAGTATTGTGATGATGAAAATTTTCGACATCGAGATTTTTGCAGATGTCCACGTTTTGAAGTCCCCTGATACCAAAAAAGTGGTTTTTAAAAAATGTCTGTGTCTCTCTCTCTCTCTGTGTGTGTGTTTGTGTGTCTGTGTGTCTGTGTGTGTGTGTGTGTGACCACGATAGCGGTCAAACCGCTGTAGATATCAATTCCAAATTTTGTATTTACGTGTATAATCTCCCTCTTGAGATCTGATTAGTTTTTCAGTAAAATCGGTAGACCGGAAGTAGCACTTTACTTCAGCGAAAAAATCGAATTTTGACAATATTTCGTCAACTACTAAGTTTAAACAAATTTATAAAGAATTCATATATACTTAAAATTGAAATTGAAAATAATTTTATTTAAAAAGTTTTTCGAAATTCCTACCGGAAGTAGGTCTTTTACTCTTATCGAAAATCAGTTTTTTGCGAATATTTCGCAAGTCATGCTTTTTAGACAAGTACGTTACGGGTATAAAAGTATTTACAACATAATTTTCCATATCTTTTGTATAAAAGAAATTTAAAAATTCAGACCGGAAGTACCACTTTTACTCTTATCGTATAACGATTTTTGCAAATATGTCGTAAGTTATGCATTCTATATATATTTATCAAGAGTACAAAAGTATTTAGAACTGGATTTGCAATATTTTTTGTATAGATGAAATTTCAAAATTCGGACCGGAAGTAGCACTTTTACTCTTAGCGAGTAGCACTTTTTTGATAATATCTTGCAAAGTATGCATTCTATAGAGATTTATTAAGAGAATAGAAGTACTTAGAATAGGATTTTGAATAATTTTTGTATAAAAAGATTCTTAAAATTGTATAATTTGATACGCTCATACGTATAAGAAAGTCGTGTGGTGGCCACACCTCATTTTTTGATATCTTGCGAAGTATGCATTCTATAGCGATTTATTAAGAGAATGAAAGTTCTTAGAATAGGATTTTGAATAAGTTTTGTATTAAAAAATTCTTAAAATTGTACAGTTTGAAACACTCATACGTATAAGAAAGTCGTGTGGTGGCCACACCTCATTTTTTACGTTGCTCAATACTTCAGCAAGATCCAATAAAAAAAGATCAAATAGAAAACGGCATTGAACCATCTTAACAGCAACGCTTCTAAAAAAAATGAGGTGTGGCCACCGCACGAGTTTCTTATACGTATGCGCGTTTCAAATTATACAAAATTGTTCTAAATTATACTTTTATCTTGTGTTACTTTAAGTCCAAATTTCAAGAATTCTTGTACAGTTTGAAACACTCATACGTATAAGAAAGTCGTGTGGAGGCCACACCTCATTTTTTTAAATGTTACGATTAAATTTTAGAGTGATTAATATTACTATTTTGTTGTGAATAGGTCTGAGGAAGGACTAAATAAAGGTCCGAAACGTCACAAGGAGAAATTGTGTTTTATTTTTAAGACAAATTCTTAAAACCCAAATTCTGTTTTATAAACAGTAAAATATAGATGTTCAAGTGCTTAATATATATATACATTCTCATTTCCATCTGTTACTTGATATACATATATCAGTACGATTTAGAAATTCGAAATCGGGAAGCCGACGGTAGGTCAGATGGCAGAGCGGCAGACTAGTGATCGGTATGTCTGAGTTCGAATCTCAGCCGTGTCGGTAATTTTTAAAAAAATTAAAATCACCTAATTAAATATCAGTGGTTAAACTTATTAGAAAAAATAATAAAATTGCTGAAAATTACTATATTGTCAATTGTTTAAATGACATATAAAATTGTTTACCACATTTTAAGCTATGTGTTCCGGGTTTTGGCGGGATATTTGAATCACTCCTTCTTATTCAGGGACAAGAGTATAAAGCATTGATTTTCTATATTTTCCTAATATTGAATATCTGTTATTACATTCAGTTATTAGAGGTATTTCATTAATTGTTATATTATAAAAAATTAGGTACAAATCATCATTTCTTACTTATTTCATTACCCTATAATAATAATAATTTGGTCTACCCTGTATGTATTATATTTAAATACTTACTTGCCTGCCGACCCGATTATTGTGCAAATTGATAGCAGCAATGTGACTTCCCAGCTTCATAATTTTCTTGTCGTACGTCAGCCTCGTCTGCCTGCTATTCCTCTCTACGGATTTCGTGTTGTACCTCTCCACCGTATCCACGAACCTCTTGGCGAAAGTCGTTCCCCATCTGATGTTGTCGCCGCAACCGCCCCATTTGAAATTATCTCCGGGGGCCTCTTTCGGCGGACTGGAGCACGTACAGTGGTGTAAGGCACCGTTGGAGCAAGCACGTGCCATGGTGTAGGTGAGACTGGCTGCGCTCACGGCATAAACGTAGGCCTGTTCCCTTGTCGCTGAAAAGTGAATGAATTCCCCCTTGAGTTGGATGAATGAAAGAGGCCTTGCTGGAAATCGCTTTCTTTCTTGGGCGATAAAAGAAAGTAAGTGGTGTACTTGTTTTCGTATTCATTGGATGAGGTCAAATAAGTAATCAACACACGCAAAGAGGGCACGGGTTTATTACAAGACAACTGTGGGGGTTGTTGGTATAGTAGTGGACGGTCGGTGAATTAAATTGCGGCGAAGGGAGCATATCATAGGCGTATCTACATTCATTTTCTTGTATTAATTATGAGATTGCATCGATTCGTGAATAAATTGATACGTTTCTTTGTCATATATATACCGGGTGTATTATGAAAAACCTTTGGTGCTGTAACTTCCTTATATTTTATCTGATTTTAATGAATGATATGTCAAACTATATCGTTTTTAAAACACTGTAACCTGTAATTTAAAAAAAAGAATGTGACATTTCCTTTTTGACAGACAGTAGTTAACTTTTTTTTTAAATTGTACTACATATTTTTTTTTACTTATTCTAATAAAGATTTATTTCCTGAAGACACCTCCATTAAATTGAGTGACAAATTTATTGTTATTAAAAAAAAAACTACGAAATTTACAGAAATCAAGCTATCATAGTTTTTAATGAATCAAATGTTCGAAATTGGCCCCATTTTGTTCCAGACACATTTGACACCTTCTATTAACTCCAACTGCTGCGTTTAATATAAGATTTGGTGGTATTTCATGACATACGTGTACTATCCTTCTTACTAAATCATCTCTGGTATCAGGTGGAGTCAAATAGACATGATCTTGAATGTAAGACCACAGAAAAAAATCCAGTGGATTCAGATCTGGCGATCTTGCAGGCCATCGAATAGGTCCGTAAGTGCCCATCCATCTGACGCCGAAATAATTATTTAGAAAATCAGTATTCATTCACACTTAATTCTAAATTTTGATTTTGAATTACACGTGCGTTTATTTTCGGTTTTTTGAATGATCCAAAATTTCGTAAATTTCGCACGAGTCTTCCAAACTTATCGGCACTTGGACGCAGTCTGTCAGGAAAACGATTTCCATAAAGTCGCAAAGCTGCTGCAGAATTTTTTCCGCATTCAAAATATGCTTGAATCGCATCCACACATTCGCCATTATCCATTTCAATAACAACATTTAGAAATAAATCGTTGAAAATGTTATAATGAATGTGTGACTGACAGATGTCATAGCTCTCTTCGAAAATTTGGAATGCATCTTTATCGTTCAATATGACTGCTTGATTTTTAAATTTTTAAAATAAACACTGTAAATGTTGTTGTTGTCCCACCGCTCACGGGGCGTAACTTCCGTATAAGCCTACTTCTTTTATTTGGTGTCAGTTATATTGAAACTAGGAGTGTTTTCACAATTCTATTTATTTTAATAAAAACACTTAAACCTATTTACAAGGTTAAACTCACAATTGTTATTTATCTTACTGTCTGTAACGAAGTCTGTAAAGAAACTAATGAAACACTGATAACATTGGTTTATAATACTTTATGGGCTATATACGAGTAGTATTGAATGTAAGTGATTTTAAATGGTACACACATTTGCTGGTAATAAAATGAAATGCATTTAAGAAATCTCTGTGTTCAAAAAAACCAGAATAAATTGAACTAAAAAAAAACCTTCAATTTCTCGTTTTTTTTTTCATACAAGGGTATCGTTGTTTACAGGTTCATATTCAGAAAAAAAAAATATATTTGAATAAGTAAAAAAAAAATATAGTACAATTTAAAAAAACACAGTTTGCTGCTGTCTGTCAAAAACAAAGTGTCAAAAAAAATTCAAAGCGGATCACGTTACAGTGCTTTTAAAACGATTTAGTTCGACGTATAATTTATTACATTCGGATAAAAAATAAAAAAGTTACAGCACGAAGTCTGTAAAGAAACTGATGAAACAGTCATAACATTGGTTTAAGTATAATACTTTTTGCAATTAGTACCGTAATCATACCATTTATTTCACTAGTGCTGTAATAGGGTCTATTACAGCACTAGTTGCGTAATAGAAATGGAACATTTAAACAGATTTATTTTAAGTTGGTCACATTGCAACAGAAATGGAGATGTCAATATGACATTTTGTAAGCAAGTTTGAGGTTTTTATATTGAAATTCATTGTAAGATTTGATATTTTTAATTAATCTTTGAAATAGTACAACTATTATAAACATTTATATTAACGTTTGAATTATCTTTCGAAGTGATAGTGATACCGTGTGCAGTAGAAACATTCTGTTGAAAATTATCAAACATGTGTCAATTTTAAATTAACTTGTCAATTTAAATCTTGTGCCGAACCAAGGTGACAACCGCCACAAAATTTCCCTTGATTATCAAATTTTTCTCGTTTTGCTTTTACAAAAAGAGAAATTTTAAAACTAATTGCAAAAAATAGCATAAAAGACACGTTTCATTTGACATTAAAGCACTCATTCAGTTAAGAAACTCGTGGCTACGCCACTCGTTTCTTAAACTCTGAATTCGTACTTTGAAACGTCAAAATGAAACTTGTCCTTTAATATACTATTATGGGCTATAGGTATAGTATTGAATGTAAGTGATTTTAAATGGTACACACATTTGCTGGTAATAAAATGAAATAGAGTATTTAAAATGCATTTAAGAAATCTGTTCGGAAAACCGAGAATAAATTGAACTAAAAAAGAAACCTTCAATTTCTCGTTTTTTTTTATACAAGGGTATCGTTGTTTACAGTTTCATATTTAGAAAAAAAATATATTCGAATAAGTAAAAAAAAATATAGTACCTACAATTTAAAAAAACACAGTTTGCTGCTGTCTGTCAAAAATAAAGTGTCAAAAAACATTCAAAGCAGATCACGTTACAGATTTTTTAAAACGATTTAGTTCGATGTATAATTTATTACATTCGGATAAAAAATAAAAAAGTTACAGCACGAAAGGTTTTTCATAATACACCCGGTATATAGGGAAATGTGATGTAAAAACACTGTTTCTAAGGTATATTGGAAAGTATAATTACTGACCCGAAAGGTCAGAATGTATGGGCTAGGTAATTAAAAAACTTTATTTCTGGCTGGTAACGTTTCGGAATCTAATTTTATTCCATCTTCAGACCTATTGCCACGATGGACATTAGAAAATTATCTTGATAGATATAACTATACACCAAAATTTGTGTTAGTGGTCAAATGAATTAAAACTTTTGGCATAACTAAACCGTTATAACTGTCACTTCTTAAAATTATTATAAAAAATAAATTATATGTATATTATAATTAAAACCTGAGTCATTAACAAACAAAACTTGCCCTTTAAAAAACGAGACGACAACAACAATTTAAAACGGCACGATTAATTTGACTACAGGTGAGCACTCAAGTGGCAAATATGTTAAAACAGGCAGACTATTAAAGGAAACATATCTTTTTATGCTGCATATTACTTGTGTAGCACATGCTCTCCACAGAATCTGTGAATATATCAGAGACACCAATCCGGAAGTTGATGGATTTGTACCCGCTTTTAAAAAAATTTTTCAGAAAAGCACCATCGAGAGTCGCTCTTTACAGGGAAAAACTTCCATCTTTGTCACTGCCTCCCTCGCCAGTAATAACTAGATGGGGAACATGGTTGGAAGCTACTAGTTTTTATGCAGACTTTGGAAATTTGCCTAAACTAATCACATAATTTACAAATCGGCATCTCAAATTAAAGGATGGATTAACCACATTAGATGTGGCCGTCGGCAAAAGTTAGACGCAGTTTTTAATAGAAATCCAGATTTAATAACATTGCGGCAATTGTGTATGGGGACAATGAAACAAAATCTAATAGCTAAATACTCTGAAATAAAAGAATATTTCCAGTACGCACCTATAACCAGTTGCGATGTAGAAAGGACATTTTCTATCTACAAGGATGTACTTCATTCAAAGAGAACAAATCTTACAGAAGAGAACCTTGAGAAAGTGTTGCTAGTAAATATTAATACTCCTTTACTCGACTTGAACTACAAAATGAACAAATAATAACTTATTTTGTATTTTGTATTTTATAGATCACCTTGTTATCGAATTATATAAATAAAATTAAAACTCTTTTAAAATAGAAAATTTCAATAGTGCGCCATGGACGATGAGTCATCAACCTTTAGCGTCCGGTCTATAGTTATATGTATTTTGTTTTGCGCTATATTTATTCCGTCCAGTAATATTTATGATGATTTTTATAATGTTTTTTATTATTGTACTGCATTGTTTGTTTATTTGTATGCTTCGCTATGTATTTATTTGTTTATACCTACCAATATATGACGTGTGTTATGTACTGAATAAACTGTATGAAATACGAAAATAAAGTTATTATTATTATTATATTTGAATACTACATTTGTTGGGAAAATAAATGGATTTTATTATTATTATTATTAAAAAAAAGTATGTATTTTTTTTATATATATATGACTATGTTACCAAATATATTTACGCATTCTATGCTCTAGATACGCCCATGTTAGTCGAATTGAAAGTCGTCCCTTTAAGACTTTCGAGAATGCATCCAATCGTTATGCTGCGTATAGTTCTCCGATTAACTTAACGAACCGTTTCTGTATTTGAGTGCGCTGGGTGTTCGCTAGTAAATTTGATATAGTGGCGGTATCATGATAAAAACAGTGATACGTACGTTGGAAAATTGGAAATTGTGTTGCGGAATCGTGTTCAGAATAATTATCGTGCAGGTTTTCTATTTTAGGGAGTTGTCGAAGCTTTTTTCTCCGCCTACATTCAGAAAAGCTTCCGAGAAAATCCTAACTACTCTATTTTACATTACTATCAGGTTTTAGTATAACAACTACGAAAATTATTTGCCCTTTCAGATATCAGTTCGTTCATTTCTGTCATTAAATCAGCATCAAATTTGTAGATATAGTTGGGACTCCTAGCTGGCAATGCACGTCACGAAGGGGGGAATTTTTTTTATCATCCTCCAAAATCAATTATTCAGAACAATAAAACATTGATAATGACTGTTGCATTAGCTGTGTTTATAATGATTCTGTGTCTTTGTTTGTGTCAATTCTGAAATTGAATTATTATTTATTTATTAAGTTCTTTGTATTTTGGATCACTCCTTGAATATTCTTTTTGCTTTTTCTTTTCAACTTTATAAACTCACAATGTTTATCTTATGGTATTATTGTCCTGTAACTGGAATTGTGTGATTCTGTTGAGCTTATAACTTTAATTTAATTTAATTTAATTTTGTTTTTCTTTAAAATGATTTTCAGTTATTGAATATATAGAATCGTAATAAATTTAGCTGTTTCCGATAAGAATTACGTCATGTTGAATTTTACTCTGACGTTATGACTGATTTTATCATAGCCTTAAATTTAAGTTAGTAGTCAAATTACTTTACACAAAATGACCTTCTATTTTCTTACGCATTGCGATTTAGATATTTTGTTATTAAATCGGTAACCTGAAAACATCTTTCTACATTTCTTCTTTCGCCAGTGTCGTGCCCAAATATTTAATTTTCAATAGAAACACTATTTTATAATCATATAACCATGGTTATGTGCTGTGTTCGTGAATCAATTGTTATAATATATTGTGTATTGTGTTATACAGCAATAAAAATCTTCCAGTAACTAAAGGCTGATTTCTGTCTATTATTACAAGTATTCATTTCTGACATTTTTATTTTTGAAGGCTCATTTACATCTACTTTATATGGAAAATGCAAGTAAGTATATATTTGAAATAATTTAATAACATTGATAATACTATTACTGTCACAATTTAGGACACAGTATGTTCTTCTCCCAACAAACTTATCAAAGTAACAAAACATCTGATAACACGTTTACTTAGCGACGTTCAACTAACCCATATGAATTGAAATAAAATTGATGTTAACGTACAATAGAAATATTATTTAATAGTTACAAATACGAATCTTGGGCATCTTTTGACGTTTGTTATAATTGTCATCCAAATAATACAAACTTGTCAACAATGCTTGTCGTCATAGCTCAAAACTAAGTTCGAATTGTGTCCTTCTACACAATGAGAACAAATATGGTTTAATACCAATTGCTTACTCAACGACAATGAAAGAAGAATATAGCACCACAGCTTTGGTATTGCAGAAGATAAAGTATTATGAACATCAATGGGTGATTCGTGTGATTTAAAAATGGTAAACTTTCTCCCTGAACAGTAAAGTGGCCACATTAAATATCATTGCTTCTTGTGCCCCTGGTATAGTAGAGACGTAACACGCCACTGAATTGAAGAGAGTGGTCTGAGAAAAATTTGTGGACGTTGGGGTAAGGATATCATTAACGACCCCTAAGTTGGGCGAGAGAAAATTATCTTATCTCCACTTTATAACAAGCTGGGCCTTATGAAGCAGTTTGTAAAAGGAATATTGGACGGCTCACAAATAAGACAATTTATTAAGGATCCTGCCTTCGTAAACTCGATGATTGAGGCTGACCGTAAAACTTGGACTTTATTTTTTGCAGTTGTCGAACATTTTCTGATCAAAGGGAAAACTATGTTGAACTGCTGAAGGAGATACGAGTCTCAAATCCTGTGGGTGTAGCATGAGTATAAAGGTGTACTATTACAGAGCCACTTAAACTGTTATCCTGAAAATGTAGGTGACACCAGTGATGACCAAGATGAAAAAATTAACCAATATATTAAAACTATGAAGGAAGATGAGATACACACATGAAGACCGATTGATGCTGGAGTTTAAAGAGGGATTCTTCCAAAATACATGTAAAAATGGCACGAAAAAGAAGCTTTCTCAGTGTTCAGTGACTAGTCAGTTCCATCCAGGACTTTTTGTTCTACATTTGCACATATAATAATAATAAAATTCCGTGTTTAATTTTTTATTTGATTCGTGGATTTAACTTAAAATAGTGTAAGGTATATGTCACTAAAATGTTATATCTTAGAGATTTGAGCTCCTAGGCAAAAACTAACGCCATATTTGAATCCAGGGCATCATATTCATATGGATCGGTTCTAAATACTCCGGCACCAAAATAACTGCTGGTCTGTGTTATTAATTTTAGATCAGAGTAGATAAGTTATGCAGGTTCTGACCCAAAATCCCATGAATTTTCCTGTGGAGGTTCATTTTGCATTTTAAGGTCGTTTGAAATTTATACAGGGTGTAATCAAGTTCGTGCACGAGGCAAGTGCGGCAAACGTCGGAGCTCTGTCGTATTTGATACCTCTCATGAAACTATTCACATTTGTTCAGCTTTTATAGTATGTGTGGCAAACTTCAGACCTCTGGCGAAGCAGATACCACTATGGTCTGAATAGCTATCAAAGAACTTTCCAACTGGTTTGAACAAATACCGAAGTGATCTGAACTGCTTTTGATTAGTCTTGAATTGCTTCTCAGCTGCTGTGAATAGATACTGAAGTGCTTCTAAACAGGTTTGAACAGCTGAACAAACCAGTTAGAAAGCACTTGAAATCTGCTTGATCGCTTTTCAGACCATACTGGTATCTGCTTCGGGAGAGGTCTGAAGTTTTCCACAAATAATATAAAAGTTGAACAGGTGTAAATAGTGGCATAAGAGGTATAATACACATACTATCCCATGCGCAATGCAGCTCTGACGTTTGTCGTACTTGACTCATGCACTAAGGTGATTACACCCTGTATAAATATCAAACAACCTTGAAATGCAAAAAAGGATCATCTATAAGAAAATAAATGGGATTTTGTGCCTGAATCCGTATAACCTACGTACAGATCAGAAATTTTAAATTTGAATTCTCTTTTATACGTACTAAAATTGCACAGTCCTCTTTTGTTAATTGCGTGCGAATGACACGGTTAACCCAACGGGCAAAATCGGCGAAAATTAGTGAAACGGGGCGAAGCACTCCTCTTTGGATAAGAGGAATTAAAAGCTGTCGTTTGGCGTGGGTGTACGGGCGACTTTAAATTTTCGGTCGACGGAGAGATTTACCTACTTAGTGGAGCGTGTGGTGAGATGTGGGCCGCTAAAGAGGAGCGTGCCAAAATCCACACTCGGGCGCGATGAAAAAATTCGGACAAACGGCGTTCGTGATGAAAAATTCATGTGAAACACGTTAAAAATCGTAATAAATGTCAGTTATGACAGCACGAAAAACTTAACGCACACACACGCACAAGGTGAATATATATATATATTTGGTATAACATTTAAAAAATACCGTCATAAACGTTTGCAAGTTGCGTTCGTTAAAAACTGGAAATATCAAAGATAGGAAAATATATAGATCGAGAAAATCGAATGCGAACGCACTGAAGAATAGGTATACTAAAGGGCATTAATTTCATCGAACACGATTTTAATATTTATACGACAAAATGTAAACTAAACATACAAACATTATAGAGAAGATATGCACATTTATATTTCTTCTGTATGCAAACTTTAATTGCACGTAGCCGAATAACATACATCAAAGAAGAACAGTTAATATAGTGCTAATGTTATGTATGTAATTAATTTGAAGTGTACAAGTTTGATTTTCGATGACAGTCTTATGAAAATTGGATTCCAGCTTATGAACCATCAAAACGAGCAATCAATGTCAACACTTGCCTAAAAACGACAGAACTATTGAACACAGTCGTGCAATACAACGTGTTTTATTGATTACTCAAAACGTTCAAAATTAACAGCATTAATTATTGATAATGTCAAAGAAGGATATTTATAAGGATCCAAAGATGTGCAACGGAATAAAAAAAAATATTGAGGAAGAATAATCTAAATAGTTATTTTCATCGACCAAATGTCAAGTTTAAACGTCCTAAAGCCGACAAATGTTGGACAGTTTTGGAATGAAATATGACTGATTGTAAGAAAACGATATCTAAGTGATTAAATGGGATAAATATATAAAGGTCTGTAACTTCTGTCAAACATTTATATGGCCCGAATGAGCAGTCGTAATATGATTATAGTGGCAAGGAAATGAAAAAATGCAGGTTCAAGTGTGATACCTTACTGAAATGAGATACCTATTAGATATGTATTTTTGTAACTACCAATTATTACTGTTGTATCATTCTTTTGCATGTGTATTTGTTCTATGCCGAAGGCACTAATATCTAATAATATATCTTCCATATTTCTCTCTATATTACCCTAAATTGTCAATAAAATGAAAGTGTACTATCACATGTAAGTATAATAATAACATAACGAGTTTTTTAGATTATAAAAATGGTTCATAATGCAAAAAAAATATTTCACACAATTGCCACATTTACTTATGTCAACAATGACATTCAATTTCACAATTACTTCTCTCAATAGACTTTTGAAGTTTATAGGAACGAATAAACGTCAACTAACTTTTGACGCAATGACGGTTTGTGCAAAAGCTTAAATTAGACGTATATACAGGGGGCGTCAAAAGTTTAGAAAATCGGACATTATAAAAAGCATCATGGCAATGCTCGCGTTTTACAGAATATTGTAATTAAGCTATAAGCGGAAGCAAAAGAGGCGAATTCAAGCTCGAAGAGATTGACAAAGTTTACTACTTTTTTATAGTTTCTCTGTTTTTGTTTGCATCCCTAGTTAGCCAAACTGCTGTGAGCGGCAGAGTAAGTAACCATATACTTTTCTTCTTTTAGTTCGGGACTCAAACTGTGTTTTCAAATATCTAATAAATACCTATATTATACCTCTAGTGAGATCCGGTGATAAGTACGGCGCCTTATCGATAGAGGAGCAATTCCATCTCCGATGCTGGAAGACTACCTTGCAAGTTTCTGCGGCGAGCGTTGCAGCGGCCTGGACGTACGGCATCGCTTCCATGGAAGTCCGACAGAGTTTCGTTTGCAGTTTGGCGAGACCGTAGCGACGCCGTGCGACGCCGCACGGCGATCGGATTCCGGAACGGATTCCACGTCCTGCATTTTCATTTAGCGAACTCAAATTCCACTTGATGTTGGAATGTTGCAACGACCTGCATTCAAATGTGTGCAAACAGCCTATACAGTGAATATAAAATAATGAAATGATGAGTGTGCCTATGTCTGTGTGTGAGTGTATGTGTTGTGTATACGGGAGCATTCAGCTTTGTATTCAACAAACACGTAACGGCCATAAATTATCTCTATTTCGAAGGTTTGGGGTTGTATGTGCGAGAAAGAGAGTTGGGATGATAAATTTTCATTATCGTTCATGTGTTTTATAATCGAGAAAAATAAAATAAAAATAAAAATCGTACAGGAAATAATTTGTGTTTTAATTTGAAAATGTTATTCAGAGTCATTACCATAATGACTGAAAATGTATTAAAAACCATTCATAAATGAAGGCCGATGTATAATATAAATGATGTCAATGTGTGATAAATACCTACGTTCACGTTAGACTACTTCGTTAATTTCGGTTTATTTCTAGAAAGAATTAAATTATCGAAACTTGCACCGGTTATCAAAGAGTGTGTTAAAAATATGCCTGAAAATTATAGATCTTAAATCAGTGTTATTTGAGTTCTTAAATCACCTTTACCTTCTCTCAAAGTAAGAAGAAGTGATTCAAATATCGCGCCAAAACGGTTCGTATTTTTAAGAGATTTTAGTATGGAAAAATAAGTATGCAGTATCCGCTATACAGGGTGTAGCACCTAATATGCCTCGGACCGTAGCTATCGAAGAAAGTCTAAGAGAAAAATTGTCCATAATTACAATCACCATTTCCCTAAAATATTTTTCGTCATCAGTGCCGTGCCGTATTCCAATGACGTATCAAACCTATGTTTTTTTTTTTAAATGGAACAGTACATATTTTGTGGCTGATTCGGAATGCCCTCGAAGAGTACTTTTTTTTCTTATGTAACTTTAGTGTAAGACCGTACCTCGACATTTTTTTTCTGGCAGGAACTACAATCGGATCCGCTTATAACGAGTACAACTTAAAACGAACGTCCGGTTTCAACGAGTGATTTTCAGTGTTACGGAAAATTGTTCCTTAAACTTAATACAATTTGAGTTCGGATACAACGAGCTCGGATATAACGAGCACTTCTTTTAGTACGAGTACATTTTCTGTTTGCCGCTGCGATTATAACGAGGAGTCGACACATCCTTCCGCTGTTAACGCAGGCCCGATGTAAACAAACTTGTCATAACTCGTCTACTGGCATGCCGTGCATATATGGAATTTTTATTCAGTAGTTTTTATAGCTTGTTACTAGTAACATTATCATCATGCCGAGAAATAGAAAATCCCCCAATAATGAAACATCTTGTTCAAAAAGCTGGATAGACCATTTTAAGAAGAGGTACCATATTTCATCTAGTAAAATCCATGGAGAAGGCGCAAGTGTTTCTGCGGAAACAACAAAGGACTGGTTAGACAATGTTTGGCCCACAATAAGGAGAGGTTATTCCGACAGCGATATTTTTAACGGGGACGAAACTGGTCTCTTTTATAAAATTGTCCCAAACCAAACACTGAAGTTCCGAAAAGAAAAGTGTCAAGGAGGCAAAAAAAGCAAAGAAAGAATCACCGTTTTCGTCTGTGCCAACATGACGGGAACCGAAAAGAGAAAGTTGCTCGTCATTGGAAAATCTAAAGCACCTCGTTCTTTTAGGACTTGCAAAGTGTTACCGGTTAATTACACCGCTAATAAGAAAGCATGGGTAACATCAGATATTTTCGAAAAGGAAATAAAAAACTGGGACTATGAACTACAAAAACAGAACAGAAACATAGTGTTAATGATTGACAATTGTCCAACCCATCCTGCAATTGAAAACCTACGTGCCATAAAGTTACTTTTTCTTCCACCCAACACAACGGCAACCCTACAACCCATGGATCAAGGTATTATCGCCTGTCTCAAACAACATTATAAGAAAATGGTTTTATGCAGGATGATTTCTTGTTTGGATGAAGCTAAGGATTTTAACTTTACTTTGTTGGATGGTATATTAGCTTTAACACAGCATGGAATCGTGTTTCACAAAAAACTATTGTTAATTGTTATAAACACGCTGGATTTTATTCGGAATTTGATGATGATGAGGAGATTCCTTTGGCTCAGTGGATATTAGAGCATAAAGATCCAGAAGCTGTAGATGAAGAAGACTCCCTTAGTTTAAATGACTGGGCTATTAGAAATGATCTTGTAAAGGGCCTTTAAACGCTGACATAATTAATGCATTTCAAGAAGTCGACGATTATTTGGTAACTTGCGAGTACCCATCAGAAATTGAAATTGCAGCAGCAGTTACAAAAACGCAATTTAATGAACAGTCGGAATCAGAAGAACAAGAGGAAGAGCCAGAAAGCATCTTTGAATCACCAACAGTTCAACAAGTACTTAGTGCAATAAAAACCGTATCCACTTATTTGGAATTCAATGATTTCCAAAGCAACTTGAAGCAACAGTTTGATTTTGTACAAAAAAGAATTGAAGATTCTTTGTTGAAGAAAAGTGTAACTCAAAAAAAGATCACAGACTATTTAAAATGAACATTACATTGTATACATATAAGTACATACGTTTGTATGAATTTTGTTAATATGTATTCCATATTAAGAATTTGTATCTTGTTTATACATATTATACTAAACAAATATATATATATATATATATATATATATATATATATATATATACATATATAAAAAGAAAAACAGTATAAAAACTGTTACTATCGGGGTGATCGGTCTGTAATTTAAATGAAACTCATTTGTTCATATCTCTATATTTCGTTGCTCTATTTGCAACTTCTTCAGGAGAAATACATATATGTATATACATTCTATGTCAAATAAATATGTAGTTACAAACCTGGTAAGAATCGCTTATACCGAGCGTTTGCATATAGCGGACAAATTTTTTTGGCACCAGCGTCATCGTTATCAGCGGACCCGACTGTAAATTGTACCGGCATTTCGGTTTCGAATTTAGGGATAGGCTAAGACCTCTTGTACCTACTCTTAATTTTTTTTCAAGTGATTTAAGGAAAAAAGATAATTTTTGTTTGGGCTTTGCAAATAGTAATTTTTTTCTAAAATATCAAATGTGAACCATAAAAAATAATTACATTGTTGGATAAAACAGCGAAACCGCTAAAGTTAGGAGTATGACGTTACATAAGAAAAAAACGTACTCTTCGAGGGCTTTCCGCATCAACCACAAAATATATATTGTTCCTTTCAAAAGAACGTTTGATACGCAACTGGAATACGGCACGGCACTAATGACCAAAAATATTTTAGGGAAATGGTGATTGGAATTATGGACTATTTTTCTCTTAGCACTTAAAAGCTACCGTCAGAGGCATCTTAAGTGCTACACCCTGTATTTTGTAACATAACCAAGTCTTAACATGTAAACATTCTATCACATTTTTGTTTTGGTTTATTATAATTTACTGTGTTATTAAATACTATCTGTACTTTTAACTACGTCATGAATGTGCTGTTAAATTCATTACTCAAACAGCGTCTGCGATTGGTACACTTAGGACGACGAAAAACCATTTTAAATATGTACAAAATATTAAAGCTTTAAACTCCAAAAGTGGGAACAACATTAATTGTAATGAACGTATTATATACATGGTTCAGACATATACTTTCTATTTCAATACCATCTTGATCCTAGAATCTTTATATCACGGTATGTATAATTATCTATGCGACCCATGCTTTAATGTACTTCGACAGGTGAAAGATCCATATGTTAGTCCCCATTGTTCCCAAATTAACAGAGAATACCTTACCGCGCTACGTAAATCTGGCTCACTTAAACAAGAAAAAACAAATTAACTTTTGATATTCATACCTTTTTTACTCCGTTTTTGCCGTAGGTCGAGGGGAAACTTATTTATATTAATATCGTTTTCCGCAAACTTCCGAAAAATAAAAAAAAAGTAGAAGTTCAGAGAGAACACGCTTTGTGTAACAAACACTAAAAATACCCTCAGCGTGTGCGGAATACGGCAGCTAGCGCCCCTTTGTTGTGACGAAAAGTGATGTAGACGGGATTCGTAAATTTTTAAAGACACCTCCATACCTTCACTCCAGACTCTCTGCTTCTGTATTCCGTGGAACTTTTCATCTTTTTTTTTTCTACCGGCGCATCTCCTGTTCCGGTATGCTGTGTGTTATTTTGCCCGATGTAATCTCATAATATACTTTGTGCGGTTCAATTTATAATGAAGACGAAGCGGTTGGTTATACTGAAATGCAACATCCGAATCGGTTAGTGTAAGACTTGTATTTGATGTATCGATGGGGTGCTGGTTGTTTCTTGTCATAAATAAAAGAGGAGGCGTATTGAAAGAAATTGAATATACGTTCGACAGCTATATTAGCAGGAAAGATTTTTTTATTGAACATACGAGGACTTACACCGGGTGTTCCAGCGGAACGGTAAATTCCATTTTTGGTACCCAATGATGTATGTAGATAGCGAATAATTTTTAATACAAAAATTGTTGATAATCATAAGCTCTATAATTAAAAAAAAAATTTCATTTATACAGAGTGTTCGACAGCGACGAATCAACACAAACTTGTGTTTTTTTTTAAAATAGAATGCTATGCATTTTTTACATTTTATGATAGCCCTTGAAGGGCTGATTAAACTGACATCAACTTGTATTTACCGATTTTCAACTGTTTCTGAGATATGACGATTTTTCGTTAAAAATTGTAGAACATTTGAAAAGTTGCTATGAAATAACGATTTATGATGAAATACATATCATGGGCTCAATTAGTAGGGATCTCTTTTCAGTACGTGAGATTGATGTTTATTTCGGCATATCTAGACTTGTTCTTTAGAATTACATACCATTCGCTAAAGTAAATAATTCTAAAAAAAAAATATATTTCATAAATTGAGGTTAAAATTTTCCATGCACATTTGCGAATTTAGCTGGTAATAAATTGTTCGTGGTTACTGAGGCTTCTTCCATAATTTCTGGTGGACTCAAATTTTACATTTCACTGTCATTATACTTATACTTATGTACTTACTTGTAAATTGCAGCGAACTGTCACATTTATTTAATTTGTATATCTGTCATATATGCAGTAGCCATATTGAATATTGTTTGAATATTGGAATGTCGCATTCCTATTGGATATAAACTTGTATCATAATGAAATTCTGTATCGTAATGGACATCATGAAAGTACAGGTTTGGCATATCTAATAATACAATTAAAGTATGGGAGTAGAAAAAAGTGTTTATCGCTAGTAGTAAGATATATAGAGAGAGCATAATGTCAGTTTATAGACAAATAAAGGGATGCCAGGTGGGGTACGGGCAGGGTAGAAATGGTTCTACCTTGGCGGGTTGCATACCCTTAAGTGTTCACATGTAATAAAAGTTATTAAATTATTTAAATTCGAATATTATTTTTTAAACTGTTTTTAATTAAATTTACTTCTCTAATAATTATACTTTGAAAAGACAAATTATAGATTTTTTTGAAAATAAATATTTGCTAGTGCCCACGAGATACTCGTAAACTTTCAATACATAACTGAAGTAAAAATGTTATTTAAAGTTGCCTTTCAGAACCATTAATATTTCTGCAAGCATAGAAATGTGTGTCATTCAACTGTAATACTCACTTAATATTTACTCTATGTAAAACTGAAATTAATAATTATAAATGTGTGTTAGCAATGGTATAAACAACTTAAACATCAACAAATGTATATACATATATATTTATTAGTAATATATCTACATACTTCAATATTTAACTAGTGGATTGAATTTACATACAGGGTGGCTGACAAAAAACGGCCCAAGCCGTAGCTCCGTTATTTACTATCCGATTTTAAAAAACAAAATATCAAATGAAATGGTTAAGTAAATACTATCAATTGGCGTAATCGTAATATTATTAGGAACAAAAAGTTTGAACATGCGATAGTCATTTTTTTTTTTTAAATGGCAACGTATATTTTTAATTAATGTTTCGGATAAAGAATGTTTTCCTGATTTTGATGATGTAAAACACGTCAATTTTTCAACATAAGTTTCAAATGTGCCGTGGTTAATATCATTTTATTGGAACGGAAATTTTAAAAAAATACAAATAAATACGAAACTTATCTACAAATATTGTTCAAATTGTCTGCCGCCTTGTTGAAGACATAGTTGACACCTTCTAATTACTCCATTAGTGGCGTTGAGTATAAAATTAGGAGGTATTTCGCGGCAAGAATTCAGAATTCTTTGCCGTAAAATGTCTATATTTTCCGGACTAGTAAAATAAACCTGATCTTGAAGATAGCCGCATAACCAAAAATCCAGCGGCGTAAGGTCGGGCGAACGAGCGGGCCATTGAATTGGTCCATTGGTCCCTATCCACCTCTCAGCAAATGTCGCATTTAACCATTCAACATTTATTAAGGCATTATGAGGAGGGGCGTCATCTTGCTGAAAGTACATTCTGTTTAGCTCGGCAATTGGCAAATCATCTAAAAAGTTTGTAATGTTTTCACGCAATAGTTGATGGTATTTTGCTTGATTTAAGATGCCATCTATGAAAAATGGGCCAATTAATCGATCACCCCAAAGACCGCACCATACATTTAAACTGAATCTTTGCTGAAAATTATTCTCAATTATAATTCTTGGGTTTTCTTGGCTCCAACATCGATTCTTCTTTCTGATAAAAATGCCATTATTACTGAAACTGCATTCGTCCGACCAAATAATTTTTCGATAAAAATTACGATCTCGTTGTGTAACATTTAAGAAAAAGTTGCAAAATTGCATTCTTCGACCATGATCATTTTCCAATAGAGCTTGTACTTTTTGAGAGATGTATGGTATGAACTTGTGCTTTTTGAGTATCGCTTGTGTTGTTTGGTGCGATACGCCGACCTCATTTGCAATTCTCCGAGTAGAAGTCCATGGACTTTCTTCCACGCATAAAAGAACATCCAATTCTGTATTTTCCTTAAACTGTCGACTCTTACTTTTTGGCATTTTGAAGGCTCCATACTTTCTTAAATTCTGTTCGATTCTTCCGAATTTACGACGGTCTGGAACCTCTCTTGTCGGATAACGATAACTGTAGAGTCTCACAGCTTCAGCACTATTTCGATTACATTCAAAGTATACTTGCAACATGTCGGTAAGTTGATTGCTATCCATGTTAATGATGAATTAAACTCACAGAAAGAATCAGAACGTTGAACTAATGTCACACCGATACACAAATGTCACAATGACAGTATTTATTAACATTTACATTCTAATTGACAGTATTTATTACTTGATGCATTTGATTGCTATTCACGGCACACTTGAAACTTATGTTGAAAAATTGACGTGTTATACATCATCAAAATCAGGAAAACATTCTTTATCCGAAACATTAATTAAAAATATACGTTGCCATTCAAAAAAAAAAAATTGACTATCGCATGTTCAAACTTTTTGTTCCTAATAATATTTCGATTACGCCAATTGATAGTATTTACTTAATCATTTTATTTGATATTTTGTTTTTTAAAATCGGATAGTAAATAACGGAGCTACGGCTTAGGGCGTTTTTTGTCAGCCACCCTGTATATGAGGTTTTATTTTATGATTTTATTTACAATTTAATAATATATAAAAGCTTTTAGTCAAGTTCTTATGGCTCTCTTGATGGAAGGTTTGATTCACTCTCACTCGCTGCTACAAATATTTAATAAACAAATCCGCCGTAACCAAAGAAAATGTTCCACTTGCTTCACAATTTATGTTTGTATAGCACTTCACTAAGGTATATAGTAGTTAGAGTATGATTATAATGGCAATTCTTCCCAAAATGAGATCAAAGTATACTACTTTCCTTTGGAACCCAATTTGGCCTATCTATTTTCTTTAACCGCAGATTCCTTCTAATGGGATCTTTTTGTATCTTATAATCAACAATTTTCAATGCTAGAAGATTTTTTCCTTTTCTATGCCTCTAATTGCCTTGCAATTTTCTTGCTAATCCAATTCGTGCAATGAATAGCGGCACATCAACCCACATTAAATACTAAGTACCGCGCGATCATTTAAATTCTAAATTAGAGTTGGTATATAAGTACTAATTTACAATTTGAAGTGTCAAAGTGACGTTTCAAAATGTTAATTAATCAATAATTGACATTCTGGACAACCTAATAAAAAAAAATCCCACCTGCTATAATTTAGAATTTAAATGATCGCGTGGTACTAAATTAAAGATAAAACAGCTAATTTCTTAAAATGAAATGGGAAATATTGTAAATTCTTTACCTTAAACTAATTAACAACAAATGATGATGAAGTATTGAAGATATTAATCATTTAATAAGTATTTAAATGTATGTTATTGAAAACTTCTATAACTTTCGCAATATCTTAAAGAACATATAAGTTAATATTTTCAAGCATCACAGTAATTATAAGCTATCATTAGCAAATGAAAGATATTCTTTAAGGTTCTCTTACTAAAGTTGTTGCTAACATCAAGGACTCTTGCATGCATAACAAAAGACCCTTTTGTGCATCTACGTTTTCTACGGCAGCAGTAACTCGGCTGCTTTTATTTTCTTATACGTAGTATAAGGAAGTATTGTGATGATGAAAAATTTCGACCACAATCAGTTTTTCGTTTTTGAAATGTCCCTCTTTCACAGAGACGTTGGTGACGACGTGCAAAAATTGAGTGATGACGTACCACGCGCTGAGGATACATCTCTGCATAGAGCCGTCTAGCTTCCAAAGAATTTCCATTTGTATAACATGCATATCGGCCATTTCAGCGTTAGTGTAATTATTTATTTTGAAGAGTTAAAAGGTAGAATTGAACTTTCAACTACCGCATAAAAATCTAAGCGAATTGAACTGCCAACTATCACATAAAAATCAAAGGGACTTGACATCCACCTACTAGATTTCTTCGATTTCATTCACAGAAGATACGTCCATGCACGATATTGTATTTTTTGTACCAGTAGTAAAAAATCATAGCATTTTTACACATAACACAGCGCCACGAAATGACATTTCACGACCTGGAACTAATAAGAGGTAAATAATGAGGCTATTATTGACCTAGGGAAATAATGAAAACAAATAAAGGGAATGCCGCAACCATGCAGTCGCAGATGTATGTCAAGTTGTCAACCGTCAAATTCATTGCAGTTTGTTTATTGAAGTTTATTTTTATTTAGATTTATACCACAAATCATACTCTAAAACTTATAAATGCTCGACCTCTAAGGTAAAACAACTAACAGTATTTTAACAATAGCAAAATATGTATGACAGGAGTATAATTGGAAAGAAATATCCTAACAGGTAACTATTATAGATGTAAAGATATTTTACTTTCTTTACATAAAACTGTATTTTAAGGTTATGTAACAACATAATATGGAAACAATATAACACGTAACTATTACAGATGTAAAGAATTTTAATTTATTTATAAAAATTGATAGTGCAATTATGGCATGTCAAATTTATTGATGGTTCAATTCTGATTCAGAGCTGTAGGCACATTAATGACAGTATTGTTAATTGTGTTAATTCCATAAGTATTTACGATATCTTCAGTTGAAATAGAGCCTGATTGTACTGCTGATGTTGATGGAATTTGGTTCATATCGTGTGTAAGTAGATGTAGGTAGACCTTGTAACATATATGCTATATTTTTTTTTTATTTCTAGGGAATCTTCGATATAACTTTCAGCTACACTAGATTTCCAACCACCATGTACCATGTTGTTTTAACTGAAGGATATTACCACCATTAAAGCTAAAAGTGTAGCCTAGGTTCTACGGAAGGGCAATGTCTTTTGGCATCTGTCCTATTGTGTTATGTCCAATGTTTTATCTAGTACATTTACCATTACGTACACTAATAAAGAATTTTGCTATATCTGGAATTGGTCTAATTTTTAAATAGTTTTTAATTATTTTGATCCAAAGTGGCTCCATTATTACAAACTTTAGAGACGAACCATTTTTGCTATTGCAGATGTGAATAATAATTAAATCGGCTTTCATGATGACATCAAAAATTAATAAATTACACAGCTCATCACTTTGGCATGCACCAGCAACACCAATACAAGAGCAGTCTACAGGGTTATAAATTGTCATTAATTTTGAAGTATTAATATATAAACATACTACCTTAGTTGCAATGTAACATGTATCGGGTGCCTCAGTAAGGAATTTTATAATTTCCTCTAGCAAATACTAATGACTTTTTGGGCTTATAATTTTCATTTTATCTTTTTAAAAAGGCAACTAATTTAAAATATTTTGATATGTTAATATTCTCTGTTAAGCCAAGTGTAGCTTTCAATATTGAATAATGGGTCCATAAAGTCGAGGCTTTTTAATGTTGTGTGTTTAATGGAAGTACGTTTTGAGAAGTTACTACTGTATTTTGGAATTACACGATTTTTTAAATTCTGTATATGTTTTTATGTACAAGTGTTTAGATATATGCGGAAGCAATCTCGCGCATTGCAGGTGGTGTAATCTAAACTCTTCAGATGTTATAAATGGAATGAAAAATAATCTAATAAATACCTACTTGACTTTTACTTTCAGCATTTATGTCAAAACTTATTTGTCAACATCAAAATATAGCCTACTTATTTGTTTATATGAAGTTTTATTACAAGGGAATTCTTACATGTATGAGTAAATTTATTCATAATTATTAAGGTTTCAAGATCCAATTAGACTACTGGTACAAAAAATAGTATACATACTGCGGTTGAGAAGACTATTATTGCCCTTGTGGCTTAAATTCCTCGGCGCTGCGCGCCTCGGAATTTAATCTCGCCACTCGGGCAATAATAGTCATCTTCTCAACCTTGGTATGTAATATACTATTATTTTTATTATTAAAAAACTATTGCTTTTGCGGAAGAAACGCAAGGGTTAAAAAAGTTTAGCACTACATCATTCTTTCCAACGCATATTTTTAAATTAAGAAATTTTATTTCGTTAAAAAGGTCTGGTAAAATTTAAAAAAATCATAGGTAGCCTTTTTATTGGTATAACATGCCCACAAAATGCCATTTCTTTAAATCTTCAGCAGTTTTAAGGAAAAAAAAAACAATTTCTCATTTTTGGAAGCGTGTAACTTGTCAAGCCTAAGAGCTTTTGTCTACATGGAAGCCCCCTTTAATTTTTAACAAGGACTCACCCTCTGAAAACTTTCGAACTTATGTGGAAACATCCTGTATATATCGAGAATGCATACAAAAATTATGATTTTTGTAGTTTGTCCGAATTTTCCGAGTTTCCTTTGTAATTGTCCAGATTTTTTTTCTTGAAAACTTTCTAGAACCATAACGAACAAAACAAAAAAGAATTAAGCATATCCACCGTTCCAATCGTAAATTATGGTTTTAAGTTCATATAAAGAATTTTTCGAGAAATTTTTCCAATTTTTCATTACCTAGAATTATATATATGAGTTATAGTGAGTTATAGTGAGATCTAAAAAGTTAATAGTTTTATTTTCTTCTATTTCAATCATAAATTTGATGTTTGGGTGAATAATGTTAATATAATTATGGAAAGCTTTAATTGTCTATCTCTACCGTTAAAACAAACTAATGTATCATCCACATATCTTAACCAGTAAATGCTATGTTTGAACAAAATGTTTTCTAAATGATTCATAAATATCGTATGTCGGCATGTAAAGGACTTCACGCGTTTCTCATTGCTAAATCCTCTGTCAGTTTATAAAATTCATATTGAAACTGACAATAGTTCTGCCTAAACACATTTCTAGTAAATTTAAAAGTTCCGTTGCAATAATGGAATTTGTTTTATCTATGTTCAATTTTATGGAGATTATATCTATTACGTCCTGGTGTGGAATACTTGTAAATAGATTAGTGACGTTGAATTATACACGTTTACAATTGTTAGGTAGATCTATGTTTGAAATTTTATTTATTACTTCATGTGAGTTTTTAATAAAAAAATTGGATTTAAATTTAGTATGGTCAAATAGAAGGTTTGTTAGATATTTTGACAAATTTCTTAAAGTCAGTGGACGACCAAGAGAATATAAAAATATCGAGAATGGTTGTTCAAATTGTAGTTGTAATTCCACTTTTGGACCATTTCATATATCAATTAACTCACTCTTCTCCCTATATTGTTTGTTGCCCAGTATCTGCACACTATGCAGGTGTCCCAGAAATAAAAAGACGGAGTATCAGAAATCGGAAGCTAGATTGTGTAAAAACGTACCCTCAAAATATCATGTCTTTATTCGTGCGCAGACTGCAGAAAAAAAATAATAAAGAAATCAATTGGCCTTACGCCGACCCTGAACTAAATATCCATCTGCTTCACTTTCATAATCGGTCATTTTCAGGACCACCATATTACTTGTGTTAAAAAAAAAGGAGGAGGAATAGATACTTCATGATAAATATCAAACCATTAATAACTTTAATTTTACACCGCTAGAAAAAAAGAATTACATTCTTGATATTTACTGTAATAAAGGCTAGAAAAACTAGGATTTATTGAATATTTTAAAATAATAATAATCAGCTGTTTCCGACTACAAACACATTAAAGAGCAACAACCTTCCTATTTTAAAAATAAAAACAATCTTTTATTGTCTGCAATAAAGTGTGTTACCACAGCCGTCTCTACTTACAAGCCATGAAGTTGGAGATCTGGCAACTGCGCGTGTGGTTCTCATTCTACGTAATTTTCACGAGACCATGTGTATATGATATGCATGTCACGTTTATTAGCTAAAGTTTACGTGAGTTTGAATTAAAAACATTTGAGAAGAAGTATTTACAAAGTTAAAATCAATGTCGGGAAGTACCTATGAGTAAACAATTCATATTTTCGTAAAAGTGTCGGATAACAGTATTAAAGATAACCTCAAAGTGTCAACACGTTCTTTGTAATCATTTGTTTGCTGTTTATAAGTTTGATAACAAATACATTTGGAGAAGGTAAGAACAATATACATTTACTAGTTTTGTCCATTTTTTTACAACTGTGTGATGTTTTAGATGCCATGATTGTGCTGTTTCTCATTGTGTAAATCGAACTACAATATACACTTGAACAGGAAGATCTACAAACAACCTTTTCATTTTCAAAGGAAAATTACTTACGTAAAAAGTGGTTACGAGCAATTAATAGAGAAAATATCGTCGCCACAGGGAATTCAGTGGTTTTGCTGTAAACATTTTGATGAAGGTGAAATACAACGGTTTGAGTCATATAAAGACAAAGAAGGTGAAAGTGTAAAAATGGTTTCAAGTATCGTTATTAATAAATAGTGTATAGTTACAGTTTACGTTAATAATACCGAATTAGCATCAAATAATCTTATGTGGGTGTTACCTGAATCCCGTAAGTTGACTCGTTGGTCTCAGTTACAAAATTTCTTAGCAAGATAATATCTAGGTAGTTTTTGCTGTGATTTATGTATAAACGTTGAATATTACAAGCATACATAGTGGTTATGCTGTTCATTCAATTATGATGAAAATTAAGTGTGTGAATTGTACAAATTGGGCAGTGAAAAGTAATGGTGCTTTGTTTGGTGATGCTTATTTTGGTTATCTGCAGAGAGGCGGACTTTGTGCAGCAACTGATGAAGTAGGTCATGTGTATTTTCACTTATGTGCAATATTTGCTTTTATAACAAAAAATATAAAAATTGAAAAACAATTCTTGGCAAAAATAATCATCAAAAGATATTAACCTCATTAGCAATTAAAAGTGTATAAAGTGTGATAACTTTTATATTGATTTTAGTGTTGTATGTGAATGTGGAACACCAATGAGCGATATAGTGTTAAATTAATAATTATAGCAGAAATAAAAATAGTGTATGTCACCATGAAAAAAGTGGTCAAACGAGAAAATTACCACTTTGAATGATATTAAAAATGTTGAAATATTAATAATGTTTTTTATACGTTTCCCTTTTATACATCCGTTCTTCATCACATTATACCTACCTACCTAAATTTAAAGACAGAATTAACTACCAAAAAACCTATTTTAGATTAGGTACACGGTTAATCTATCTCACTTTCAGCACCTGCTCAAGTCCACGAGTAGACCCACTTGAAGGCAACTAGGCGGTGTTGCCAATTTTAACTTCACGGCTTGTAAGTAAAGACGGCTGTGGTGTTGCCCATCTGGGTCAACAACCGACAACATAGCTGCGTTATCTAGACGCATCGGGCAAAATATATGTTTTATATGAATGAGTACGATTTAACGTTTTCCCCCCGTTTCATACAAATAAAAGCGTATTTTTCTATGAATGCGTGTTCGTTTCTATTTACAAATGAGCATTCTTACGTGTATTTATAAACATACATTCTGTGCCAGGTCGTAATGTAATTTATTATCTAAAAAAATCATAGAAAATTAAATTTTTAATTTCTTCGTTATTGCGGTATATTTGGGCCTGTTTCCGTTCGGACTTTACACACCTGCTGCTCCGTCTTTTTATTTCTGGGACAGCCTGTATACAGTGTGATATTCTCATGTAGAGGATTTCTATAAGAGGAATTTTGGATCTAGATACGTTTTTTACAGAGTTACAGTTTTGGAAGCAGAGGTGGGTTTAACAAGTTGATCGCCTAAATAACGCCATTGAAGCAGTACCTCAATGCAATTAGTGCATATTTCCCAATATCTAAACTTTTAAAAATACTTGCAATAGGTTACGGAGACAGATGCACCAGAGAGGTATTTTTGGACATTGATACGCTTAAAAAGTGATTTACGAAATTTATATTTATATATGTAACCTTTTTTACTTTCTTATACGTAGTGTGTGTGTGTCTGTGTGTGACCACGATAGCGGTCAAACCGCTGTAGATATCAATTCCAAATTTTGTATTTACGAATATAATCTCCCTCTTGAGAACTGATTAGATTTTGAGCAAAATCGGCACACCGGAAGTAGTAGTTTACTTCAGTGAAAAAATCGAATTTTGCAAATATTTCGTCAATTACTAAGTTTAAACAAATTTATAAAGAATTCAAATGTACTCAAAATTAAATTTGAGAAAAATTGTTTTAATAAAGTTTTTCGAAATTCCTACCGGAAGTAGATCTTTTACTCTTATCGAAAATCAGTTTTTTGCGAATATCTCGCAAGTCATGCTTTCTAGGCAGGTACATTACGAGTATAAAAGTATTTAGAACGTACTTTTAAATATCTTTTGTATAAAAAAAAATTCAAAATTTAGACCGGAAGTACCACTTTTACTCTTATCGAATAGCGATTTTTTGCAAATATGTCGTAAATTATGCATTCTATATATATTTATGAAGAGTACAAAAGTATTTAAAGTTGGATTTGGAATAATTTTTGTATAAATGAAATTTCAAAATTCGGACCGGAAGTAACACTTTCATACGTATAAGAAAGTCGTGTGGTGGCCACACCTCATTTTTTTATATACTATTTGATTTATTTTTTAAAAGCTAATAAAGCATCTCTATTATCGTTAGAATTTCAAATAATTAGTAGTCTATTCAAGTAAAAAGTGGACCTCCTACATCAATAACTCACAAAACATATAACGAACATATTGGACGTGTTTAAAAAGGTAGAAATAGATCGGTTGTCTGGCACCTGATAATAATCCAGAACTCCTATAATTAAAGGGGCACCCATTCAAAAATTACCTGAAAGATCTTATCGAGCGTTAATTATACCTGTTCTATCGTGTATACGTGGTCGATAGTAGTACATTTATACATCTAGAATAGCCATGTAATATTCTCTGATATAGCGTGGCTTTATAATACATGCATATCTACATGCATTGTATACAGTGGTGTCTCGCATTGAGGAGCAAGCTTGAATGTGAAATACAGCCAATAAAATTCAATAAATTGAAAAGAACGCAATCTGCCATTTCAATTTATTGAATCTTATCGACTCTATATATAGACAAAATAAATTTTTAAAAATTTTTAAATTATGGTAATTTTTGAAAAATCATAAAAAATATATTTGACGTTTTGAACATATTTAATGTCTTTATGAAACAAATAAATCATATATTAAATACAAAAGGACACTTAGTAACGGACTAAATACACATTTTAAATAAGTAACAAACCTCTTTATATGTACTGCAATTTACAATATTTTACCATTAATAATTTTTATTTTTAATTTACCGCAACTCGCCATAAAATTCTTTACCATTTCCCTTATTACCATATAAAATTGTAATTGGCCAAACAAAATTCTATATTATATTTTGACACAGTCAGTTGTGTGTTGAAATTGGATGTTCTAATTGACCCATATGAGTGGTATACGACAACTCTACTCCCAATTTTTACATTATCTACTCTTTTATGCAATTTGTGTCAATATTATTTGTGTGGTGGAGTTGCAAGCGTGTCTTAGATAAATCACGACCATTGATGCAAGCGCATAGATAAGAGTAGTTTTATGCTTAATTGTTCACATTTTCACTTTTCTGTATACATTATATCTTGCTGTTTTAATTAGTTTTAGCATTCTTTTTTTCGCTGTATTATTTGTATCTTCGTTTATTATAGTGTTTTAATGGCGGTACAAATGAACAAATGTCCTTGTATTCAAGTAACACGACAATTACAAATATTTTAAATGCAATAAGCACAAATATTCCTATAATAAACTGCCGCCGCGCCAGGATACAAACATTTTGGCAAAGAATATTGATACATTGGCCAAACAAAATTCTATATTATATTTTGACACATAGTCAGTATTAGTTGTGTGTTGAAATTGGATGTTCGCTTAAGATAAATTTATGCCTTCTAATTGACCCATATGAATGGTATACGACAACTCTACTCCCAATTTTTACATTACCTACTCTTTTATGCAATTTGTGTCACGACCATTGATGCAAGCGCATAGATAAGAGTGGGGGTTTTATGCCTAATTGTTCACATTTTCACTTTTCTGTAAATATTATATCTTGCTTGTCATTGAAACTTTTTAGAGGACAAGTCTTGCTGTCAAATTGTCATTTTATTATTAATTGTATTTACATTGTCGCTGCGCCAAGATTACTAATTGCGTCTGATATATTCTTGTATATTTCGGCAAAGTATTTTGATATATATTTGTATAGTACTTTGGTTCCCTCTTCTCTTTGGGCGGGGGTTATTAAGTCAATATTACTTATAAGTAGGTAATAAAAACAACAGCGCTGCTTATGTATTTGTTATTTTAATTTAATCAATGTTTTGGTTCAAAAGGCGTTTTTTAATTATGGGATGTAAAAAACTGATTAGTTAATTTTCTAGTTTCTTCCAGCTTTTCCAAGCAACACTTTATTAATTTTTTTGCAAAATTTTTTTATGGTTCACATATTTTATTTATTGTAAGTTTGTTGTAATTTTGAAAGTTTGATTTTGGATATGAAGGTTTTTTCACGCGTTGATGTTTAGTACTGTTACTATATTTCTTCCATTTTTTCTAAAGAAAATATGAGAAAAAGTCTTTATGCGAAAAATAAAACATCTCCAGAAACAAATAAAATATCTGATTTTTTGATGCAATACTTATTTACGAACCAAGTGCGAGAAGACTATATATATTCCAGCATGAGCGCATTTTGAAAGCACGAGCGACCGCAGGAAGCGAGTGCTTTTAATTGCTCGAACGCGTAGAAGATGTCTTTACCCAAGTGGTTTGTAAATTTTTTTTGTACGAACACTAAGTTAAAAATATTGATTAAAGGGATTAGTATCATACCTAACCTAAAATAGGATCTAGGAAAATTCCCCGAAAACAATTCACCGACGGAAAATTCCCCGACTACAATTCACCGACAAACAATTCCTCGACAGGAAAATTCCCCGACAGGAAAATCCCCCGACAAACAATTCAACGAATGGAAAATTCCCCGACAGTAACAAACTTCCCTTCACACTTTATCCCGGCTTAGGCAAATATAAGCAAGTAATAACAATTAAAACACTTGGTATTGTCTCACAAATATATATAATTAAACACTCGATGTACACGGTTAACTTTACTAAAGAATTAAAAACTATTAAAATAATCGCACAAAATAATGGTTATAACTCGTCTCTAATAGATAAATTAGTCAATAGAATAAATAAATCAATTACATTAAAATTAGCATTTCCCCCGTCTCAGAAGTTGAAATTAAAACAATGGGTTAAAAGTCCATATTTAGGTAGTATAAGTATGAAAATTAGCAATGTTTTAAAGAAGCTGGATTTTAATATAGCCTTCTATAATAATAACACTTTAAAAAGTCAATTAACGAATACTAAAACAGCGAATTCTAAGTTAAACAAATCAGGAATTTATAGAATTAATTGTAGTGATTGTAATAAATTTTATATAGGTCAAATGGGGCGAAATTTCAAATTAAGGTTCTCAGATCATATGCGAGCCGTTAAATTAAATTATGAACATTGAAGTGTAGCTAACCATGTTTTAGACACGGGACATCATTTTTCAATAGACAATTTAGAAGTACTGTGTAGTTTAAATAAAAGTAAAAAAATGAATGTTCTAGTAGGTTATTTTATAAAAGAAAGTTTACTTTTACAACCAGGCAATGTTCTTAATGACCAAACCGAACTCATAAATTCACCGTTAATAAACCCTAGCATTGTAAAAACGGTCTTTCCAGATAAGTCATGACCTTTCATAATCTTCTATTTTTTGTATTTTTTCTATTTACATTTTTGTTTGAAGTAGGTAGTTACAGTATATTGAATTTTACTTTAGTTTATCTAGAACTCCTGACGATGCCGCAAGGCGAAATGTACATCGAGTGTTTAATTATATATATTTGTGAAACAATACCAAGTGTTATTACTTGCTTATACAATAAAAAGTAGTAGCCCTTGTACATAATTATGACGAGAAAAGCCTTTCCGATTATTATTGTTATTATTACTACTATCTATGTAAAAAACAAAAAAAGGACAAAAAACTTCTATTATAAAAAAAAAAACTTCTAAACTCGTCCTAAGCCAGGACAAACTGTGAAGGGAAGTTTGTTACTGTCGGGGAATTTTCCATTCGTTGAATTGTTTGTCGGGGAATTTTCCTGTTGCGGAATTTTCCTGTCGGGGAATTGTTTGTCGGTGAATTGTAGTCGGGAAATTTTCCGTCGGTGAATTGTTTTCGGGGAATTTTCCGGCTTCCATCGGTTCCCCTAAAATAGATTACCTACCTAATTAATTTAAGCATTTCATGTTCGTACCAATTACTCACATTTCCATTAACTTTAAGTTATTATGTTCTTGCATATGACCTTTTCATTCTTATATTTATAGTAGATTTATCGCTTTTTGCCTTTCATTTCAATTAACTGTCATTGTGAGTGTTGTTTGAGAGATCGTCAAATAGATGGCGCTTTTGTGGAGTTTTGTGTGCAAAAAAGATGGACTCCCAACTGTCGTTATTGCTGTCAGGCCTATTATGACAGTTATACTAAAGAATTTGCATACGTACCTATTTTAACATATTTCCGCAAAATATTTTCACATAATAATGATTTTACAAAAACGAAACCTTGTAAATACTAAATTTACGTACATACTATTTTCTTGGCGAAGTAATCAGCAATTAATAATATAGGTATGTAATAGATGACGCCATTGACTTCTTTTGTAATTTTTAATTAATTTTATTACATTTACAAGTTGTAATACACCAAATTTAGTTGAAATGGACATTTTCACAATTATACTTTATTACTGTAATAATGATTTATTTCTTTAATGCAATTTTTATTTCCCGCACTCAAATGCAAGCGCGAAATGACATGTTTTGATAATGGAGTACACAAATGTATATTTGTATTCGTTGCCTGAGATATATAACCGGGAAAGTGGTATACATATAACTAAACACATAAAGTTTGTTGGTTATATACTCAACTTTGACAGCTGTCAAAATTAACGTCAAAATTTACAGTAAAATCACGTTTTTTCGGTTTATTTGTGTGTACGAATACAAATACTCGTGCGCTGTCATTTTTGAGGGGTTCGACCTCACTTGAAGCACTTAGCTGCGCTTCGTGCTTCAAGAATGTGGTCTCACCCCTGAAAATGACAAGACAGCGCACTCGTATCGGAAATAACTATTAGAACTTAATTTTCAATACTCTTTGTATAAAAACAAAAACAAGATCCGGATCGGAAGTAACACTTTTACTCTTATCGTGTAGCGATTTTTTGCAAATATGTCGTAAATTATGCATTCTATGTATATATAGGTATTTATCAAAAATACAAAAGTATTTAGCGCTGCATTTGGAATATTTTTTGTACAAATGAAATTTCAAAATTCGGACCGGAAGTAATACTCTTACTCTTAGAGAGTAGCACGTTCTTTCGAATATCTCGCAAAGTATGCATTCTACAGAGATTTACTAAGATCTTATAATAGGATTTTGAATAATTTTTATATAAAATTACCAACAGGCTTATTTTTTTAGGAAGACAAAACTATTTAAACAATTTAGAACAATTTTGTATAATTTGAACCGATCATACGTATACATATTTAAACATATATTTTATATGTTTATTTTGTTAATTATCAATATTTATTGCCTGCTCGATACAACCTTCTTTAACGTGAATAAAACAATAATGTGACCAACCATTGTTTTATTCCATTCACAGGCTGCAGTGTACTGTACATATATAAGCACTTTTCACGAAGCGCCACTGTCCGTGTACATAATATGTATATAATTATTCACGCGATCTATTGTCGATTAAACAACCACTAATTCACAGTATACGTGATCCGAAAGTTCTTTCGTTCTGTTTTATTATGATTGCTTTCGAGTTTGTATTAGTGTGTATAAGTTAGCTGACTATACGTCAAACAGTATGCGAAGAAACGAAAATTAATCTTACAGTTTTTTTTTGTGGTCCCGACGAGTTCTCCACGACCACTAATTATACAGAACGAATTCTATATTGTGCAATGTATATCTATATATTATTTTTTATCAAATTCTGGACGTGTCTTATTTACTTTGAAGCGGTCATCAATACATAGTTTGCTCGTTGAGATTCCCTTTCGAATATCAATTTTCTTTTAATTTATGACATAAAAGAATGTTGTTGGAGTGGCGTTTCTCCTACCCCTACCTCCTTGTAGCTGATTTCGACTTTCCTTAATAGATAATTTATTACCATTATATATACATATATCTATGATACATACGTATACATGATATACAGCTCAGTCTTTACTTTCTTATACGTACTATAAGGACATATTGTGATGATGAAAACTTTCGATCTCGAGAGTTTTGCAGTTGTCTACGTTTTGAAGTTCCCTGACACCGAAAAATTAGTTTTTAAAAAATGTCTCTCTCTGTGTGTGTGTGTGTCAGTCTAGCTGTGTGTGACCACGCTAGCGGTCAAACCGCTATATCTATCAATTCCAAATTTTGCATTTACCAGTATAATGTCCCTCTTGAGATCTGATTAGATTTTCAGTAAAATTGGCAGACCGGAAGTAGTAGTTTACTTCAGTGAAAAAATTGAATTTTGCCAATATTTCGTGAACTACTAAGTTCAAACAAATTTATAAAGAATACTACTTAAAATTAAAATTGAGAACAATTTTATTAAAAAAGTTTTTCGAAATTCCTATCGGAAGTAGGTCTTTTAGTCTTATCTAAAATCAGTTTTTTGCAAATATTTTGCAAGTCATGCTTTTTAGCCAGGTACGTTACGAGTATAGAATTTAATTTTCAATACCTTTTGTATAAAAAAAATTCAAAATTCGGACCTGAACTAACACTTTTACTCTTATTGAATAGCGATTTTTTGCTAAATGTCGTAAATTAAGCATTTCTATATATATTTATCAAGAGTACAAAAGTATTTAGAGTTGGATTTGGAGTATCTTGTATAAATAAAATTTCAAACTTCGGACCGGAAGTAACAATTTTACTCTTAACGAGTAGTACTTTCTTTCGAATATCTCGCAAAGTATGGATTCTATAGATATTTATTAAGGGGGCTTACGCAGAGCTGTCTAGTTACTGCGGTGAGGTAGGACGTGCGGGGGGATAGTTTGCAAATAAAATAAAATAATGTGAGTAGGGATGTCTTTTCGCAGGCCAGGTTCGTATTGAGTACGCTTCGTTCCAACCAGTGTCTTGTAATAAGTCCCGGTGCAGAGATCTGTGCATTATTACTCCCTCGCTTGAAATGAACGGCGCATTAAAAATTCCATTTCTTGGAAACTATAAAGATTTAGCAAGCTGATTGTTGCGTTTCATATATATATATAGTGATTTAGCGACGTATTTCTTGGTTTAGCGGTCTGTTTTATTTAACACATGAATTAACAATTAGTTAAGATATGATAATAATAATAAAAATGATTGTGTAAAAAGTTTCGACAATATATTCTTAAAATTGTCTTCCTCAGTTTGTGTAAATATAGAAATACATATAAAAAAAAGACTGTATTGTCAATGCAACTAAAAAAAATAACATATTTTCAAAAGAATACGAAGAAATATAGTAAAATGCTCCTGAAAACCTTACCTAAAAACATTACTATGACTTTGACATTGTCGAAGTTTAATGTTATTATTTTTGTTTTTTTGTTTATTATGAGAGATACTCCGGCAAAAATAGGATGGTGAGAGACACAGGGTGTGTCATTGCGGATTATTTAAAACTGGAAAGTAGATTTTTGACAAGCTACTTCGTTTCTCTCGTTTACAGAATTGTTTCTCTTTGCATTAATAGAACATTCAACAGAAGATGAAGGTGTTACTGAACGATGAACACATATACTCCAAATTTAGCAACGACCCAACACTTTGATTTCAAAGAGCTAATATAATGACTTAATTAAAACATGAGCAACCAAACACTTAAGTTCGCCCAAGACAGCAGCTTCACTAAAATTAAATAACGCACAACCGCCAAAAATATACGGCGTACCCAAATTACATAAAGAAAATACACTTCTTAGGCCTATTGTATTGTATTCCAAGTCCGTTTTACAACGTATCAAAATTTTTGGCAAACATAATTTCTAATGTAACGAAAAAACAATTCTACATAAAATAGTATATTATGCAGTGAGCATTTAATGATAGCTATTAAGACACGAGTAAGAAAATTACGAGTGTCTTAATAGCCATTAAATGCGAGTTGCATACACTATTTTTTCTACGACCCCATAATAAAACATTATTTTTTGAACATTCCATTTCATAAATTGAGCGTAAATTTTTCCGTACATCTTTGCGAATTTAGCTGGTAATAAATTGTTCGTGGCTACTAAGGCTTGTTCCATAATTTCTGGTGGAGTCAAATTTTACATTTCACTGTCACTATCCCTCATTTTTTCCGTTTATACTTTCAAAAAAGCACATATTCTAACTACTTACTAGTAAATTGCAGAGAACTGTCACATTTGATTAATTTTTATATCTGTTAGATATGCAGTCGCCATATTGGATATTGGAATTTCGCAAAATAACATTCTATTGCCCCAATCGCTCGGACTTCAAGCTGCAACTGAAGAACCTCCATGAGTTAACCGCAACAGTAGATACGCTACAAAGGGAAATACGACAGATTAGAATGGGTACTATGCAAAAACCCACTAAGCAAGGTTCTGAAGTGTTCCAGGCTGAGAAAGTAATACTTGAGGTTGCGGAGAGAGAGAGAAGGAAAACTAATCTTTTAATTTTTAATGTTCCGGAAGATAATTCTGGTACTAAAGCCGATCAGCTTGCAGCAGCTGTTGTGATTGTTGGTGAGATTTTTCAAACCTTAAATATTTCCCTAACTTGTGAAGGCCAGGTGAAGGATGCTCTCAAGAACTCTAAGAACCTAAAAATCGTCGACGGACATAAATCAAGCAAGCTTTCAGAAGATAAAACCCATTTTTAAATGAGCCTATAATTTTTACCACAAGAAATGGAAATCCTCGGGATCATTAATCTACCAGGGTGAATTTGTCAAAGTAGGAAGACGTATCAAAGCATACAAAAAGGGCGCACTCATGTTTTGACCAAAAATAGGCGCGTGCAATCTTAACTTATCATGGCCATTACTACCGCGCGAGCAGACTGAAAACACACACGTGGCGTCTTATTTTGCAAAGTTTCAAGGACATTTTGAGACACTCTGTTCATTAACTTAATTTTGAATTGGCGTGCCGACCTCAGCGTCATCTCTAAAACCTCAGTGTCCACGTTCGGAACTACAAAAGTGGAGGGGGTAATTTCTCGCGATTTTGGAGCCTGACCTCGGATGGATCTAGAGTCGGCTAATATTCACTACTCATTAGTACATATAAATTTAGCAAAAACTGTCAATAAAAAAATTTGAATAACATTCCAACTTTACAGAAAAGCTCTTTTCCTTGGTGTTAGGAATAAATATTTTACACTATGTAGCAGGACTCAAACCATAAATGTTATTGTAGAAGAACACACTTGCTACAGGAACTGGTCAGGGTCGTCAAGCAGTATGGAGGCTGATACTATTGTCGAGGGTTTTTTCGAAAAGCATCGAAATGTATGGCTTAATTTATGAAAAAATGATTGCTGATGGAGATAGCAGTTGCTATAAAAAGATTTTAGAGAACAATACGTATTCGATTTACAATATAGTAGTAAAGAAAATCGAATGCCGCAACCATCTACTTCGTAACTATTAAAGGAAGATAGATGAGATGTGCAAAGATCCAAAAAAATGGACCTATTGTCATCAGAAAGAAAATTCAGGCAAGTTAGACCTACCCACGTATTGAAATTTATATAATAGTTGTCGATACTTGTAGGCAAATGGACATCGATTAAGATGGGCTGTTGTGAAAGCCATATAATATAGAAAAAAAGAAGATGTTTCCCTAACAAAAAATTTCGAGCTTGCATAGAGATATTAGAAATAGTATTAGTCATGTACTTGATGAACATCAGAACTGTGTTTCTTTACAATACTTCTGCAATGAAATTTTTTGTCCAGAGGGAACTACGATGGCCAACCTTCATAAGACACGCAAGTTTGTTATTTTTACTAATAATGTAAAATTATGACATTATTTTCTTAAACTTTTAGAATTATATGAACAATTACGTTTAGCTACAGAGCATATTGTAAGACACGCAAATAGTTTGATATATAATGTTAACAACAAAGCAGTGGAATGTTTTAACTCTGTAATTGCTAAGTTTATTTGGAGGGAAAAGAATTAATTATACGCAAAGACGTTCCTATCAGTCCAGATGTTCGGCAGCGGTAGTTTCCTACAACACCAAGAGATCCATATACTCAGTTAGAAAGTATATAAAGGGTGGAAGCCCAGGAAATTTTACCAAACGCTTAGAAATGCGAAATAAGTTTAGGCAAGAAAAAAAGCAGCTAAGAAAAGAGTCAAAAGCGAACGCAAGTTAGAAATTATTCGGCGAAGACAAAAATTATGGAGCTCAGTGTCAAAGACCCGATATGACAGAAACAGAATTTGACACTGCGAAGGAATCCTTTCTTACAGCATTACATTTGCCAGAAGAAGAAGGGATTATATTAGAGGCAGAAACAAGGGCCAAACAGACTCCGAATTGTGATATGTTGAACGAAGAAAACGCTTAACTGCCTCTAAATTCGGGGAAGTATGCAAACGGCGTCCTTATACAAATTGTAAGAGATTGGTAGAGAGTTTGCTATATCCAAAAAATATAATTGCCCAAAGTTTGAATTACGGGAAGTAAAACGAAAATATAGCCAGATCGTAAGCTGCCGGTAAGATTGGAAAACAAATTGATGTATGCGGAATGTTTATCGATTCTAAATATTCTTTCCTATCGGCAACACCGGACGGCTTAATTGGGCAAGAAGGAATTTTAGAAATCAAATGTCCATGGTCAGCTCGAAATATGTCACCAGAAGATGCTATCCAATCAAAGATGATCACGTTTTGGAAACCAAATGGGGATGTTAACATAACACACAACTGACACTACCAAATTCAAGGACAGCTGCACATAACCAATCGAAAATAATGTGTTTTGGCCATATGGACTTAAGATTCAAACTCTATTTAAAGATGATATTTTTTGGTCAAAAGCCATGGAACAAAAATTGGTTCAATTTTATAATGACTGTATATTACCAGAGTTAGTAGACAGTCGTACACAAAGAAATATGGATGTAAGAGAACCTGAGTTCATATTGGCTGCCCAAAAGGAGAAGAGAATAAGAGTGCAAAATAAGTGATGATGATATATAAGCTCGTTGCATAATATACTATTATCTATGATCGTGCAAAAAGCTGTTACTTTTTTTGACTGATGTCACTGAAAAAATTAACTTTCATCGAATATATAAATTTTACACGTAATATACCTAACTTCCATCTGTCATAATTAACCCCAATATTTTCAATTTATTCATGTTTTTATTACAAATTTTTAGCAAATACGTAACATGTTCGGTGCACGCGAGCTGTAACATTCTCGGTCTCTTTTGCCTCACTCCGCGCCGTGTATTGCAAACTGCGGCCTTAAACCCCAAAAATTATTTGACAGCTCACTTATATGAAAAACAATTATTTTGAAGAACTGGTTTTCGTGTAAAAAGTTAACTTTTATGGCACTAGTGCAATAAATTCATCAAAATAAATAAATTTTAAGAAACTTGAAGTAAAAAAAGCGTACGATCGTAGATACAATTTTGAAAGATACACCTGTACAAAGTTTCGTTCCTTGCTTATGTTTTAAACTGGCCCGTGAAATAAAGAATGACTTTCCTTTCTTATGCGAAGTATAAGAAAGTATTCTAATGACGAAAATTCGCAATGCACTTAGGTATAAGATAGTCGTGTGGTGCCCACACCTTATTTTTATTTGTAGTTACTACTTAAATAAATATTATTTTGTAATAAAAAAATCAATAATTATATAAACATGCACGCCAAAAAGTATTATTTTGAGTCGAGTAAATCTGTTTGAAATCAAGACTTCTCTGTTTTGTATATAAGAAAGTAAATTTAGTTTTAGTTTGAGAAAAATTGCATTCAAGTGAGCCAATATAATCGTTTCAAGCAATTTATATTTCGTATGAATATAATTTTTTGAGAGTTTTTTTTTCATAATTTAAAAATATACTTTTTAGCGTGTGGGAATAACAAACCGATAACATAAAATGTAGTAAAATACATGGGCTTAAAATATCCTGAATACAGAAAACGGCTACTTACGCTTGCGGCCGCACAAATCGTTAGAGGCGCCACGTCCCTAGCGCAAATTCGGCCGCTGTAAGGCATTCGTTAAAATCAAATATCTAGCAGAAATTTTTGTTTTTCTTATAATTTTTTTGCATTAAATTGAATACAAAGAATTAATGAAGGCTTCGATGGGAGTATTTTTTTATAATTAAAATTATTTAGAACTACATTTTACCCCTGAAGTTCGCCAAATTTACAACATCATAACACAGTTTCAGAAACTTTATTTTAAAAACTAATTTCAGTCAAGCCTGCATTGAACCTTTATTTATTTGTGTTATGAATTTCATTTTGATATTTCATAACTGAAAGCTGTACGATGATTTTAACGAAACCTTTTTAAGTCGTTAGTTTTGTCGTTGCGTGAGGCCCCTTAAGAGAATAGAAGTATTTATAATAGGATTTTGAATAATTTTTCTATAAGAAAATTCTTAAAATTCTATAATTTGAAACTCTCATACTTATAAAAAACTCGTGTGGTGGCTACAGCTTATTATTTTATGGACTAGATAAGTCACCTACGCAGAAAACTACATTAAAAAATGGCACCTAATTTATCTTGAAAAATTAAAAATAATTTTCCAAAACGCATAAACCCAAAACAGCAAGAAAAATTACAAATATAAGTATGACTAAAATAGAAGTAAAACAACTGAAAAGTTGAACAATATTTAATTTTAATTTATAAAGTAATAATAATAATAATAATGATAACAATAATAATAATAATAATAATATCAATAATAAATGCCTTATTGAAACAAGAGAAAGAGACAGCTAGGGTAATTACATAAAGTTACAAATAAAAGATAAGTACAACTTTTTTCTGAGACAACTCTAAGGTGAGATTTAGTGATATGCATCTCCAAAAAAGGAAGAAGCGATATCCTTGTTCTTCCACCGAAACCTTGATATGATGATATAGTCTTCTTGTCTTTCTCCATTCAAGCTAAGATATCCGGATTGCTTCGGGAGGACAGTTTCCCTCAGTTCCAGTGGAGTGTAGTCCTTGAAGGCTTTGCTACTCAGCATTTCTTTTATAATCTATTCACCGAAAAAACTGACGTACATTTATTTGACGTTTACGCTAGAACATCACAAATCTGACAATTCAATATGTCAAAACTTTCACCGACATTTTTAATACAAATAAATATAATAATTATGGTTGTAAATAAAATAGTATAGTCGGTGAAAAGTTTCATTCCTGTCTCGAAATAAAGTTAACCTGTACGCTTCGCGTCTCGGTTAACTACTTAATCTCTCGACAGTAATGAAACACTTTCCACCTCGGTATGTAATATACTACTATTTTCTACAAGTTTTTATTTAAAATTGTCAAATGAACGAAATGTTCCGTGATATTTTTCATTACAAACGGATGTCCACAGTGTGGGGCAAGTAATCCATTAAAACATTCATAGAATGTTAAATAGATTTCTTTTTTTTTTCAGAAAAACACAAAAATTCAAATATATTACCCTAAGTAAGGGTTAAATTTACTCTTACCACATTCCTAAACTCTAAGAAGCATTATCCCATTTCACTTTCAACATTTTAACATTAACGTCCTGAATGGATGTTTCTGCCGTACCGAAAATTTAACACCAAATGAATGTAAATTTATTCGTCATATTCCACCTGTTTAGTGAATGTAGGGGGGCTATTAAATTTCGAGTACTTCTAGTGGGCAGATTCACGAAGGTGTATGTATACGCTTCCAGTTTTATAGACGCCCATATAAGACTTAATTAAAATATTGCTCCTTTTAGACATCAGGTGTTAAACAGTTGAAGCAGTAGTAATGAACTTTTTCTGTGTTTGGGTTGTTTCTTTTCTCCGGCATATTTATTAGGACTGGGGCACGGTCATTGTTCTAATTGATAATAATTTAAGGTTTCTGGCTTCTCTGTGTATGTAATTTGTATGATGTCGAAGCCGCCGTTGGCTGTTGAATATATTACAAACACACGCGCTTCTAATATATATCCGTATATACAACAAACTATGCGGTTTGTGTACACAGAAACTTTATTCAAACATTTAAACCGATTCTTGTGTAAGCTTAAGTGATAAATCTGGTTCACGGAAATTTGGGAGGATGTACTTGAGAATGGTCTTTGACTGCATTATTGGTAATGATGTTTGTTCATCAAGCATTTTGTAATTGGCTTTTATTAGGTGAACGCAAAGTAATGGAAAGTATGTTTTCGCTGTTCGTACTTTCAAATTACGCATGAGAATGTTAAATAGTCAATGAGAAGACTACAAGAGAGCATAGAGCAAAGGCAAAAATATAAACATTCAGAGGAGAAGAGCGAAAAACGAACAGAAAATTAAACAAAAACCTAAAGCTACGGAGGCGTATTTTTATGTTATCTACCTAGGCATGAAAAAAAGCACATAAGAGAACATAAAAAATTAATTTTTCTACATAACACTTATTCCATCTTTTTTACAGTTGCCCCATATCCTCAGAAAAAAATTGCTTCGGTAACCTCGCAAAATATTCTTCCACAGCTTGTTTGAGTTCTTCATCAGAAGCAAAACGCTTTCCTCTGAGGATGCTTTTTTAAATTTTTGAATAAGAAGAAGTCTGACGGAGCTAGGTCGGGGCTATAAGGATACCTTAACTCTGTAAACCCACAATCATTGATTATCTGCTGAAATTTGTTTGCCTTATGAACCCGACAATTGTCGTGCGGCAGCAAGTTTTTTTGTGGATAAGAATGCGGGCGTTTTTCCTCCAGAGCAGTTTTTAAATTTTTAAGTGTGTTTCCGGAGGCCTCTCCATTTAAGGTAGACCCTCTCAGCATATATTCAATAAGCAAAACTCCTTCAGCATCCCAGAAAATAGTTGCTATCAGTTTTTTTCCAGAAAATTGTGTCTTGGACTTTTTTTGTGGTGGAGAGCCCTTATGAACCCACTGCATGGATTCTTGTTTAGTAGGAGGGTCCCAGATATATACCCAAGTCTCATCCCCGGTAATAATTTGAGATAAAAATGTTCTGACCCTCTCCAACTTGACCAAATTTTCTTGAGAAACTTCTTTTCTGCACAGCTTTTTTGCAGGTGTCGGCAATCTGGGTATCCACCGTGCAGGCACCTTCTTCAAACCCAAATCGTCATGCAAAATTTTGAGAACACTTGTTTCGGATATACAGACTTCATTCGCAATGACAGAGATCTTTACACGCCGATCTTTCAGTACCAAATTTTCGACTTTTCGCACAATGTTTTCAGTTCGAGCTTCAACGGGTCGTCCGAAGTTTGGGTCATCATTGATTGACTCTCAGCCCCATCGAAATAAGATGGTGTATCTTCCCCATATACAGCAACCATTCTTTCATGAATTGCTTTTGGACCATTGCCTCCCTTTGTCAGGAACTTTATTACGCTGCGATGTTCAACTGTAGTTTCACTCATTTTATCGAGAAATGGTCCGTATCAAATCTCTATACACAGCATAAACTAAACACAACTTAGCACATGTACTTCTAACAGTGACAGCTATTTCAATAATTTGTTTGACATCGTCACTCTTTTGTTTCATGGCTAGGTAGATAACATAAAAATACGCCCTCGTACTACAAGTTACCAGGCACAAAAGTTAGAAAAGAGGACATTTTACTCCAAAATGAATGGAATGGAGGACAAAATTCAATAAAACGATATTATATTTTCATTTTGAAAAAACCTGGTACATTACATGCAAAATAAAATATTTTGTTACGTTAATATTGGCAGACCTTTTATCTTATTTTCCTTTTGTACGCTGAATAGTTTTATTTTTGTTGTATTTCATGTGCATTTGTTTGGGAAAACTCTGTATGTATGCGCTGTTGTTATTACGTTGCAATACTTTTTGTTTACTTTTTAGTCTTGATGGATTTGGGATTCATTTCCGTGTTTACTTTATTTTTATTTTTAAAGCGCCACATAATAGTGGTTCCTTTTATTTCTGTATTTTTCAATTAATTACACGTTTTATTTAAATTCGTTTTTCGTAATGGTGCTGCCATCTCTCTTATTTGTTTATACGTAATTATTGTAGTCACGCCCCTTTATGAGTCAGTTGATATTTAATTTTTATATATTATTTTCTCACTTCTGATTAAATGTCTATATTCTCGCTAACTTGTCTTTTGCAATTCTTCTACTAATTTTTCCCTTCATATTTTTCCTGTTCGTCTAGTAAATTTTCTGTCATGCGTGTACGGCTTTGATTGCATTGGTGGACATTCTGCTTCCGTCAACTTACCTAGCCAGACATACATTGCCTATTTTTCCAGCTAGTCCTGCATGTACTTAGTATTTTGTTGTAACCACGTAATTACTTTATTACTTGAGTGGAATTGATAGCAAGGTGAGTTTTAATTTTGTGGATTTCGTCGTTAATTGGTGGAAAAATAGATTCCGATTTGGATTGTAGTCACGTGCATCTGGCTGCAATTTGGGCTTTCAAATTTTGGATCTTTGAATCGTTCCCCTTGTGGTTGAATAAGTGCCGACGCCTGTTGAAAGAAATCTAACCATTTTATTGTTCTTGACAAATATATGCTGTGCCTGTGTTAAGGTAACTTTTAATTTGTTACGTTAATTTTGGCCAACTCTATATTTACATTGTTTTGCGCCTTGGAGTTTGTTACGTTAATTTTGGCAGACCTTGTATCTTATTTTCATGTTGTACGCTGAATTAAATAGTTTTATTTAATTCAGCAGTAACAAACTCCAAGGCACAAGACAATGTAAATACAGAGTAGACCAAAATTAATGTAACAAATTCTCAGAACTATTGATTTTCGATAGCTACTTTTTATTCTTCAACAAATAGTGGAAAAAATCTGCACCGGAAAAATCCTTTAAGTTATGTTGTACTTGTACAATTGCCTTGACAATTTTACAGTTAATTTGTATCGTTCTTTTGTCCACTGGGCATTTATGAGTGAAAAACATCGTTTGGTGTTTGCGTTATTAGAGGAAATACAAAAATAAAATCGACATACATATTTTGATTATTTCTGAAAATGATTCAATAATTGGGCAGGATCTGAAAAATGTTAGACCTGCCAATTCAGAATTGAGAAAAGAAATCAGATTCTGACACTGGTCATATAATTTTGTATCAGCTACTACAATACCTCGTCTTCCTAGAAAATCAATAGTAAGAACTAAACCATCATATTTGTAGTTTGCATACTCCTTTAAATTCATCCATTTGAAACGTTTCAGTTCATCAAACTGGTTACTCCAACTATCCAGATATCCTAGAGTTGCCTTATAAACTTGCTGAAATTCCTCACATATATTCTGATTTTGGACATCTTGTCCATACGCCTCGTGAATAATTTGCTTTACTTTTATTGACAGGAATTTTTTTCTATTCTGTTTTCTAACAAGCGCTTTATATTTTCCAATATAGTCGTAGTTTCTACTAAAGAATTTCTTTCTTGTTCGACAGAAGCTAAATTTGAGTGAAAAACAGTCATCAAGGAATGGACAAACCATAAATATGATGCTGATGGTGGCTGATTTTACGAAAAAATGCGATTTTAGCGCAGGAAACAACTTCAGCACTCTTCCTACCGCTGGAAATAAACTAAGCCACCTTGTCTTGCTGTGATTCAATAAAGATTGATAATTAAGTTCGACATAATCACAAAAGTCTTTGAGTGATTTAGTCCTTACTGTGTAAATAGAAAAATAGTTGAATATTTTTAATATAATTGTCTCTACATCTACTCTCATCAAGTCGGTAGTTATTATGGATAATGTGAGCAGGACAACCAATGCCAACAAGGTTATCATTTTTCAAACGTTGTTTTATGAGAGTGTAGACAAAATTAACATTTGCGTTATCTCCTATAAACGCAACATATTTTGTAGATAATCCATGTTTATCAAGAGTTTGTATCAGATAATTAGCTAAGGTTTCAGCTATTTCGTTTGGAATGCTGCCTAGTTCCAAGATTTTAGTTTCGATTCTATGGCCGGACCAGTTAAAATATTGAATTATTAAGGGGAAAAGCTTTTCTGCACCATGGTTGCTGTCATCTGTTGCAACTGAGATAAATGGTGCATTTTGTAAAGTTTCATTCAATTTTGTAATTCTATGTGGAGCTATCACGTAGTTATCAATAGCTTCAGTCTTTGTTCCGGGGCATTTTAGATTTTTAAAAATCTCTGTATCATCGAACAATTTGTCCTGTTAAACTTGCGGTACATTCCATAGCTTTGTATGACTAGTGATGTTTAATGGGGTAAAATGCTAGTGTTCCTGCTACAGCATTTGCTTTTTTATTAGCAACCGAAGACAAAGGTGTGAAAAAGTGAAACAAGAAACCGAAGTGCGGACCATTTTTCTGTGTTTACCTGAAACAATGTGTCGTTGCAAAGAGAGAGCACCATTAGAGCTTACTTCAACATGACAGTCACATATAACACACTTAGCATCGTAATCATTACGCCCTTTAACAAAACATAAAAACTTCGTCTTCAAAATGTCTTTAAATTTAAACTTTCTTTTATTGGAAGAGAATCAATCACTATACAAACCCACTTGATGTTTGTGCCACAAATACAAATAAATTAATAAAAAAAAGGTATAAAAATGTACCTACGAAATTACCTTAGAAAAAATAAAATAATGTTTTGTCCTGAACTGTTTGTTAATCACACACGCATTTTGCACTGGCGCGAATTAGCATCACCTGATAGACTCAACACGCATAAAACAAAAATAGGGGAATAACCAATAGACTGGCAATTGCTGCCATCTACTAGGAATAAAAATAGTATATTGTATTTTATACGAATTATCACAGATGGCGACGCAAATGCCCCGGACAAGATATCCGGTAAAAAAATTTTCAGGTAAAGTACCTGTGAAAACTTCTAAGTATTCTTGGAAATGAATGGAGGACATTTTGAGCTCAAAGGAGGACCTGATATTTTATTTGAGAATGGAGGACATGTCCACCATTTGGATACCATCTGGTAACCCTAATTACAAGAGAAAAGAAATACGATTTTTTTAAGGGAAATTAAGAAAGCGAAAAGAAATGTTGACCATACAGTATTTATTAAGGACCATGATGGAAACTTGCACACAGAATGTGATGAACCATTTAAAGAAGAAATAACGCAAGTAATTATGACTATCAAAGGCAATAAGAGGTGAAGAAGAAGCGGCAGATATACTAAAGTATGAGGGAGAAGAATTAAGTAATAGATTGCATGACATAATACTGAGAATATAGCGAGAAGAAAGAATGCCGGAAAATTGAGCAAGTGCTACCATAATTCCCATCCTACAAAAAGTTGATACGATGGTATGCAAGAACCACAGAAGCATATCCATATTAGACTATTAAGTGGTCGTCACACTTATCAAAAGGAAAATAGAACTGAACAGCTAGGAGAACATCAGGCAGGTTTCAGAAAGGACAGAAAAACGACTGATCAAATTGGCACGCAATGAGACAGAATTGATACCCAACCTGGCTATATGGCAAGAATCACTGTTAGCCAGAAACTTAAAGAATCACGTGAACAAAACTAAAGTCATAGCACTATGGAAAAAAAACAAAATTAAATATAAAAATAGGTTGCCACGAGAGCAAGAAGAAGAAGTATTTAAATTAAGTACTTAGGAGTTTATATCATCAGCACTGGAACACACAAAGAAAAGTGCAGCCAAATTATACCACCTAATGAGAAATCATTAACAACTTGCTACGAATTCAACATTGCAGTAGTGGTACTGTTTATCGTCTTCAAAAGGGCATGATTCAATTAAGGTAAGGTAATAGAAGAATGGAAGAGTTTGAAGTGTCTCGTGCTGAAGTTGTCAGCAAGACTACTGAATAAGACACTGACAAAAACAACAAGTGATGTGAGAATAAAAGGCCAAACAACCTCAGATTTCAATATCAGAACAGGGTGGAGGAAGGAAGGAGACCCTCTCTCTACTTTGCGTCTTAATATGGTCCAAGAAAAAATAATTAGAGATGCCAACCTAAAGAGGGTAGAGGACATAAGGTATAAGAGCCACCAAATCAAGCCATATGCAAATGACGCGCTCTCATAACTAGAGATATGAAATAACTACAAGACATAACAAAGAAATGGTACGATCAACATGGACTTCCAAATAAACCAAGAAAAAAGCAAAATAATGAAAGTACTCAACACTATCACTATAAAGGTACTAGTAAGGACAAAATGGAATTTGAAGAGGTGAACGTTTTGTATATTTTGGTGCCAGAATTTCCCTTAAATGTAACATCTTGTTTTCGAAAATTGAAACAATTGAATTACTTTTGTTTACATGTCACTTAATTATACAAGTATACGTTCGATGGATGTTAATCTAATAACAAACATAATAACTGCACTCAACAGGCCGTGCACACATAAATAAAAACAAATTTCGTTAGTAAGTCTATACATAGATGTTTATTGACTATCAGTCTATTGAGTGCAGGCAATATGTTTAATATTAGATTAACATCCATCGAACGTGCACTTTAATAATTATGTGACATAAACAAAAACAATTCAATTATTTCAATTTTCGATAACAAGATGTAGTCCTATAAATTGTAAAAACCAAGATGATAAATTTAGATGTAAATTTTATATAAGTACAGATGTATTATTATTTAAGTGTTTGCTATACAAAATAAATATGTGTTAAGAAGTATATAATATAGTAACAAAAATAGTTCATTTCATATGTAATTGTAAATATGACGATTCGTTCTGAAGAAGACATAAAAGAAATAAAATGATAAAATATTAATTTTGAGTTTTTTTATTTATTGTATTTTATTTGAATAAAAATACGATCAGGAAAAAATAGTTACGTTGAATTTTATGTCTATATATAGAGTATCTGTATCGGAGTATCTTCTGACTGGTAGCTGCAAATGGTCATCCTGATAGTCTTCCGTTTATTGCAGCTTCAGTTAGAATATCCCTCCGTTTTTAGAGCAACAACCCACATCGCTATGAGGAAGACATTGTTATCCTGCGTGCTATCCAAACCAAGGGAAAGTAATCAAAAGAGGAATATCGTGGATACATAAAATAAAACAAGAAATGGAGAATATTGGGTAAATTCCGCTGTAGAGCAACCGTAAACACGTGTTTCTGACTCGAGGATCTTCTAATTGAAGTTGCAAATGGCGGTCTGTCACCTAATGGTCTTCCGTATATGTTTACGTGTCCAAGGTTTTCCCACCTTTTTTCTTAGCTACACCGTAAAGATGACGACCAAAGAGTCACAAACACGTGTCTACGGTTGCTCTACAGCGGAATTTACCGTATATTCACTATTTTTTGTTTTAATTTATGTATCCGCGATATTCTTCTTTTGATTATATTTATTGGGTTCGGATGGCACGCAGGTTGACAATGTCTTCCTCGTGCCGAGAACTGAAGCCACAAATGGCTGTCTATCACCTGATGGTTTTCCGTGCATGCTTACATCTCCAAGGTTATCCTACCTTATTCCTTGGCTACAGCGTACTGATGACGACCAACGAGTTAGAAACACGTGTCTACGGTTGCTCTACAGCAAAATTTATCCAATATTCTTTATTTCTTGTTTTATTTTATGTATCAGCGATATTCTTCTTTTGATTATATAAATATACATATATACAGGATGTTTGGATTACCGTTTGCCAAATTAAATCGAACGATAGAAGGGGTTATTTGCTGCCTTTTAATGCCAAATAACTCAATATTAGTTCCACGGGTTTATCTTTCGTCTTTCTAATTTTTATTTTCCAAAATCCCAAAATTCAGCATTTACACTTAAATCATAAAAAAGTTAAAGGTTCAGCCTCGTTGAAGCAGGGTGGTTGAGCATGTGAACCGGGAGAGTGACTCAGACACTGTGCTTGTATCATAATATTATTACGAGTAGATCTTCACCATAAAATAAAATAAAATTTAGACGTGACGTTCATAATACCACCACCAGATTTCGTGGCTTGCTCTTACCACCAAAACATAAAACTTCTTTATTTCAACGGTCCTTTTCTTATAAGTAATATTTATATTAAATACAATAGTATTCCTTCAGAAGGCAGATCGTGAAGCGTTCGGCAATTTTCTGTTAAGATCAAAAAGCTATTACAAAATACCAATAATGTTTGACGTTTGGAATTCCAAATTTGACGTTTGTTTTTGTAATTTGGATGGACTGCAATTAATTTATATATGGATATATTATTGATACATTGGTTATTATTTATGTGCTTTAATTATTTAATTATTATGCCTTAAGGGTCCTCGTTAGTGGATCTGTCAACAATGGCAAAATAGCAGATTTTAGAATCCAGATATTTTTGTTGATTTTAAAGATGGAGAAAACCTTTCAACGTCAACTTATGAAGATTTATATAATCTACCCGGCTGAAGAATCAAATTTAGAAAAAAATTATCGGATTACAGAAAATTAATTAATATGTCAAAATATTAAAAACCAGTTTTCTCAAAAATCCTTCGGAGGAGATTTGTTTGCTTGGGTTCACGTTATAAATTGAATAGAAAGCTACCCGGCTGTACACTTATTTTTCGTTCAACTATTCTTTACTTTGTTAAAAATGAATATAAAATAAATTAAAATTAGACAACCCACATTACAATGAATTGTTATTCTGCTATAAATATTTTCCGCAGTTACAAATGTGTAAATAGTTGGTCATAAATGAATTTTTATTAGCTTAGATATCGAGTTATTATTTCAAATATTTATTATATATTCTCTATGTGTAAAAGTACTCGGACATCCTTGGCTTATTAAATTATGTGCTATGCAACCAATATTACATTTCCCATTCACTAGCGAGGACCCTTAATGCTGCACCTTCAGATGCCCTATCATCGGATAGCCAAAGCCCAAAAATATATTGATTTTTGGGGTCCAAGACTTTTTAACGTGCGATCTCCCGAGATTAGAGCGCTACCCACGCACAGGTTTAAAGCAGTAATCGGGAAACACTTAGTAGATCATGGTTTCTATACATATGAGGAATTTCTAAAGAGTTTTTGATACCGTATTTTTGTGTTTTATTCGTTTTTACAATAGATGTCTTTTGTTTCTAACATATAATTATATCAGTTTAATTTTCTTATGCGCATGCTTAGCTTGAATTACGATTAGAAGAAAAATATACATTACATGCTTACAACTAGTAAGTACTAGTAACACATAATAAGTTTTTTTAAGTTCTGTATAATTTAAATGAATTATCAGATTTGAATGATAAAAAATGTGATAATTTAGAAATGTTATTAAAAATTGCAGAAGATAAACATATAATATCCGAATAATGTGAATTACTTAAGGGATTAATTTCCTTTAAGTCTTTGTTTCAATCGGTGTCAAATAATTTTGCAAATCCCTTTAGCCCGTTAAATTTTATTGATGGAAATAATTTTGAAACATCATAGTTATGTATATTTTACAGTTGCCAGTGGAAAATGATCTTTTTTGAAATAAGAATTTCAAAAAAATCTGATTTAGAATTTCAAACTCTGTACATTTATATTATTTAAAATGTATTTCAAATATGCACTTATCGGTAATGTAAATATATTTCTATAAATTACCCTGCATATAATGCCTCGGTAAATCACTCTCGTAAATCATACGTTTGACAACATTTCAATAATATCGAAATTTACTGCGATCTGTTAACCTCCCGTTCACATTTTCCACATGTATATTGCTGCATATATATTTCACGTTTGCATACATTGAAGGGTACCTAAATTTACACCTGTCACTCACTACCTCACGGAAAATACTGTTAATGTACGGTATTCGAAACATATGATTGACATAAATTTTCCCCAATATCATACCCCAAGATCGGAGTTTGTAGATTATCTACACGAGATGTGACAGTTTAATCTTTGTAATGCTACTTTCGAAAGTTGTACACTTTTATAACTCTATTTTAGCGGTGTTGGTGCATTTGTTCGAAACAAACTTTAATTAAACTAAAAATATGTACAAAGCGTAAATTTAGAGTTTTTATCAATGGAGAAAGCAGTAAATTTAAAATATTATATAATGGTTTACCTCAAGGATCGGTATTATCTTCTCTTCCCTTTAATCTACAGGGTGGCTGACAAAAAACGCCCCAAGCCGTAGCTCCGTTATTTACTATCCGATTTTAAAAAACAAAATATCAAATAAAATGGTTAAGTAAATACTATCAATTGGCGTAATCGAAATATTATTAGGAACAAAAAGTTTGAACATGCGATAGTCAATTTTTTTTTTTTTTTAATGGCAACGTATATTTTTAATTAATGTTTCGGATAAAGAATGTTTTCCTGATTTTGATGATGTATAACACGTCAATTTTCAACATTTTATTGGAATGGAAATTTTAAAAAAATACAAATAAATACGAAACTTATCTACAAATATTGTTCAAATTGTCTGCCGCCTTGTTGAAGACATAGTTGACACCTTCTAATTACTCCATTAGTGGCGTTGAGTATAAAATTAGGAGGTATTTCGCGGCAAGAATTCAGAATTCTTTGCCGTAAAATGTCTATATTTTCCGGACTAGTAAAATAAACCTGATCTTGAAGATAGCCCCATAACCAAAAATCCAGCGGCGTAAGGTCGGGCGAACGAGCGGGCCATTGAATTGGTCCATTGGTCCCTATCCACCTCTCAGCAAATGTCGCATTTAACCATTCAACATTTATTAAGGCATTATGAGGAGGGGCGCCATCTTGCTGAAAGTACATTCTGTTTAGCTCGGCAATTGGCAAATCATCTAAAAAGTTTGTAATGTTTTCACGCAATAGTTGATGGTATTTTGCTTGATTTAAGATGCCATCTATGAAAAATGGGCCAATTAATCGATCACCCCAAAGACCGCACCATACATTTAAACTGAATCTTTGCTGAAAATTATTCTCAATTATAATTCTTGGGTTTTCTTGGCTCCAACATCGATTGTTCTTTCTGATAAAAATGCCATTATTACTGAAACTGCATTCGTCCGACCAAATAATTTTTCGATAAAAATTACGATCTCGTTGTGTAACATTTAAGAAAAAGTTGCAAAATTGCATTCTTCGACCATGATCATTTTCCAATAGTGCTTGTACTTTTTGAGAGATGTATGGTATGAACTTGTGCTTTTTGAGTATCGCTTGTGTTGTTTGGTGCGATACGCCGACCTCATTTGCAATTCTCCGAGTAGAAGTCCATGGACTTTCTTCCACGCATAAAAGAACATCCAATTCTGTATTTTCCTTAAACTGTCGACTCTTACTTTTTGGCATTTTGAAGGCTCCATATTTTCTTAAATTCTGTTCGATTCTTCCGAATTTACGACGGTCTGGAACCTCTCTTGTCGGATAACGATAACTGTAGAGTCTCACAGCTTCAGCACTATTTCGATTACATTCAAAGTATACTTGCAACATGTCGGTCAGTTGATTGCTATCCATGTTAATGATGAATTAAACTCACAGAAAGAATCAGAACGTTGAACTAATGTCACACCGATACACAAATGTCACAATGACAGTATTTATTAACATTTACATTCTAATTGACAGTATTTATTACTTGATGCATTTGATTGCTATTCACGGCACACTTGAAACTTATGTTGAAAAATTGACGTGTTATACATTATCAAAATCAGGAAAACCATTCTTTATCCGAAACATTAATTAAAAATATTCGTTGCCATGTATACAAAAAAAATTGACTATCGCATGTTCAAACTTTTTGTTCCTAATAATATTTTGATTACGCCAATTGATAGTATTTACTTAACCATTTTATTTTATATTTCGTTTTTTAAAATCGGATAGTAAATATCGGAGCTACGGCTTGGGGCGTTTTTTGTCAGCCAGCCTGTATATACAAGTGATTTACCCGATACGACTTCTAGAAAATTCATCTATGCTGATGACATGGGAATTGCTTATCAACACAATAATTTCAATCAAATTGAAGTTAATTTAAACGAAGATCTATTGATTCTGAGTGATTATTTTAGAAAATAGAGGTTATGTCTCAGCCCATCTAAGTCAGAAGTTTCTTGTTTCCATCTTAAGAATAAAAAAACATAAAAAGCTTGTAGTATCTTTTAATGGTACTGTTCTTAGACATAATTTTAATCCAACATACCGAGCAGTGTCTTTGGATACATCGTTAACATATAAACAACATATTGATAAATTGCGTATGAAGATTAAAACAACAAATAATATCTTACAGAAGCTGGCTGGTTCAATCTGGGGGGCTCATGAAGTTCAGTTTAATTGTACACTTCGAATTATTACGGGCACAGTAAATTCTATTCCACTTCCTTGGCTCAACGTCCTGGCTAACATTTATCCTTATTAGTTAAGAAGAAAATTGGCTTTAAAACGTTGTTGGGATAAATATCAAAATTTTCCTTATTTATATTTAATTACTCGAGATCTTCAGAACTTACCACCTTATAGATTGAAATCACGTCGTCCAATTTGGAAGCAAAATTTCCTAAATCAACAATTTTCGATTAATGACCTCTGGAAATCTATTTGGTTAGAATGTGAAGTGTTTAATAAACAATTAATAGATGATCCTTTGATTGAAGTGCATGGCTTTACACAACCAAGAAAAATTTGGTGTAATTTGAATCGTCTTAGGACAGGTCATATTGTTGATGAATGTCCTCCAGCTAAGTTTGAATTTGGATACACAGATTTACATAATTTAACTCCAGAAACTGTTGCTTGGATCTTAACAACTAAAGACCTTTAGTATTGTGACGCTGTGATGGAGGTTTTTTATTCTGGAGGTTTTTTCCTACATCCTAGACCAAATGGTGCAGTGTTTTAAAGGGCCCCTGCAGTTATGGCCCTTTTTTAAATATATTTCACACATAGTATAGTTGAAATTAATCGAGAAGAGTTAATTCTAATATTTTCTTTTTACAAATGAGTAATTTCTATTAAAATTTTAAAACTCATAAAATGAAAAGTTTGGAAGTTCATGAATTAACAATAGTTAAAATATCGCAGTCGCTCTGTGTCATAAAATTGTTTATCGTCATACTTCGATTTATAACTTCACTTGAAAAGCAAACCGTCAATACAAGTATTTAAATGTACGTTATTGAAAACTTCTGTAACTTTCGCAATATCTTGAAGAACATATAAGTTACTATTATCAAGCATCACAGTAAGTATAAATTAACATATAACAAATTAAAAAATCTTCTTTAAGGTTTTCTTAATGAAGTTTTTGCTTACATCAAAGAAAGTTTACGCACGCTTATATGAGGATTTTCTTGAACGTATAATAAAAGAACCTTTTATGCATCTGCGTTTTCTACGGCAGCAGTAACACGGTTCCTTTTTCACACGGAATACTGCCAGTTTCTTCAAATTTTTAACAATTTTTGAAAACCACTCATCCCAAAACATATACCATATCTATTAATTCCAATTTTAAATGTTTCAGTTCGCACTTAACGTAAATTCATGTCCTTACTTCCCTTTAAACTGAAGCTATAAATCTATATTTAACGTTTAAACAATTTTTGACACACAGCGTCTGCGATATTTTTTATATTATTGTTAATTCATGAACTTTTTATGCATTTTAAAATTTTAAGAAAAATTAATTATTTGTAAAAGTTAAATAGAAGTAACTCTTTTCGATGAATTTTTGTTATAGTCGTAGTGGAAGTCATGGCAACTCATATTTTTAAGTCGTAATAGGGTTTATTCAGATATAATATTCTATAAGTTTTGCAATATCACACGCAGTTGGAAGAGAGTAGATATTTTAATTAGTAAATTTTAGGTACTTTTCGTTGACAAATAAATATTTTATTATTTATTTTTTTTTAGAATTTTTAACTCTAGCGAATGGTATGTAATTCTAAAAAAATGCGTAGATATGCCCAAATAAACATCAATTTCACGTACTGAAAAGATATCTCTACTAATTGACTCCATAATATGCATTTCATCATCAATCGTTATTTCATAGCAAATTTTCAAATGTTGTACAATTTCTAATTGACAAATAATAATAATAATAATAACCCTTTTATTCAACACACATGATATATACATAGTGACATTATATCAACAGAAAGATGTGGTTGAAATCCTAAGGCATGGTTCAGATGGCTGGAGAAGTTCTCCAGCCTCTGTTCTTCCACCAAAACCTTAAAATCACAAAAGCCGAAAAAGAAGAACAATACTTGCCTAACCTATCCTAATCCTAATACTCTGCCCAAATATATATATTAACTCGGTAACACCCTTACACATGTTAAAATAAGAAACAAAATAATACATATTATATAATATACCTAATATATACTGTTTATAACACTGAAATTTAAGAAACAAACTGAACCGAGCGTTACTGATGCTTTAACAAATAAGAAAAAACAGCACCCCTGAACGCCGCCAAACCCATCGCCTTAAAATGTTCCGGCACGGAATTGTAAAGTGAGTAGATAACATAAGTGAACGATCTCCTGAAGAAAGTAGTATTGTATTTAGGTAAGGTAATAGCATCCTTCCTCCTTATATTAATACTATGCACGTCGCAGCGAAACCTGATCTTCCTCAACAAGTACGGCGGGCACCCAGATAAAAGGATACTGTGAAACAAGGTGAGACAATGTAAGACAATACGGTTTTGCATATTTACCCATCGCAAGGATTCGAGCTTGTGTGTAATTCTGTCGTACTTGCGGATATCAAAAATGTACCTCATGCACGCATTTTGAACTTTCTGTACTCGCCTCACATCATTTGCATCCAAACAGGGCCCATACACAGGCATGCAATAATTAAATAATGACAGCACCATGGATTCGCATAGAATCCTCTTCAACTTAATACTGAAGATTGATTTCCAAGGATACAAAATCTTTAAGTTGAAGTAAGCACGGCTTATAATTTTAGAGATGTAAGACTTGTATCTAAAAGAATTATCCATGATTACGCCTAAATTTTTTGCTTGCGTTACTACAGGGATAATGCTATCATTTAAGGTAAGGTTCACCTGACCCCCACACCTCTCAACGTCACCCACCCTTCCCAACAACATAACACAACTTTTGTTAGGGTTAATAAATATGGAATGTCTGCGGGAATAAGTACTGATATTTGATAAATCAGCATTCATTTTGTCTATGGCATCAGCCATGTCGGAAGGAGGAAAAGACAAATACATTTGTGTGTCATCCGCAAATACTACTTGATGTCAGTTTAATCAGCCCTACTAGGGCTCTCATAAAATGTAAAAACAATGCATAGAATTCCATTAAAAAAAACATGAATTTGTGTTGGTTCGTCGTTGTCGAATACTCTGTATAAATAAAAATATTTTTAAATTGTAGAGCTTGTGATTATTTCCAGTTTTTGTATTAAAAATTATTAGCTATCTACGTTATTAGACACCATGTCTTTACAGCTTCGCTGGGACACCCGGTATATATTAACAATTAGCACATCCACATTCAAACGCCAGAAAAACTTTCAAAGTTGAAATATTATTTTACCTAACTCTCTATATTAAGAAAATTTACATAAAACGCACTGTATATTTAATAACGCATTCATCATAAAATAATAAATCATCACTTAATTTGAAGTGCGCAATTATACCATCGCATTCACTGCCTGAAATTCTAATAATTAATTAGAATTTCATTATTGTAGGACGAGAACTAATTTTAAGTTTCTCAAATCTCAATTTTTTCAACACACCTCTTCTCTAAATTCACACAAACTGATGATTTGAGGAAATTAGTTGGTAATCTGGAACAATCAGCGAGAATATACAAACTCTATTCGGAATATGTTTCTTAATCTGGTTTTAAATTTTGTAAATTAATCGCATACGCACGTGATTAATGATGTACGACATTTATGGAATTTCAATTGATACGTGACCAATGGTAGAATTTGCTCCTTAGAGCCATAGCTAAATGAAGAACGAAAAGAATTACATAGGATCGCTTTTAAGGATTGCTTAGCGAGCAGTCATTATCGATGTAATATATATTTAATGATAATTGAAAATCGTTCATTTTTTTTTCAGTGAATTATTTTCTTGCTATCTAAACGATACTCCATTTTTAATTATAATCCTAGATGGCTCTAATTAAATATCAATTATGTGAAAGAGCTGCAAATTGCAAAATAATCGATAACATTAACGCTGTAATCTGTTGCCTCTTTGTTTTATATATATAACGATATTGATGGGCTCTTAATAGAGGTCCTAAATTAGAAGCGTACTGTATAATGGGAGGGAGTTAGTTAGGAAATAATTAAAAATATAGAGAAAAAGAAGAGTTTTTTATGTTAGATGTGTACGATAAATGATCGCAATTATAATGTCATAATTAAGTTAGATAATTTGTAACTTTAATTGATTCTATACTGGATGGTCACTTACTGCGGAAACAGAGTATTACTCAAAGCCTATGAAAACAGCGATAATAAAACGTAGAAAGAGTGTTATATCCTCTACGAGGAAGCGTTCTTAAGTTTGCGTAATGTAGGGGTTGGATGCTAGTGAGAGAACTCTTAATGTGGTAGCCATTTCAGCGATTCATTATTAGTATAAATATAAGGTTTTAACGTAATCGCATTAGTAGTCTTTAAACTATCGTTAACCAATCGAATTGACCATTCCAGAACTTCGAAATGTCGAAAAATTAATAATGGAATATGCTCGGCTAAAGAAGATACAACTTGCAGGAATGATTGGAGTATCATTTGTATATTTGGCAAAGAATTTTGATATATTTTATTAACTGCCTGCTTGGAACTAGGCATTACGCAATATTAAGTAAGTCCACTGCTAACCACTGTTGTTTTACACTTGGACATTTTGAATTTACGTTTTAAGGTAATACTATATAGTTTTTAATTAACACATATTATTGCTTTAATATTTTCTCGTTATGCTCCACTGACCAAACCAAACAAGGTAGAAACATATATGTCTATAGCTACAAACACATCTTAACACATACATAGTTGTGTCGTTATTATTTATGCATTTGCATTGAATGTACATGTTTATGGTAGACCTAAACCTTTTGATGGGACTGTATAAATAATACCGGCTGTCCTATGCTTATTTACATACGTTTTCATTTTTACATGACTAATTTTACATTCTATATTTGTCATAACATCAACAGCCCCTACTCGTAATTTTTAATTACATAGTTGCGTCGTTATTATTTATGTAATTTCACTGAATGAACACGTTTACGGTAGACCTAAACCTTTTGATGGGGCTGCATAAGTAATACCGGCTGTCCTATGCTTATTGTTTACATTTTCATTCATACATATTTGATTTTACATTGTATATTTGTCAATATTTTTAATTGACAGCCAATTGTCATATTGTTATTACTTTTGCTCATCATATTATTGCCACTACTACCAAGAAGATCTAGAGCTAAGTTTTTTCAATACATTTGCATATTTGGCGAAGAATTTTGATATATTTCATAATATATATACACACACATTTGTAAAATATTTTATTACACATTTTGTTTTAAGAATGATTTACAAAAGTGTTCCTGACATAAAAGCCTGTCAAATATGCTACAGAATAAAGAAAAAACAAACCCCAAATATACTCAAATAGACAAGGCGAGATAATTTAATTATCTGAAAGAAGCAAATACAACAAACGCATTTAATAGATACTTTATTGTATGCGCAAGCATAAAGATTTAAGAGTATACATAATACATATTATTATCATCAATTCTATGCTATTTCTCAGAATTTTCCAACATCCTCCCATCAAAAATAAATATTTGTTATCTTTAATGGCCCTTAAACACTAAACACTCCAATAGACAGACAGTAAATTTCTTGAAACACTTTTCGATTTCTAAATACGTAACAACGCACCTACCTATTAGGTTTATAGACTCATAAATGTGCATGTTGATTTTGTATTTGTAGGAAAATAACCTAACTTTAATCACAGGCGTTTATATATTGTAAATATATGTCGTATGTATGTGTATCTGTTTTACGATTTATTAAGGGTACCTTTTATATTTAATTTCGTTCCGTTTCATGGTTTAATCGGCGATGATAGTATTTTATTCTGTAATGCTGTCAAATCCGGAAAAATTCGAGAGAAAGCTGTTGAAGAATTTCCACTGACTTGTGATAAATGTTGTGTGTAATGACTGTAATGAGTATATAATACGTATATAGGTTCGTAAAAGTGGATATATAAAAGGATATATCGTTGACACCTACAGTGAAGTGATCGGAGAACAATAAACATTCATATGGCAACCTCCATAAGATGGCATCTATACAATTATTTGATTGCGTCAATTATACCACCGTGGTAGAATAACTACGAAGGTGTATGATAGATGCGTAAAAGAGCCTTACAAAACGTCTATGTTGCAATTTAAAAGAAAATTAATCGAGAATGATTAATAACACCCTCTAAAATCTGTAATTCGATATAGAGAAATTACGAATATTGTAAAACTCTGCTAGAAGTTATAACACAGAGAAACAGATGGCGCAATTTTTCTCAAATTTAGCTCCTTTCGAAGAAATGCGCGCTAAAATGTTTGATGATTCGCAAGGCGTTGCGATTTCTTTCGCTACTTGTCCGTTGACCGTTGCTATTTGTTTCTGTAAATTAACTCTTTTGCTTTTGAAACTGCAACTGTCAGTTGTGGTCAAATGTTTTGCCTGGTATGAATTTTCCATGAAGTCCTGTCTCATCGACATTGTACAGTTGCTCCAATATAATACCCAGTACTTGTATTTTATTCCTTAACTGAATTTTAAACAAATTCCAAGTTCTGGTTGAGTGATCAATTTTCCCGAGAAATTTTCAAAAACTGAATTGCAAAATCGCATTTTAAAGCGTTGCAGCCATCCCATACTTGGTGTAAATTGTTTAGAATTTTTCCTGATTTCCGAATGAAAAACTAATTCATGAATTAGTTTTGCTTTTTGATTAATATTTCACCTCTTACAAAAAAAAAAGATATTTCTTTAGTAAAGAAATTTTCAATATTTTTTCCACTTCCTCGGAACTCCTTAAAGTCCGTATTTTACGTGGTCCGACTTAACTATCTCTCAAAGCTGTAAAGTGACATTTGGCGCATTTGTAGCTCGATTAGGAAAGAGGTTTTCCCGGTCGAGGCGACTGTAAAAATTAAAGAAAACACACTTTGGGATATTTAAAAAAAATCTAACTTGGTAGTAATAAAATTTAGTCTATAAAATACTACTTGCCTCCATTATTCTTCACTACAAGTTGGGGAGATAGTAGTAATAATTAAAAATTCTTCCAAAAAATTTGTAGCGCCATCTATTTGACGACATTTCAAGCGACATTCAAGCGCCATCTATTTGACTGCACCGACAATCATATTGGCAGTTCAGAATTGTTTGTATTTAAACCAAAAAACTCAATAAATGTACTATAAATTTATAAATATAAGAATAAATACCTCATGTTTGCCATGTGTAAGAATATAATAACTTAATTTTAGGGAAAGGTGAGTAATAGTTATGTACATGGAATGCTTAAATTAATTAGGTAATCTATCTTAGGTTAGGTATGATACTAATGACATTAATCAATAATATTTTTTTAATTTAATGTTCGTAGAAAAAATATTGTACAAACCATTGCGTGAGGACATCTTTCACTCATTCGCGCAATTAAAAGTGCGCTCATGCGGGAAAATAATCTTCCCGTATTTTGTTCGTAAATAACTATTCTCTTTTTTTGTTTTATTTTACAGATTGTAGATTTTGCGACACCATATTTTTTTTGGCAAAATACATAATATAAATTTGTGCACAGTCATATGAGAAGACATGTCACAACGTTTACTTTTATGAAGACTTATGCTGAGCGAATTTCTTGTGAACGGTTTAAGTTTTTGCAAAACAAAATTAGTTTATTTAAAATTTTTAAGTAACTTAATTTGAGACACAGACACTCATGACGTGTAATTCTTAACGATGTATTATAATTTGATATGTTATTTGTGCATTTTCATCGTTTGGATTCTATACAACCGACGTTTCGGCGGACATTACGTCTGTCGTCTTCAGGGTTGCCCTATCAAGGACTGTTTTTGGCCAAAAAACTATAAGTAAACTATGTTTTTTTAGGATGCAATTGGTGTAAAACATTTATGAGAGTTTTAAGTGTCAATTGACATTCGTGTAAAACACAATTTACTTTTAGTTCCTGGCAAGAAACAGTCCTTTAAAAGGCTACTCTGAAGACAGCAGATGTAATTTCCGCCGAAACGTCAGTTGTACAGAATCCAAACGATAGAAATAGCACAAATAACATATCACATGCACAGAGAGCTAGATACGTATTTCGACAACTATGTTATCATCACCAGTAGCACTGATTAATAAAAACAGCGTTGTCTGTGCGCCGTAGTGTGTTCAGAATAGCACTGATTTGAATTTTACAGAAACCTCTTTATAATTCAAATTAGTGCTGTTTTGATGATGACAACATAGTTGTCGAAATGGGTAAAAATATCTTTTTAGTGTATTTTGTTTAAAAATGTTTGGCAAAATGTAGTCTCTTATTTTTATTAACGACCGTAATGTACGATTTAGCTAACGTTTAACTGCAAAGATTTTGCAAAAATTTCACGACAAGAAAGGCCATGATTAGTTACTTGTGCAATTATCACATCTTCTCTGTTTGTAATTTCTCTTTTTCGACCTTCTCTCCCACTAGAGTACAGTACCTGTCGCATATTTTTAAAATTTCACAGCAATTTAATGCACTTTTAGGTTTTTTTTTCGTTTGGGGTTTTCGTGTACATTTCAAAATTTTATTTTCTTCAACTTTTAATACTTATCTTATGATATCTTGGCAATGAAGAGAGCTGGGGATTTGTTCTTTTAAGGTTATACCCTAAAATATTTGGATGATTTTAGTATTTTCATTTTTTTTTATGAAGTGTAAATTATATGAAAAAAGAAATCTTTAGTGGACCACCAATTCGTGTAAGGTCGTTTTTGAGACTAACTAAACTAGTTTTGACGAGGCAAATATAATAAGGATACTTGCGGCCATGCCATGTGAGTTGTAGCAAGCGCTTGAAACAGGTATGCTGCTAGGTACGGAAAGAGATATTGTTTTACTTTCTTATACATATAGTATGAAGAAGTATTGCATTGACAAAAATTTTCGACTTCGATGTTTTTGCAGAAATCCTTGTTTTGTATTCCCCTGAAAAAGTGGCTTTTGAACAATTTCTCTCTCTCTCTGTGTGTGTATCTATGACAACGATAGCAGCCGAATGGCTAAACTTATCAGCAGAAAACTTCATATTTACGAATATAGTCTCCTTATCGAGAACTGATACATCTTCAGTGACACTAGACACGCAGTAGAGTTTATTTCAGTTAAAAGATCAAAATTTACAAATATCTCTTCAACTACTAAGTTTAAACAAATTTCTAAAGAATATAAAATACTAAAAAGTGAATTCTTTATGTGAAAGTTGTATGAAAAGAGTTTTTTGAAATTCCTACCTGAAGTCTTACCAAAATACAGTTTTTTGCAAATGACACGCAAATTACGCGTTATTTAATATAATAATTATAATATACAGATTTATTATACGTACAAAAATATTTAGAGCTAGATTTCGAACAATTTTTGTATAACAGAAATGTTAAAATTTGAACCGGAAGTAATATTTACTTACCCTTTTATCAAACAGCAGTTTTTTGACGAATACCCAGTGCTCGAAGTGGGGGGGGGGGGGTACGGCGTACCACTACTTTTTTTCAAATTACAAAAACGTACCCTAACTTATTTGCCAGTATGGGTCGCATATTTTATGCCTACCTCACCTTATTTTACAGTGGACGGCCGATAAAGAATATAAGCATTTTGAAAATGCTTTCAATGATTCATTAAGACAGTCTATGGAGCCTTCAAAATATTCCGGTCCAACAGAAAGGTTAACTGAAATAGCGTTTGTTCATAATTTCGCTATATTATTTGATGTTGTGTCCGAATTTTCGTACTTGTCATTAAAAATTCAGAAGCGCAATAAAACAATTCCTGAGCCCATAAATTAGTCTCACGTCAGATTCGCATTCAAGAGTCTTTATCAAAAGATTCTGGGCCAAAAGTTGTAGAACCAGAAAAAACTATTAATGAACTAAATTGAAATTGTCCCCGATTAATCATTTGCACTTTTCTTCCGGCATGTAATTGAACGTTGTAGAATTAATATTCTACAACGTTCAATTACATGCCGGAAGAAAAGTGCAAATGATTAATCGGGGACAATTTCTTCGAAGATTGGCGACAAACCTGCGTTCTCGTTTATTTACATGTTCATCATACCATGTTTCAGCTACAGCGCCAGATACTGGTGAATATGACACTTTTATTAGATCTTTAGAAGTATTCGATCTTCAGCAGTGGCCTGAAGACAAATCTGTAAGATATGGTGAGAGTGAAGTTAGGGTTCTGAATCGACGTTTTAAATTGAATAAAGAAGACTGTGTAAGAGATTTTCGTGGATATTTAGAGGGCAACAGCAAAACGCCTACGGCCTTGTATCCGTTAATTGCTGCAATTGAAACTCTTATTGTTTCGACGGCAGAATGGAACCAATATTTAGTGCAATGAATATTATACGTACTGACTTGAGAAACCATTTGAAAATTACAACTGTGTCTTCATTGGTGGACTTGGTTAGTTCATGCAGGATATTGGGGGATGTGTTGGGTCAGTCTTTGACTTGATCCGCCCATATTGACGTTTTGTGCAGTGAGCTGAGTGGGGCTTGCTATGCAATATATAATCTGCGGAAATCTTGAAGACATACTACTTACTCGAATGTGTTTTCCAGAATTCGATATGGTATATATGGATAATTCATTGGGGTCATTGCAGAGATACCCAGAGGGTATTTTTGATGCAAAAAAATCTGTAAGGTATATAAATAACCTGAGATTGCAAGAGTCCTGTAGACCTGCTTTTAGAAAAGAAAGAACCTTCTTTGACGTATACATATTGAAAATAGTGTCATTTGTACATGAAAACAGGTCATCTTTCACCTCCAGTATAGACCACAAATACAGTACATGGCAAATTAATTACCTGCTGCCATTTCAGCACAGAACAGCAGTTTTTCAAAGAAATCTTCTTTATAGTGTTTGTGAACTATACAATAAACTTCCATCCGAGATAAAACAGAAAGGTTTAAACAAATTTAAACTCAAAGTTAAGGAATTACTATTAACATTAAATTGTTACTCCTGTGAGGACTTCTTGAATCAATGGTTTGTTACCTATATTTTATAGTTTTCATTTTTGACGTTTTCACACATGTCTCTGAAAACAATTATATTATTATTATTATTTATAAAATGTGTGGGTCTTCCTTTGCAGCTGTTTAGGCGAAAAGAATATGTCACATCATGGATTTCTTCAGGAAGGCGGGATGCGGTATGTCCAAAAAGAGAAATGAAGTAAATTTCTTTGGAATACGAAGAAATTCGGAACCATCTTTAATTTCTTGTGGTTTTTGTTTCTTCTTTTTTTTTTAATATCTTATTTCTGTACCTATTTACTCCTACAGCATGTTTGTATTTCAGAATAATTTGTAATAACAAATAATTTTATTTGTTATTACAAAAATTATATTTGCGATTACTAGGGTGACTCTTATTTTAGCAATGGCAAAGCTAGAAGCAAATCGGGCGTCATTAACACGTGCCACAGAATAGTTGACATTTTAAATGCAAATTAGATTCCTCTTTTCGTGCATTTCACATAAAAAATTCTAACTTCTATCTAACTCAGTAGGAAATTCTGAAACTTGGCAAAGTTGTTATCCATAATGATAAGTAAAACAAATTTTAAACAGGGTATAACGTGTATCTTCGGAGCGCTCGAAAGTCATGATGAAATATTAGCAAAAATCTGAAAAAATTAGATGTTGTACCTATCATCATGAACAACAACTACGCCAAGTTTCAGATTTACCGTCGAGTTCCATGGAAGTTAGAAATTTGTATGTGAAATGTAGGAAAATATACGTGTAATTTGCATTTAAAATTTAAAGTCATCAGTGGCACGGGTTAATGATATCCGATTTGCTTCAAACTTTGCAGGATTTTTTTAATAACTTGATTGTTTTCAGGGAAATAAAGCAAAGAAATTCCAAAAGTGCCACTCTAGTATCTATCCACTTATTATTTTTGACTGTAGCAGCCGTACTCCCAGACTAATTCTTTCCCACAATGCAAATTTTGCATTCTATACACATTTATCAGTAAAAAGGTACTTAAACTTTGCCAGTGGTCGCTTGTAATAAAATAATGTCTGAGAAAGGATTACCTTTTTGGACTGTAACGTCATGCCTCAACATCAGAAATATTTCACAAGCTGCATAGAAACTGTCCGAAATAGAGGATGGTGTTCCCCTCGCCACCATGTGTAAAATAATACCACCATACTACAATTAATTTCAGTGGATTTTGTCAGAATATCAAAATTTTGTTTTCCATTTAGTGACCTTATTTCTAAAAATTAAAAAAATAGGTAGGTATTGTTGTTGAGTGTTACGAAAATTTGAATAAGGGCTTGGTTTTTCGAATTTTTAAATTTTATTTTTATTTAGGGCCCTTTGGATATTTGGAAAAAATAGGGGTTTATTCCTTGAAAGGTATTTTTTCTAAAATTTACGTGTAAGTTTGGTAAGGTTTTCATTGAAAATAAGATTAGGAAATGGGAAAAACGATTTCGAAGCCGGGTGTATAGCGTTTTAAGTTCTGTTACCTTCAAAAGTCAACTTAAATTCGTTCAGGTAAATAGCGATATATAGAGAATTATTTATATAAATGTTTTAAGTGAAAATTGCTTATTACTAGTCGGTGTCCACGGAATTCAAAAAGTTTGGAAAATCATTATTTCCATTAAGTTTTTACTCTTTAATCATAAACATTTGCAAGTGTAATACGTGTGTGTTTTGTATGAACATGTTATGACTGGAATTATCTACTTACAACCAACGAATGCAATCCCCATAATAACGAAACAAACAAATCAAAACAAAGCACAATTTAAATAACAGTTTATAATCCATAACGACTGGCAATCTGATTCACATTACAAGAGATCACATTTTCGTCCGATGACTTCGTCCTTGATGTCCAGTCCTGTTATTATTACGAATCGGAGCCACCGGACCGACCCTCTGGAATTTGAAACGTCCTCTGAAGCCTAACAGTGGCGACCCAGTTGGCCGTGGCGATCGGCAGCTTTTTGTTGGACGATTACGACGCGACGGTGTTTTTTTTTCACGGCTTACCTGATCAGAACATCGGACGAAGTGCGTGTTTGTCTATCAGACGCGACCACATACGTACCTACGTGCGCGCTTATGTATACAAACGCGCACATACAGAGTGAGGTGTTTTAAGCTTGGTGGGCCGCGAGTAACTGAAGCCCGATGTTCGGAGTTTTCTTCTTTCCGTGTGTGATGGGGTTAAAGTTGAGCTTTCGCGTGCCGCCAGCGTCGCAGGATAATATTAGTGCTTTTCTCGTATCCAGACTGGAAAGCGACAAACGCGTGTGTGCAGTTTTCATAGCGATAATGCACGAATATATTAACGTTACGGTTATTATTATACGAAGGTCGGTTGCTAAGTCTCGGACGCAAGAATGAAATTAATTCTAGTTTTTATACGATGAAAAATAGTTTCTACATGTTAGAAATAATTCTCTCCTGAAGTATTTCATTTAGCATAAATTAATGTTTACTTAGGATAAAACATTACTTTAAATTTAAGTTAGTAGTTTTTCTCGGATTTAGTTAAAGGAATGATTGAAATTTGATTTATGTTAAGAAGAGAACTTCTCAAGACAAATATTCTATTTTACTTTTTTTGTGCATATTGCTGTGACCCTTGCAAATTAATTATATGAGAAAATTATTAAAGGTCTATATTCTTAAAAATATGAAAGTTCACGCATATACGAAGTAGGCGCCATAAATTCTCGGCCTGACAGGTTTATACAGGTTCAAACGTGTTCAAACTCCGTCACGTCATGCATGCACACACGCGAGGTGTACACTGTAAATATGACGGGTCGAAGCCTAGTAGTTTTTGTTTTTAGTAACCAGTCAACCAACGTGACTAGCGCACGAAGATGTCTGAAGTAACGAAAATTGACTCTGTTGTTTGAAGAGGACCGATTTATTAAAAAAACAGAAAAACAAATCAAATTAAATGTTCAAACTTTCGACCACTAACTTCCTGACAATAGGCAAGCCGAAGATCAATTTCTCGTAATACTGCAGTTAACGTTTGCGGCTTAATTTGTTGTATTTCGGTTATAATTCTATTCTTCAATTCATTAATAGTTTCCGGTTTATTGAAGTACACTTTGGATTTTAGATAACCCCATAGATAAAAGTCTAATGTAAATTTCTCGATAACTGTTGAGTTTGAGTATAGGACATGGTACATGAAACATATTTAGAATTCGCTGCAGAATTAACAAATTAAATGAAAAACTTATTGCAGTGACCTTGAGTCTGGGATTGAATTGTAAATAAGTTGTATCAAGATCTGGGTTGAATTTAATTAAATGCTATTTTATTTATTTTATAATGATCATTATATATAAATATTTATTAAGTTAGGATTTTAGTAAATTTCAATTAATTTAAGATAAAATAATGTAAGAGAAGTGTTACAAATTTTATTCATGAAATTAATATTAAAATCAGACGTGTATATCAAGTAATTATTCATAACAAAGTGTTTTCCGTAACTTCAGCGGGGAAAAGATATGATGTCGGAGATCGTTGGAGGATTGGCCCGAAGTATATCGGATATATGCTATCAACGATTACGAACGTGTAACACATAAATGGCAATAAAAACTTAGATTATACATTGTATATAACGTAATAATTATTTGTAACATTTACATATTGATGTCTTTAGAAAATTTTGTACATTACAATTTGACGTAAACAAGTCGACATTGAAATAGATGTTTGTTTACATTTTTAAGTAAGTAATACATCACTTGACCGAAAGGTGCAGCACTGTAGTTATGCATTTTTTGAAGTGGAAAAGATAGCGGCACAGAGCTTGTCTAAAGTTTTTATGAAGAAAATGTCAATATAAGGGCAAAACGTGAGAATTTAGGAGATTGCTGGTGCAAACCGCTCTTAAAAATAAAAGGTCTTTTGAAAATATAAACACTGGTGCTTATCAATTATTAGGAATTAACTAAGATTTTGAACTTACAATAATTTTTATAAATAGGGACTTGTAAAAATTTCTCAAATATTTAAATAGTAACTTAGAATAATTTCCGATAGATGTGGAATATTTTTCGGAATATTTTAAAAAGAACTTAGAATAATTTCAACTGATTGGAAATTATAATATTTTATAAATTGGTTTTACAGTTTGAACTTAGAATAATTTTTCGTGAAACAAAACTTTAAAATATTTTTGATGGGATAAATATTTTAGGGAATTTAAAATGTTTTGCTTTAACACGCGATAACTTAACTCCACGCGTTATGGTGGAACATTCTACTAATTATAATAGTTTTGTGTTTCATTTAATTTTTTTTTTTTATTATTTTGAAATTAGTATGGACACTTACGTTTATAAATTTATGGAAGATCAAGAGTATTAAGTTATTGAAAATTTTTTTTTAGAATAGTGTACTTTAAAAGTTGTAATCTTAAGTTAAATATCCATTTATCAGTATCTGACAAATGTGTTAAACAATGTATTTACTGACTTTATTATTATTATTATTATTATTATTATTATTCCATAATTGTAATATTTGTTTATTACATTATCATAACATGCAAGAATAAAATTTTCTTTGTTTATAAAAATATTTGTTTGTTCTATTTAGCATAGGGTAAGTCCGGGAGAGATGCCCCGTCGGGAGAGATGGTTTAGTTTTTTGTTGTTAGATGTCGCTAGCGATCAGTTGGTTGGGGTCTTGTATTGAGTGTTGAACGCCTGCATGTGAAATTGGCGACGAAATTTCAATAACGGTTTTGTGAAAATACGAAATTGTTTTGTGAAGGTGCCGATTTACAGCAGCAGTTTAAGCTGGGACAGTTTTCATACGGTGAGAAACGTTTTTACTTAAGTTTGTCTTATTATATTTGACTAGTGATATGTGTTGACTATACTTAACCTACAAATTACATGTTATTGTAATATTTGAGCTAATAATGACGTGGGGCATCTCTCCCACCAGAATGGTACAGATGCCCCAGTCAGTTCCGGTAGAGACGCCCCAGAAAAAATCAAAAGTATATTGTATTTTTTTTAGATATGCCCACCAAATATAAACGGAAATGCCCTGATAGGGGCAAATGGAGCAGTCAACAATTGGAACAAGCCTTAGAGGCAGTTAATAACGGGCACATGGGGATCAATGAAGCGTCCAGAGCATTTGCCATTCCCTCTCGAACTTTAAGAAGAAGAAAAGCTCAACATAATAATTCACAAAAAGTTCCAATGGGCCCTTCGTCTTTGTTCGGCAGAGATAATGAGAAAAAACTAGTTAAACACATACAAAAACTGCAGGCAAGAGGATTTGCACCGTCCATGGACGATTTGAGGAGAACTGCGTTTAAATTTGCCGAATTTTTGGGTATCCAACATCACTTTAACTCAGAAAAAGAAATGGCGGGATACGACTGGAGTATCCTTGGCGAGAGCTGAAGGTATGACTAAGCAAAGGGTTGATAATTATTTTCAGTTACTTAGCGCTGCCCTTGAAGAACACGAACTAATGGATAAACCGGGGCATATATACAACATGGATGAGACTGGGTTGCAGCTAAATAATAACCCTGGCTTTGTTATAGCCACTAAAGGTTCAAAAGCTGATGTGTCTTCAGTTACATCCGGCGAGAAAGGCGAGACAATTACTGTCGTAGCATGCTGTAATGCGGAAGGCAACTTTCTCCCACCTACGTGTATCATGAAGGGAGTAAAGAAAAGAATTGAATATGAAGATGGGATGCCCCCTGAGTCATTTGTATATATGTCTCCCAAGTCAGCGTACATAAATGCAGAAATATTCAAAAACTGGCTAACAAATCAGTTTTTACCAAGAAAACCAGAAGGAAAAGTAATTTTAATAGTAGATGGCCATTCCTCTCACTGTGATATCAACACCCTAGAATTTGCAGAAGCAAATGACATTGTTATGCTGAGCTTACCCAGCCACACTACGCATTATCTACAACCTTTAGACAGGGCAGTATTCAAGTCATTAAAAGCTGCATATGGTAAAGCTTGTAACAACTGGATGAAGGCTAATCCTTACAGAAAAATAGGTAGGCTGCAGTTCGGTTCATTATTAAGCGAGGCTTGGGGCAAATCTGCGACCAGCAGTAACGCCATATCGGCCTTTAGGTCAACAGGCATATATCCATTAAATCCGGAAGTGATTCCGGAATATGCATATTTGATAATAGATAGCCAGACACCACAAAACGAGAACCAAGGCACTCAGCTGCCAGCAACTTTGCAACTTACATCTGAAGAAGTAGAGATAATCGCTCCAGAAATGTTGATTGAGCCATCTATTCAATTAAAACCGTCCTGTCTACCAGTGGCTGGATCATCTTCAAAAATAGTGGCTGAGACATCTTCAGAAGTGGCTGAGACATCTTCAGAAGTGACTGAGACATCTTCAGAAGTGGCTGGGCCATCTTCACCAATAGTGGCTGAGATATCTGCAAAACCAATGACTCCGCCAATTAACAAGGGAAAAGTGGAAGCACCCATAGATGCAGTGGCCGGTCTATCAACAAGTGTGCTCGATAATATTACGTCTGAAACTAGTGACATTACGCCTGGAAAATTGTTAGAACAAATACATCCAGTTCCAATCTCAAAACTCCCTGAATCTACTCGTAAGCTTGGTCGGCAGGTTGCTACAATTCTAACTTCAGCAGAAAATTTAGCAACTAAACGAGCAAAGCAGAACAATAAAGAAGATAAGAAGATTCAGCAAGAATTGAAGAAAAATAAAAGGAAGATGAAGAAAGTAAGTAAAACTGGGAACACTAAAAATAAGCTCTGTTTCAACAAGAATAAAGGCAAACAGCCAAAGAAAGTTTACCAAAGTGACTCAAGTGAAACTGAAAATGAAGATGTTTTATCTCTGCATGACAGGAGTAGCGACGATGATAGCTCACATACCGAGTGTGTGGGCTGTGGTGAAGAATATCAACACACCAATAAGAAGGATGACTGGGTGCAATGTCTTCATTGTGCTAAGTGGTTTCACGAAGGATGTAGTAGTTTCGAAAATACATGTGATATGTGCGGTAACATAATGTCTAGGCGAAAGTAAACAAAATGCAGTTGATTTGTACCTGCTTGGAACTTTAATTTTCTGTTTTTAATTAGAATTCTATTTTTTGCATTTCTTGCATTTCTATTTACTTAAATAAGTTGAAATAATCTTTATTTTGTTGCAATATGTTGATATTTTATACGTTAAATATATTGTTTGTTATAAATGAGACTACAATTTTCTTTTTCTGTTGACTTAGCTAATAGTTTAGACCGGGGCGTCACTCCCACATGCTAAAGGCATCTCTCCCGCACTGTCGGGAGAGATGGCCAAAACCATTTTTTTGTTTATTATTTTTTTATTGAGTTCCAGCGAAAGATAATCAAATTTTTAGCACAACGGATTATTACTTAATAGATTTGGAATGCATTCTTCATTTTTACTAAAGTAAAACACTAAATACTGGACCAAGATGAATTTTCTACTTTTGGGGGGGCATCTCTCCCGGACTTACCCTATATCAATAAATTAAGTTATAAGATGTCTCTGTATTTTATTTATCTGACCTGGTGACGACTTAGGAGCATTCATATTGGAGAAAGAATATTGTTAATAATTTTCTGCGCTTGAGAGAAAAGTATCATGAGAGTAACCATATACTGAGCTAGTGGAATGTAAAATTGCTAAACCTACTTTACTGCAGAAAAATGTTGAATCCTAGACTAGCATAAGGCCTAGTGCTAGGTTATATGTTTGATTCTGTTTTTCTTTTATTTTTTAAAAAATTTAAATCATTGTTACATAATCGTTAATTTGCAAGAGTCACAACAATATGTTTCTATTTAAAAAGAAAGTTGATGGTCGTAACTTAATTTTTAGACCATTCTTTGTATATCAATTTACCATCAGAAAAACCGCAGCTAAAAATAAAAATCGACCTATCCGAGCGTTTTTCCATAAAACAAAACCAAAAATTTTAAATGAATTTGTTCCAACCCGCGCGTCCTCACTGTATAATAATGTAATTCGCCGTCAATAACGTAAAATGTACTTTCTTTGTTTGACAAGGTCATTTTGTGGAGATACAATATTGTCACAAAAATATTTTAATACCGTGAGTGAGGTCTGTAAGAAGCTATTTGAATTTCAATATTAACAATTAAATGACAAATCTATTAAATGCTTACAAATTTATCCCTCGAATACATTTTTTGCTTAAAAAAAATTACACGTCACTTCCTAAATTCAAAGTATCACATCACATGAGGATCGCAGAATATTTTAAAGAGCTCGCGGGACATCGGTGCATAAAACCACACGGTAATGTTTTTATGATATTCATTCCGTGTTACGCGATATCGATTCGTTAAGTTTTGAGAGTGCACCTGCAGAAATGCGTTTATTTTTTTTTTTTTTACCTGGCCGCCCTTAAACTGTGCTTTTCAATGATTCATCACGGCATGGCTGGTACCACTGGGTACACATAAGGTAAAACGCACGAAACCAATATGCCATTCAAAAATAAATATAATAAAAAAACGGCGCGGTCGTCTGAAATCCCAGAGTGTCATCCTTCAGTTCTTTATGATGTTCGTGGAAAAGAATTCGTTTTTCTATTTTCATATACATATTTGTGGGGATTTGGAAGAAAATTCCCTGAATTTATTAAATCGCTACGAATTGGTGTCAGATATAAATATTTTTTTATATTGTTGCTAGTCCTCGATTTATTTCAAACGAAGAAAGAGAACGAAAAGAAATATTGGTATTAAAGCCGGTTTTTCCGACTTCGATTAAAACGTCGGTTAGGGTTATCACTATAGACCGGACAAGAGCGGTTGATGACTCATCGTACATGGGCGCACTATTGAAATGTTCTACTTTTAAAAAGTTTTAATTTTATTAATATAATTAGATAACAAGTGGCTGGTGATCTATAAAATACAAAATACGTTATTACTTGTTCATTTTGTAGTTCATGTCGAGTAAAGGAGTATTAATATTTACTAGCAATACTTTCTCAAGGTTCTCGTCGGTAGAATTTGTTCTCTTTGATTGAAGTACATCCTTGTAGATAGATAACGTCCTTTCTACATCGTAATTGATTATAGGTGCGTACTGGAAATATTCTTTTATTTCAGCGTATTTAGCAGATAGATTTTGTGTCATTGCCGCAGTGTTATTATATCTGGATTTCTATTAAAAACTGCGTCCATCTAATGTGGCTTAATCCATCTTTTAATTTGAGATTTCGATTTTCAAAATATGTGATTAGTTCAGGCAAATTTCCAAAGTGTTGCTGGAGGAATAATCACTGATTTTTTAAATTTGGGATTTGTGTTAGTTCCTTGCACTCAGAAATACTTCGAGCATCGTCATTTAAACAACGAAATTTTCTAAACTATCGAAATTCTCTGCATAAAAACTAATAGCTTCCAACCATCTTCCCCATCTAGTTATTACTGGCGAGGGAGTATCTAATTAACAGTCAAGTCAATGAAAAAACAAACCTAACATAAGTATGAATAGGTAGGGTATGCTTTTATTGCACCACCTTCTGTGACGAATAATTATTTTTGTGTTTTTTCAGTTTGTTTACGTAAAAGATAATCGTATTGAGCGACCAGGTAGTTATTGCCGCAGGTGGTGCAATAAAAGCAATAGTGCCGTTCAAAGTTATATTATTATAATTTGAAATAAACTATATATACAAATACATATAACTTTTTTTATTTTACGAAATATAAGGTAAATATAACAAATTTTAAAAACTCGCCACCCTTCTACCTACGCCGATGAAGAAAGGAATTTAAGAGTAAAATCGTCTTTTTTGCTGGCCTTTTCAGGACAAAAACAGATGTTGCAGTTCACCATATGAATAGTGCTATTCAGTAACTGCGTGATGTTTGCATTATTTCTTTGCTTTGTCGTAATTTTAACCTGGTAAGTCCTATCTATAGTTATCACTGATTAAAACACCGGATAGTACACATTTGCGTTTTTCCAACACCGGTTAATCATTGATTAAGAAGGAAGAAATTTTAACCGGTGTTTCGAGTAGCTGATAAATAATAAATAGTAATTAGTATTACTTACACATGCGCATAACTTAAAAAAAATTGTATTATTGTAATATTATTTACAGCTGCTATGTTATCATATGCATTTGTTTGCTATGTGAACGTATTTTTTGGAAATAATTAATAATTATTTTCATCAGTGATTTAGCAATTGTATTGCTTCTTCTGTAAATGGAATGAACAGTATAATTAAAAATAAAAATAGGGCAACACACCAATTATTGGACACCTTTTAGTTATTGGACAAATCAAAGACAATTTTAAATATTAAGATTTCTATTTCAATTAATTATGCTATTCCACGCTAGATGATGTTAATACATTGTATGGCCCACGATACACTTATACCGGTATGCTCACTTTAGCTGTCAATGACGTCACTGCGGAGCAAGTCAGATTTGACAGTTCTCATATGGGCAACATTTCGACGCAGTTTGAAGTTGTTTTATCATTTTTTTAAAATAATACTCTATTTAATATGCCAGGTTGTGCTGTATACGGGTACCGTAATTACAATCGAAAAAGTAGAGATAGCCACATTAAATATTACAGGTTTCCCAAAGAAGACAGGGTACGAAATTTGTGGTTAATTGCGTGTAAAAGGCAGGATTTAATAAATTTTTGAAAATGGTATATACACAATGCAAAACAATTTATTCTGTGACTTCAATTTAATACCGTGCTATCGAGATGCTAGAGTTATGCATTAATGATCTGTGTAAATATAAACTGGAAATTGTAATTGAGGTATTGATAAGTGTTTCATTTAGTGAATAAAATCATTGCCAAAATATAAATAAGGATATTTATTTAACATATATTTTGAAGCTTATATTTTCTTTAGCACACAATTAAATCTTATTTAGTGAATCGCATAGATTTGAAGTAGGTATTTGATATTGGTAAGGTACAGCTACATCGCTTTTAATAGAAGGGTCTCGAGCAATTGAAGAGAAGATAAACCAACATTTGAATGAAGCAAATACAACTTGGCTGGAATTTGTTATATTTAATATACATATTTTACAAGTTTGTTTTTAATATTTACAAATTACCCACTAAATAAAACTGACTCCACTGTCTTTAAGTCATAAATTAATCTTGATTCTAGATTAAACAATAACAGTGGTCAAGTATTTCAGAATTTTAAGGGGCTTTATATTATAACTAATAATAACAAGTTAAAATAAAATTACCAAACTAAACTTTTATTTCATCTTTTTAATTTGAAAAGATATTAAGTATTAGGTTGTTTTTGTGTTTGATAAAAACACTGTGTATTTGAACAGAATACAAATGTTTATAAAAAAAATGTATTATATGTTTCTTAAGAAAGATACCATGGATGTTATCGATAAATGTAAAAGGTAGGAATTCTAATTATGCTTGCTAATATAAAAGAACAACCTTGATAGTTTAAGTTTATTTCAATTCAGTGAGAGTAAATGTTTTTAACACTATTAAAGAAAAAGCTATACAATTTTGTATCAGATTGAAATCCAAATACTATTATCATTATACCCCTATATATTAATGAAAAGCATCCTGAAATAGTTATAATAATTTAGAAATTCTTAATAAGCAAGAAAACTACCCATGGTGTCATCGATGTATAGAATGCGTCATAATACTTTATGAATGTTTGCAGATGTACAAATGTGTTGCTCTTAATGTGACAGTCTTGGAAAAAGTATTGAATCAAATCATTCACTATCATAAGTGATCAGTAAGAAGCATCGGACACTTTAAAGTTTCAAAGTCAGTCTATATCGATCTTCCACACAAATTTCTGCTGAATCCTAAAGTACTCAGAGCATGTGTAGGTATATGTATTGTAAATGCCATCTATTTTTTGACTTTTAAGAATTCTTAACTCATGTTTGTTGCTTCAAGTTGTCTTTTCTTTGAATCTGGAAGAAATAATGTGGGAACTGCATCTGAATTTAAATCTTTGTATGATTTTTGGGAGAATTGTAGTAATTCTTGTTGGAACGATGTATAAAAACATGATGGCTCAAAATGAATGGAACAGATACATTCTGACACGTTTTAGTTTTTTAAATATGAACAATGATAAAATCAGACTTCTGGAATTACCATTTTCCAAATTTATTAAATCCTGCCTTTTACACTCAATTAACCACACATTTCGTATCGTCCCTTCCTTGGGAAACCTGTAATATTTAATGTGGCTATCTCTACTTTTTCGATTGTAATTACGGCACCCGTATACAGCACAACCTGGCATATTAAATAGAGTATTATTTTTTAAAAAATGATAAAACAACTTCAAACTGCGTCGAAATGTTGCCCATATGAGAACTGTCAAATCTGACTTGCTCCGCAGTGACGTCATTGACAGGTAAAGTGAGCATACCGTTATAAGTGTATCGTGGTATGGCCTTTAGTATGGCGCATGTCCCATCGTTTTAGTATGTGGATAGTATAGTAAACTGTAATGTAGTAGGCGGCAAAAGTTTGTTGGTTATGTCAATCAAATAGAGCTCGAGATTACGTTAAGGTTTTGTTTAGTGAAAAATTATTACTAGTGAGTAAAGTTTTAAAGGCAAGAGACAATCTTAGTAACTTTGTTAGTTACACAGTTAGTTATTTAAAATATACTCTGTTCAATAACTGAACATAGGTACTCAAAAAATGTTGTTATTGGACACGCGCCCAATCATTCACAATTTTAAACCAGGACCGATTTCTCGCAAAACAATCAATATAAATAAAATCTAGCATTAGTTTTAATTTGCAGTAAGTTTAATGCAAATTCCTCAGTTATTGGACGGGTGTCCAATAAAAGAAACTTACTGTCCAGTAACTAAAATTTAATGAAAAGAATACGAAATTCCCTGTTATTTTATTTCTTGGTGGCCATAAAAGTCATCTAAACTATCAATTAAGTAATAATTTCCTTATATCTTAATGCCACAAGAATACTGCAGCCTTTGATGTTGCTGTCTTCCGACCTCCAAAGGAATCGTGGCGTCAGTGTGTGAAACAATGGGAGGAAGAACATCCAGATGATATTTTAAACAGTGATGTTGCACCGTTGCCTTAAACAAAATATATTATTTAATGACTTTAAAGCCTGTGGTTTGTACCCTTTCATTCCAAGTGCTATTGACTATTCAAAATGTCTGGGCGCCAGAAAAACTCCAGACAAATTAGAATCAAATCCAGTCGAGCATTCAGAATACATGGATTATAAAACATTTACTAAAATTGTTGGCGAAAGAATACGAATGATTAGGCAAATTAAATTGAAGATAGCAGCATTGTTTCATCCACTTTTTAGTGGAGCGGCATCTTCAAATATGTCAGTAAACATAACCTTTACTTTATTTCGTTGTTAACCAGTAGTATAAACAATAAAATACTGCAACTGGAATTAAAAAATTGAACCGAAATTAAAAAATTGAAATGCGCTGCCCTTCGTTCTGTAAAATTATTACTTGTAGGATAGTTGGATTTAACCCTTACTTTGTTTGACATTTTACTAAGGAAGTTGGGCCCGGGTCCAGCCTTCTATTGGTTGAACGAATATTTGTGTGCATAGAACAACAGCGCACGTAGTTCTTTATTTGACCGCTAATTGCTCCTATAGTGAGTATCTCAGAAATTACAAAAGATAGGTATAGGACATTGTTAAGTAAAATGAAAGAGAATAAAAAGGGAACAAAATCCCACTATAAAATACTGCGTGTTCCATTTAAGAAAAATAAGTTTCTGGTATGTGAAAATTTCGGAAAGTAGGCTTTGAAAAAACAAAGTTTTTTGAGGTATTGTCGAGTGCAACTTTACCAAATGATGCTGAATTTTCTTGACTACAAGCACCAATAAAGTTAATGTTTTTACTTTTAAAAACAATGTAAAAATTAGTTTTTTTTCTGAACACGTGTTTTGGTCAAATATTTCCAAAAAAAATTAATAACTCAAACATTATTAGCTCAATTTTGAAAAAGAAAAAACAGCTGAATAGACAATTTAAAGCGTTACTGGAAACTCTAAAAATATATAGGTGAGTCATTTAAAATAATTAAGTTCCATGCATTTCCGGTGAAACCGGAAGTGCGTCAAAACTTAAAGTATTTTTGGAATATGCGCCACAAGCAATCATTAATCTTCCACTAAATGTTTTTTCTGTTATGTAAAACACAAAAGAGCAATCAAAGACGCGTCAAATATTTCAATTCTGAAATCTACTCGCATATTGGTATTATGTACTTAGTTAAACTAAATGGAATTAACAAATATCAAAATAATGTAAATAAAATTGTAGACTAAAAATTACTTACCTCGTATTTTGATTTTTCATACGATTTGCATGCTTACTTGTTTGTTTTGATGATGTTTTATAAAAAACCATCTTTCGCTTTCCCATAGCTGTTATATTATTATATACTCGAATATTATAGGTAGGTACTAATATATGACATTTCTTTTTAATTACAAACTGTCACTCGGATTTAAGTCTGCAATAGCCGACCGATTCCGATAGAGATATGTCTTTGCTAGGACCAGTAGAGATACCATAAAGTAGGGATAGACGACGCCATAGCTTCGAAAAACATTGTGTGAAATGTTTGTGACAATGTTTACTATTTAATGTTTTTTATCTTCAAATATAATTATATAAATTTGATTTTTTTTATATCGTTCATCAAATGTGCAGCTGGTGCGTAGAGGTTGTTTTCTTTCCTTTTGTGTACCAGCCTTAGTTAGTAAATAGTTAGTCAAATGTATGGACTTTTGTGGTTATTTTAAAAAACATAATTTTGTTAAGAAAAAAATTAATACAAAAACTGGCCTTGACATTATAAATTTATGCATTTTGCATCGCTAACCCAAATTTGAGATTCTAAAATTACAAAATAAATTTAAAAAACGCAAAACGGCCATAGGTAAACGCTCCTCTTAAGGAGATCTTGTAATCACACTGAACAATTTTGCAAAACTGGATTATGAAATTTTCAAAAGCCTTTCTCCTGCTGAAATGCTGGAGATATTTTTAGATAGCGCCACCATATCGTTTTAAGTTTCTGATTCAACAAAATATGCTCAATTTAGAAATTGTGTAAGTCCGCACATCACAAATGAAGACATGAAATGTTTTCTTGCAATTATGATTTTGACGGGCTATACCACTCTGCCAGGGAAAAATTTTTACTGTGATACTGATGGACATATGGAAAACTAATTAACAATAACGATACCTTAACTTTTAATACCAAAAAAATATTAAAAATGTGTCTAATTTCAATGCGCGACATCTATATTCGAATATCCTAAATTCCAACTAGGTTATCTTCATGTAGATAGGTTTCTGGAAATAAAGCAATTTATTTCCTTAGAAATTTTTGTAAATCTTTTTATCAAGATGCTTTTTATTAAAAAGTGTATGAAGTTTATAAACATTATAAGCTTCTATTAAATATAAATTTGTTTATTGCAGTTTTTTTTGAAGAATATACAGAGCAAAATATATATTATATGGTATATGTATTAATTTACCCACAAAATTTCAAATTTAATACAATGTATGTTTTACTTACCTCTTGTCCTATTGATGTACAAATATATATTCATATTTAAAAATATATTTCAAGCCAGTTATAAGTAGACTATTATGGTATAACTCGACCTAACCCTCAAATTGTTTTTCAAGAATAATAGGTTACCCAAAAAACATTTTTCCAATATTTGAAAATTATGAAAAATATCTTATCACTATTTTGGGTCAACATTTTTTTTCACCTTTTCCTTGAAATTTCAGTTAATATACTAATAATATTTAAATATTCAAACACATATATAACAACTATACAATTTATTATAATAATCTATATACAAGCATTATAATCAATAAATTATTTTTAGATATAAAATATATTATTCTAATAAAAAAATACAATACTTTAATAAAATTTTTCATTACAACAAGAATAATGCTAGTATCTTGTCATATGTCAATAATAACAAATAGTTGTGCCTTATTTTGTTCTGGTTCATGGATTATTTGCATAGCCGAGTAAGTTATTGCTTTAACTTCAGTACCTTGAGGATGTTTTCCAAGAGTGAATTCTTCACCATAACACTTACATTTAATTCTAAACTCTTCGTCAGCCTTGAATTCCGTAATTTTAAGTTTACTACATATTAAAAATGGTTCGCAACTAAACAAGAATAAAAGTTCATCTAAAAAGTGAAACAGTAAGCTCTCTAAATCATCTCCTATTGCTTCTATTTCCGCAGATTGTTTTATTTCTACCGCATCTAACTCTGTCATGTATCCAAACATTGCAATGCCGCATTGTTCAAAGGCCTCTTGTAATGTTGCACCCCAGGCATGTAATCTACAGGAAGAAATATTTCATATATTGCAATTGCATAAAAATGACTCATTTTAAACTTACTGTACATCGGCGGTGTGGTCTAAATCTGAAAAATACAATCGGGTAATATTAGATAATGTCTTAATTGGGAACATTCAAATTACTCACACTCGTATTTACAAGGTTCTAATTTGATCTCTTCTGGCGTGAATTCTTCCATATTCACGTTATTTTTATTATGCAATACTGCAGTTAAGCCTCTAGTAGATATATAATAAAATTATGAAATATCGAAATCAGATAAAATAAATTTGTAAACATAACCTCACCAAATCACATTTGAATGACTAACTTCTCTGACTTAAAGTTCCCAGATTATTGATTTTTCTTGTTGTAACAGTTTAAAGTGGAGAACCCTAATGCAACAGGAACCTGTAAAGTCAAATTAGTAATATTCCACCTACATAAAATCATCTCCAAACTTACCAATTTTGAATTTGAAGGGTTTTTGTCATTATCAAGAAGATTCAAATTGTAAATTATTTATAATTTAAATTTTGATTTTAAGAAGAGGTATCATATGGGAATAAATATAAATTCAAGCATTTCGTGATGATAAATAATGCTTATTAAAAATAAATGGATAATTGAAAATCCCAATTATTTAATTTTTATTCTGGAATGAAATACTGGGTTTAATTATTATACAGACTGGCCCGGAATTACCTATTGACCTGATATATTCTGGTAAAACTATGGCACCTATTTGTTTTAATATCCGATAAATAAAGAGGATTTTTGTATTCTAATAACTTTTTGTGTGCAAAGAAAAATGAATACCAGCAAAAATCAAACAATAAATTGTTTAACCTGGGCGTAACTATAATTAGTAAGCAGTATAAAAAATAAAATTTCTTCATTCAGTCATTACATCATAAAATAAACAAACGCCCAATATTAACACATGACAGAAAGTATCAAAGTAATTATTTCCCTAAATGTTAAGATTATTGATAGTAAATAAAGACATGAGAAACTTCTCAGGTTCTCTCTCAGTAACATGCGTACTTAGGCATATGATCTTTCGGTTAATCTAGCAGCACTAAGAGATTATGTTTGATGAAAATATACCTATAGGTATCTAATATAAACTAAATGTCAAGTATTTGAAATCATTATGGTAGTTCAAAAGATAATGTAGAATAATATCCAATACGATGAAATCAACATTCAGAAAGATAAGAAAAATGCCTTTATAATTAAGGAATAATTAAACATCCCTTCAAAAGTCATCCTTAATTTTCAACTTAAAAAGTAAATTATTCGTATGAAGTGGTACTAAAAAATTACCCTAACGTATTCTTGCGATAGAATCAATTATTTATTTTTAAACAATACAGAATATAACAGGTCAAGCGTGGCTATTGATGAACTAATTACAGCAATTGTAACTTCATCATTTCAATGTCATGACACATATTTGACAGGTGACATTTAGATAAGCTTAAGCCAGAGAAATAGAGTAGGGGAGAACGCGCTTCGACGAGTGCGCATCCAGTTTTAAGCAAACGCTATAGTGGTCGCCATTTTGCAGGAAGGCATTTCTTTTCACACGTAAGTTTGTTTACATTTTTCTAAGTCAATGAACTTTACATGCGAATTGTTGAGCTAGGTATAAATATAACCTTCAAAATGGCGGAATTCAATTTAACTTAGTTGGCGCATCTTTAAGCGCGTTCTCCCCTACTCTATTTCTCTGGCTTAAGCTTAAGTTTGACCAAAACGTAAAGGTCAGTTTTAGCTTAAGCCACAACTGAAACACCATACCAAGATCTACGAGTTTACTGCTTCTGTATTATAAAATTTGTCAAGCTCGTATGTAGAAGAAAATGTTCGACGAAGAAATAGAAAATTAAGTTTTTTTTTTGTTTAAAAAAAGAAACAATCCCGAAATGCACTTTATTGTCAACTGTACTATCAACAACATTAATCAGGACTAGTTTGAATTTTTTTATTTAATCGTTTTTTCAATATTATAATACTTTTCACTAATAAAAAAACGTCTCAATCTTAACTCAATACCATGGTACTTATTAGATAATCCTTAATTTTAAATTCCTGCAATATTTAATAACATAACTCATATCATATTTATACAACGTTTCCAAAACAAAAATATTCCAACGTGGAAGGATGTGAGCATAGGCATGAATGGAATGAGAAATTACGTTATTTTTTTAAGATATTTTTCTTGTTCAGCGATTGGTATTCCGTGTCGTAATTATGACGGCAGTTGCTTTGCCATAAGCAAAGTGGTTCGTGTCAATTTTTGTCATATTTCTTCGTTTTCTTTCAAGCATACCTATTCTTGAACATAACAATGCAAATATCTGACTTTAGTTGGTTTCTATATATTAGTTGGTGTCATGACAATGACGTTTAAAATATTACAGTTTTATGTTACCTACGTTTCTTTGCGATGAATGTAAATTTTTCGTTGAAAAATTGAAAAATCGTTTTTGCATTAATTACAAATTGTCAAAAAATATTGTTTGCATTTGTTGATGGGCTGGGGGGGGGGGGGGGCGAGAAGGCGGGATATTTGAATGTAATTTGATTAAAAGGCTCCATATTTAAGTAGGCTCACATCATTACATCATTATAATTACAGCAAATAATATAACAAGGAATAGAATTACTTTCAGAAATTGTGTTTTCAGTCAAATTTATTGTTGTTATTTCCGATGTTTTTTTACAGTCGCTGAAAATCTCACATAAAACAAATAAGAACAAGGTTTTTATTTCTTCTTTGTTTAAAACTGATTTTTAAAAGAAATATTTTTCAATTGTCTTGTGGAGAAGCAATAGCTGTTAGAATTATTAGGTTTAACTGTTAATTTATGCAAAATATTTCAATTACAGGGAAGTTATTTATATCATTGTTAGATAACTTAACTGAAGACATCGAATTTTCATTCAACAAATATTTAATTTTATGTGATTTTTTCATAACTTCTATTCTTTCTTGCTAAAAAATGAAATGGCCGAAATTATATGGGCGACATTAAAACCACTAGTGGTTCTATATAATAATATTAATAATAAATTACTGTCAGTATCTAGGGTTGCGGTCAATCAATATCAGGCAGCAAATTTTTTGATTGTAAGCATTATAATTATTAATCTGTCATCTTATATAATAACATAGTGGTCATATTATTAATCGGTTATTTCGAGAAAAGTCATGCCCCCTCATATTTCCTCGCCTGAGAAAGGTAAAAGTGTTACCTTCCTTGAAGAAGGTTGGTCTGAAAGGAACGTGGCAAGAAGATTTGGAATTGCAAAAAGCACTGTACACTCCATAAAAAAGAAATGGTAAAATGATCAAATCCTTGAGAGAAAAGTTGCAAGTGTTTTGCCTCAAGTATCCTCGACACAGGATAACAACAATTTGATAACCCTTTTGCAAGATATTTCATTCCAGTCTGCTGTAGTGGCAAAATATGAAACTAATTATCTTGCTTCTGTTCGAACTGCGCGGCGTCGCATTGAACAACAATCTAATTTAAGTAATCATCCTGCAATTAGAAAACCTTTTTTGACGCAGGATAACAAGGAACAAATAGTGGGATTTTCGCTTGAATATTTTGGCTGTATTACACTTATCAATTTCTTGACCAAGTTATTGACCAAGAACTTGATCAAGTTAAAATTGACGACAAGTCGTATATTACACTTGTCAAGTCGACTTGATCAATTTCTTGACCAAGAACTTGATGAATTTGAAAATGTTCTATTTTTCTTCTCAACTTGATCAAGTTTTTAGTGATTTCTAGTAAAATTCATGTTATAAAGTTTTTTGCCAACTGTGTAAAATGTAAACACAAATTCCATTTTAGAATATCGTTAAAAATGACATGTTAATTTGATACTTCTTGAATGAATTGTGTGCGTAAATTATTTATTTTCTTTTGCATCTCTTGAACAGTTATTTTTCCAATCAATATCAAACACAAATCTTCAGTAAATTTATTAATTTTTTTATTTCGTACTTTTGCACTATTGGTACTACGAATTCGCTTAAAAAAGAAAATTGATAAGTGTAATACAGCCTTTTGAGGGAGGGATTTAATTTCTGAAATAATGTAGTTTTTAGTAAGACCGGAAATCGAATACGAATAATTCAAATATTCGAATATTCAGCTATGAATAATTTGAAAACGAAACTATTCGAATATTTGAAATTCTTATGGAATATTCGAATTTAAATATTCGAGTAGTTGAAATTAAGTCCTATCCAATTTCCAAATGTAACAAATAGGTATTGCTTGTACTATGTACTTATAAGAAAGAATTTCTATGATGGAAAACTTTCGACGGCGAGATTTCTGCGAATTTCCAAACTTTTATAAAATCCAGTCAGTTAAGACCAACTGGAATTCAACATTTTTTATGTTGATATGGATACTGGAACAACGTGAAGCATTGATCAGCGTATTATCTGACAGGATAATAACCACAAGAGCATTAGCTGGATATTTAATGTTAACGGAAGATGAATGAAGGATCATTGAAAATATTGTTAAAATATTGAAATCCTTTGAGTTGGCTACAACTTTATTGTCATCAGAACCTCAACACCGACGATTGAGGTTCGTAATCTCAAAGTTTCAGCCGATACTGGCTTGTAAACATTTGGTTGTTCTGAAATGATATATCAAATTATAAACTTAAGTAAAGCTCAATCACTAGTTCCATCATTGTTCTATAATGTGAGCTGCATTTGTTTTTTCTATTAGATATATAGTTTGAATGCAATAAATTCTTATAAAAATTATTGTTTGTTTTTATTTTTCAGTGGTCAAACTAATTGTAGTGTAGATAAAACAAAATGTGCAATAGGAAGTTCCCTCATTTGTATTTGGAATTATTCAGTCGGCTTCTTTTGGGTAAAAACTTTAACAATTATATATCAAAAAAAATGTATTTTTTTATAGTTTCTAATAATAACTACATACATTGCGCAAGACATAACTTTATGGTAGATAAACCGGTAATGAATATATCAATGCATGGTATACCCATCCTATAGTCTACTTTGAACATAATTTTAAATAATTATTACTTCGCTGATATCATTATATTTAATAAAAATATCTAACACAATGTACAAAGAAGAAAAAAACTGGCGCAAAGTAGCCCTGGTTTACGTAATTTTTTTTTTATATGTTGTATATATCTTTTAAATACAAAGGTAAGATGACACTTTTCTAAGTGTAAGTTCAATTAATAGCTTTGTTGTTTATTGAAGCTATTGTTGTCAATCAAATGCCTTCGTATTTAGCAGCGTAAAACGGTATTTGCATACTATGACACACTCATGTAGATGTGATTATAAAACTAATTGCAGCACATTATTGTGTGCTAAAGTTATGAAATCCGTGATATTTTACCTAAATTTTGGTGACTAAACAAAATCAATCTTTTGTACATGAACAGCTGTTACGTACCTATTGATTAAAAACTGCAAATAGATTTTTAAATCGTTCATATTCTGATTTTTGTACGGTTCCCTTTAAATAAGTGAAGATATTAAAAGTTGTTGTACAACAGAATAATCAATCCTTGGGAATATAAATGTTCCAATTGTTCTTTTAAAGATTGCTTTTTTTAATAAGTAATTTAGTCCGAAATTTAACCGCATTTATTATTATTATATGTTAATACAAATTTTATGATAAATTCTCAAACACGATGGTTTAGTAAGTATACATATATTAAAAAACTATATGCTTTAGAAAAGTGTGGTAAAATTATTTCCTTGTTATATTACTTCAGCTGATAACTGCATAAGGCTTTGAGGTGACAAAAAATGAAAATTATAATTATGCCTTCATCCCCCCCCCCTCCCCTTCATTCAATTTTCAATAAATTCTTTTATGTAACAATAAACTATAATATATTTTACAATCATTCAGTGTATTTATCAGTTTCTATACATTAATAAAATCGGATATACAAGATATATAAAGTACAATTTTCTGTTCACGATATTTACAGAGTGGGGGTATTTATAAAAAAACTCTGGTCATACCAGACAATATCCTTAGAGTTCGCTTACGATCTAAAATTTATCTCTATATCATAGATAATTTTTTTTATATATATGTACAGGTAATTGATAACAATATAATTTTTCTGTTTTTCTCATCTCTGTATATATAAACACGCATCCAGTCATACTTTTTGCAACAGTTCATGTAATATGTACATAATCTATGTATGTATATAGCTATATCGGGTGTCCGGGTAATAAAAAGACGGAATATCATAAATCGACAGCGGTAATGCTAAAAAAAATATTCCCAAAATGTAAGAGGAAGAAATATAAAAAAATCAATTGGCCTTATGCCGAACCTGGACGACAGCGGTTTGACGAATGGACAGCGCACGCTTGCATGTATCATATCTAGACACAAAATGCTATTTACGAACGTCGAATATACGAATGGTACCTATCTGCCAAGGTCGTAATGTAAATTTCTTGTCTAAAAATTTCATCAAAAAATTACATTTTTGATTCCCTCGTTATTACAATTAACATATAGGTTTGTTCGTGGTAGCACTTTACTTTCCTACTAGTCAGTCTTTTTATTGCCCGGACACCTTGTATATACAGAGTTACGAAACGTAGTAATGATATATCATACTATACATGATAATTAATTATACACTAATATCAGGTAGAGTATATGTGATTTCGGTATTTAGGCGTACGTCGTGTTATATATTTTATAGCTCTTAAATATGTGATGTCTACATGGAATATTCAGTTGCTAAATATTAAACGGTAAGGCAAACATATTGCACGAGAAATATTATTTATTTTTATTTATAATACTGGTTTTTATTGATTTTTTCATCATTTTATCATTTGGTTTATTTGATATATCAAAATATCGCTTTTTATTAATGTGTTTTCATTTTAATTATAGCGTATACTTCTAATACTGTGTAAAATTGGTTACAATATTGCTTATATTATACTACACATGTAATGGAAGTGCAAAATTTCTTACATAATTTCCCGTAATATATACAGGGCATGTGATAAGACAAGATTTGTTTAGAGAACTATAGAAGACTAATAAAATTTGTTATTTGAAATTTAGCAAATAAAAGTTTTGGGTTACGAACACTTGTTGTCAATTGTCTATGGCGGTGATTTGAATGTCAGCTGGTGGAAATTATCTTCTTCTTTCTCATGGATTAACCGACAGCGTTTCTACGTGGACAATTTTTTCTCGCAGCTAGTCAGGTTGGATGCAGTTCGAAATATTTTCTCCTTGGTTTGACCATTTTATAAAACACACGAAGCCGTTTCCAGATGACTTGATACTTTTATTTCACATGATCCACACTAAAAATCTCGCAGTAATTGAAAAAGCCTGACAGAACAACGTTATTATATTGTGCACGCGCCCACAGTGCAGTCACAATAAAGTTCTCACCGGCTGCTTCTTCTTCGCATTCTGCTTTTCCATCTAACATCAATCCTAGATATAATTTTCATAAAGCTGATCTGAATCAGCTCTACTCTGACTTGAATCCACTGATTGGACTTTCTTGGATCCTCTGGGTGATGTTAATGATGCACTTAGTGAGTTTTATTCGATGTTTTACAGAATTATTGAATGTTCTGTTCCCAGAGTGGTGACTTGGAGTTCAAAATCCAAGTATCCTCACTGGTTCTCGAAAAATATTATCTTCAATCTAAAATTAAATGGATATTATCGACATAAATGGAAAAGTTCACATAACGCATTTTTCTACAATGAATTTCAACGACTTCGTACATTGTGCAAATTTCAGATAAAGTCGTCTTATTCTGAATATCTTCAAGAGATTGATAGAGCCATTATTACTAATCCTAGACAGGTTTTTTAAGTATGTATATTCCAAGTCGAGTTCTACTAGAATTCCCAATGCCATGTATCACAATGAGGTTCTTATTGATCTTCGCAATCAATTGTTGATGCTTTTGCTGATACTTTTTCTTCAGTCTTTCAAAATAGCTCCAGTTTTAGTTTTGACATTTCTCCAGTTGAAAATGTGCCGTTTACTTTATTCCCTGTGAACAAAGATGAGGTAGTCTCTATCATGGCTACTTTTCCTTGTAATAATACTGCTGGTGATGATCAAATTCCTAATTTTATTTTAAAGAATGCACGTTGTGCTTTGGCTGGGTCATTAACATCTCTTATAAACTTGTCCATTAGAACCTCAACTTTTCCTGATTTGTGGAAATGTGCGAGAATTAGTCCGGTCTTCAAGAAGGGGGATAAATCAAATATTAGGAACTACAGATCCATATCCATTTTATCAAATTTTGCCAAGGTATATGAAAATGTCATTTATTCATGCCTATATTGCAATACGAAATCTTATATTTCTGAGTACCAACATGGATTTGTTCATGGCCGATCTACAGTCACAAATTTTGTGACCATTACAGAATATATTAGCAGGGAGCTTGACGTGCGTGGTCAAGTTGATGTTGTGTACACGGATTTCAGTAGTGCATTGACCATGGATTATTGATGCATAAACTCTCTTCGTTTGGTCTCAGTCCTTCCTTATTAAATTTACTGCAATCTTACATGTGTAACAGTCGTAATTATATGTTTTACAATGGCTTTTAATCCAGTACATTTTATTCAACATCTGGTGTTCTTCAGGGATCAAAGCTGGGCCCAGTGCTTTTTGTATTATTTATTAATGATTTAATTGCGTTATTGAATTGTCCAGTTCTTGCATATGCGGATGACCTGAAAATATACGGAAGTATTAATACTCTCAATGACATAGAACACCTACATCAAAATTTGAATGTTTTAACTAATTGGTGTTAAGATAATCAACTCGAACTCAATGTTGATAAATGTTTCTTTGTGTCCTACACGAGGAGAGTCCATCCTTTACCATCTACTTATGGTATAGGTGATCGACCACTGAGCAAAGTTGAACGTATTACTGATCTTGGGGTTGTCTTTGACTCTACTTTGAGTTTTGTAGCTAGTAAGCTGGAGTATGCCTCTAATGTGTGGTCTCCTCATTATATTTACTTGAGGCTGAGTATTGAGAGGGTGCAGCGCCGATTTTTAAAGTTCATGTCCTTTAAAATTGATAGAGTGTATCTTGAGCGAAACATCGACTATGGTGCGCTTTTGGAGAGGCTTGGTGTCCAGTCCTTCAGTGGTCGTCGTGAAGAGTATGGTGCCCGATTTGTGTTGAAGCTTGTTCGTGGTTCGATCAATTGTGCGAGTCTCCTTTCTGGTTTGATGTTCCGTGTTCTCAGACCAGCCGCTCGTTCGACTACAACATTTTCCTTACCTTTCCCGAGAACAAATTTTCTTATGCACTCTCCTCTCACAGTTATGTGTAGAGCAGCAGATCTTCACTTCAATGATATTTTTTTTGTAAATAATGTAATTTATTTTTTTGTTTTCAAATACTGCTTTTTGTTCATTTATATTAATTCGTAATTTCCTTTTTTTGTATGGTTTTTCTTTATTAAAATTTGTGTGTATTTTTTGTCCTGTAAATGGGAAACCGTTGGACAATAAAGTATATTATTATTATTACAAGATGCAGCCGTTAGATAGATGATTTATATTTCCACTAAATAGATTACATATTGGTGCAACATTTTCTTCGTAATAACCCAGGCAGAACGATTTATCCAATTCCAAATTACTATTTGGGGAAGCTTATTTATAATCCGCAACATCTACCACAGCTATTAGTGAATTTAGAAAGTGTGGAATTTATCCATACAATCCAGGCTTTTTCTCAGATGTTGACTTTATGCCCTCAAAATTTACCGAATAAACACTGATAAAAATCTGAATCGATAGAAATAGAGGATCATCCAAGCTCCAATTACACGACCAAGTGTTTGCAGCCAGACTTTCCTGAACGCAAATTTTCGGGCAATAATAACACTTTCAAAGCTACATTTTTTTCAACCAAATACTTCGAGCACTTATACCTCTTCGAAACTTGCATTTCCTCAATCAAGTAGTTCAAGGACTTGTAGCACTTCTATTTATCGTCAGTTCTAAAGACACCAAACTCTTTTTCAAGAGCACTCGCATTTTAAGTCAAAAACAAAGACAGGAACTGCTGCAATTTTGACTGACAGTCCTTACAAAAACAAACTGGAAAAGAAAACGGCTTAAAAAGAAGAATTTGAAAAACGTTGACAGACGACAGGAAAGAGTAAACGAGAAAAAGAACGCGCATGCAGAAATATATTTCCTCAAATGGAGTTGAAAGCATTGACATGCAAGAAGAAGGGCTAGAGGAAGACTAGTAGAGTCATAGAAAACTATTCTTTCAGCAATGACTATGCAAACACAGACGCAGAATCTCTTTTCTGTAAAGATACGTATTTAAGATCTAAAAGTGGAGAGGGATGGCGGCGGTGCATTTGGTGTTTTCTTGGCCCACGAAGCCCGAAATTAAGGAAAACGATACGAGACGATGATACTTGCGATAACGGTAAGACTTATATAAAAAAGTAATTTTCAAAAAATATTTTTAATATTTTTTATACCTTCCAGTATGGTCACTTTATCCTGTGGTAATGGTAAACAGTTTTCCACAAAATTCAGGAACTCTAATAACTTGAACAAATGTTTTGCTATTGTCAATAAGTTAATAAGGTGTTTGTTCCCCTAGGGTGTCCATTACGCCTCGGGCTTCCCTACTCTTCCTTCACGAATAAATCCTAGGCATTGCAATTTCTACATGTTTACTTTAAGTGTTGATTTTTGACCACCTATTTTACATCATTAATTCATTATTTGTTCTTCTCTTTATTCTTCGTTCTTTATTACATCTCCATATATTGTTTACCAATATGTTCAAAATATCTTTTTTTATCGAAGATTCAGCTGTCACAATCATGCAAACCTGCAAGTTGTAAAATTGAGCAGTATATACTTAATTAAGAGATATTGGTTTGAATTTTTCAAATTAAGTAAATTATTTAGTGCAATAGTTGTTGGGATTTCAAAATAATAAAATTTATCAACTAGGTACTTCAAAATAGAAGGATTATATAATACATCAAAAACAAGTAGTCTTCAGTTCTGATCATGAACAACATCATTCGATGACTATTCTAGCGTTTCTTTCGAAGCTGATATCGTACGTACTATGACCGAAGCAAATTCAAAACAAATATTTTTGTACCTCTAAAAGAGTTAGGTTATGTTTAAAGTGTAGTGTAGTGTAATCTAGAATAAGCTGTTTATGAAATTTCACGCACAATTAATTCAAAATAATGTCACAGCAACTGCTTATTGCTTACTTAAGGAATAATCATTTTAAAAATTAAACCATACATTGAGACATATAAACTTTTTCATTGAGGTTATATTTTGGTTTAGAGATTTACGCATTGGTTGTTTCGTTTAATATGTATGAATCACTAAATTAGGAGTTTCGATTTGATGCGAGAAAGTTGATAACCATTTCTGGTGTAAACGCAAGATGTCAATGTCAAAAAACGGTATTCGAAGCTATTATTTATAAGTTTCAAAGACAACTCTTTTTATTCTTTCATATTCTTCTAACCAAATCATGTCGTGACACACCCTGTATATAATAATATCACTAGTGCATTTGTTAACTCTGTATTTACTTAAAAAATGATCTGACACTGGTGCATAATGCATATGCCGTTGCTTGAATTGTAAACATTGCATGTTGTGTGACGAAATCAGAGATAGTGTACGAAAGAGATAATGAAAAATACAACGTTTTAGTACATATACAGTATGTATACAGGATATATATATATATACATAATATAAGTACATATTGTACACATATAGTAACAAAAATAAATTTTTCTATTTTAGTACCGTATTTTTTTGCATTTACCTTTAATTACTATTTAAAATGATTTCCTACAATGCTAATATAATGTATAAAATGTAGAAATATACAAGAGGCATTTCAGTATATATTTATGTATATAGTGGTGTTGTTTTCTATCCCAGCAAACGAAAACGAAACATTTAAAAATATTTATTACTTTTCACCATCACTATGTATACAATAATAATATTTAATAATGTACAATACAGCTTCATCAGATCATCCATGCGATCTTGGTTGAGCTGTAAATGTATTCTCACTGCTCTCATTAGCAATCAAGTACATAATACATGTTTAGATTTATCCTGAACTAACATAAGTATTCTATATTGTCACATTATGTTGACAGAGTGATATATTTCTTAATTTTTTTCTTACATATAAAATTCGTCATTTTTTATATACATTTTCTTTTTAAATATACATATAATAACAAAATTTATTCATATAAAAACAAAGGAACGTGATATATATATTTATATTTTTAATATACATTTTTATGAGGCGTACTCAAAAATGAAAATTCTAAAAATCCATTTTTAACTACTCGTATCATCCCTTTTACTCTTATTTTTTTATTAACAACAAATCTCTAGCACTAGCAACAACAATTTTATATTATTATAACGTCAACAATTACAACAATGCAAACTTGAACTCATACAAGATAATGTATAAAATTTTTATTTTTTATTTTACGCGCTTACAGGGTCCTCTGAATGTTTTAACATCTCTAAATAACTTTTCAAATACGATTTTGAGGAAACAATTAATCATTTTCAGTTGTAATTTTCGATGCTAGACATATATGGAATAGGTGTTGATCTAAAATTAGTATCTATAAATTTGTATTTTCGGTTTTCGCGGGAATTTCAAATAGTTCCGTCAAAATATTTGAAACTAAATAAAGATCTACATATAGTTACTACAAACAATTATTTCAATTATGAATTGACCGTATTTAATATTTTGATATTTTCTTAATTTTATATGTACCTATTGTATACATGTCAGTAAGTAGTTATATACATATATGTTATATATACACGGAACCCTGCTTTATTTTACTTAATAACTAATTTTATTTTGTAAATAATATCCGTTTATCTTTCTATATAAACATTTTCGTGTATATAGAATTCATTTTGCATTGTTGAAGGCAATATACAATGTGATTTTCATTTATTGAGCCGTATTATTTTTATTTATAATACTAAATTAAAATATTTAACAAATTATTAGTTACAACATTAATTTTTAAAAGTGCACGCAAGAGTTCACAGGTATTTATGGTTGGTCAGATTAGATCATTTTCATAATTTTTTTTAAAATAAAATATGAATTATTTATTATTACCCTAATTCAGATAAATAGGTATTTAGAGATCATAAGAAACTAGCAGGAAAATACATTATTTACTTTTCAAAATTTGTTGTTCAGTTGGCAACACTTCTTAAGTTTAAAATTAAATCCTCTTGATGAGATCCTCACGTCTATTTGGGATCGAGAACAGTTCTCTATTCGACAAGCGAGTATTTCATTTATAGCAACTGCGAAGAGCTTTGGCCACGATGTTTAAAAGTTTTTGTCTCTCCAGCTATCGTTTACGAAATTCGAGCGATCAATAGAAGGAAAATGGCAAAAAAAATCGATGAGACACTCTTTAAAAATCATCCTCATTTGGTCTTGCGTTGGGATAGTAAACTGTTGTCCTCAGTTGCCCATGGAAGTGTCAAAACTTTGTAAAATAGAGTTAAAAGGCACTTGTGAGCAGATGGCTGAAGAAGTTATTCGGACAGGACAGCAGGATTCAACAACAGTAAGAAAATGGAAAAAATGCAGAGACAATGTCAGCTCAAAAACTCTATCCATATGACAAACATCATCCATTTGATCATCTGTCAATTGACAAAGGAAGTGAATAAAGTCAAAGTAGAAACTGTGGCTATGATGGTGATGATCAATCAAATAATTTTGATTTCCTTGCATCTACTTCACGCTAGATTGAACAACAATAAAATGACATGTTAATCATTAGACGTGCTAACTATGTATATATCTATTTTATTATATTTTGATGAATTTGACATTAAACGTTTGAAAATGGTCCCATATATTTTGCAACAAGCAAGATAAAAGATTCATGGGTGGTTTTTTTTTTAAATAAAATTACATTTTCAGTTGCTGCCTCCCACATAGTTTTACACTAAACGTATTGTTATTTCATTGGTAACAGAATGCAAAAATAAGAGTGTAATTGATTCTATAGACCAATAATTCTTTCTTATATTACACACATTTTTGATTGGTGCAAATAATCTGGGCGTGTGTGGCTTGATAACGGTGATAAGAGATGTTTGAATCTCACAAATATAATAGTTCTCCATTCCTAGCGACGACTTCTATGATATTGTATCAAATTTATTATTTTAAATTGATCTAATATTGCATTTTTACACATTAAAATGTCTCACTTTTCCGAATCAATGATATATTATAACCTATATCTGAACTAGATTCTTTCTTTTGTGGTTTATATATTCACGAAATTAAATCTTAATTTATGACATAGATTTCATAGAATATTTAGTATGCATTTTCCATTCCTACATGATCTTGCGTACACTTTAAATCTAGAATAAAAATTGCTTTTTTGTAAAGTTTTTTGCGTGCGACCCTTATATGGCGTATTTTTGTAATTTATAATTCTAAAAGTCAGATATTTGCACTTGCTTTTTCCACTACAATCGTCACCATTTCCTTTTAAAGAAAGATAGTAAATAACCTCAATCAAACTAATAAAATATAAATATATTTTGATAGTTTTATATAAGTATAGGTACTTACTCAGAAAACAACAAATCAATATTAGGTTAAGTAATTTATATTTATGATAAAAATTATATGTTTTTTTCTTATAATTATATTTATTCTTCTTTTAATAAATTTATAAATTCAACATTTGTTTTCACTAGTAATAAAACAGTATCAATTTTTAATTTTTTTTTTATAATAATCAACTAGAAGTATTATTTATTGTTCCATAATCTTTCTTTATTTCCATTTATTTCTTCAGTTAAAGATATTTAAATTTACAAATATAATATTTCTTTACGTTATTTTTGTTGGAAACGTTTTGCAAAAACTTACAATTGAAAAACAACATTAGTTACGAGTCACGTGCTCTCGCCAAGTGATAATTTTTAATGAATTACAAGTGGCATATCAAGTCTTCTATATAAAAAGAAGGTACAACACGCATTTTATTTTATAGTTTCTTTTTTTTTTCTTCGACGAGGTAGTACCCTATATACATCAAACGGAATTGTCAATTATTACAGCAAAATTTAAACGAAAAAGAGTTAGCTATTTACAGTGTCTGACATATTTTTGATTCATAGTCTAATGAAATTAGAGCCTCAATGTAAAGTTAGTCCTAAAATTGTGTCAACAAAAAAGGGTTTTAGTATATGTACATAACCTCAATAGTGACGGTGTTAAATTTGTATTACTAAATTAATCATATTGAATATTATTCAATAAAAAGCAGGCTACATGATTTTAACTGTTTTTTTAAAGAGGTATGTAGGTACCAAATATTTAAAATTATTTTTGTAGTTATAATCTAAACACAAGGACAGTTTTTAATACGAGTAATAAGAGTTTTGTATTTATTTATCATAAAATAACTAGCAAAAGAAAACGTAGCTACCAATTACCACACAATTACAGATTTGTATAGAAAGAAATACTTATGTGATATGAACATTTAAAGTATTTAATATAGGTATACATATTATTTCTGAATATGATTGATTTTATTTAGTTTAGTTAGGATTTTAGGGGGGACTGTCCCATTTTCCCCTAATATAACCTAGAAATTTTATCTAATAAAAATAGATTAAAAAATATCATTATATTGCTTTTTAAGTACAAGATAAACCTGTTAAAAGAAAGTTGGAAGATTTTCAAATAAATTTTGTTATTTAATCTTATTAATGTTATGAAAAATAGATACGACTTCCCCAAACATTGCTAAAAAATGCTAAAGAAGAAGGGAAAGCGAGTTTATACCTCCAATTTATAAAAAACGGCATAAAGTTATCATGTGAAAATTATAGAGGAATAGCAATGCTAGACGTAGTATATATAGGCAAAAGATGCATATGCTTTTTATTAATAAAACTGACGAACATGTCGAGCCTGTCAGTTTAGATAAATGGGAGACTATCAAGAGTTTTCAAAGTTAATTGGGACTCAGAATAAACAAAAGCAAGTAGGTATATGAAAATGATATCAGGAAAATAAAGAAAAATAAGACAAAGAAAACCTAAGAATAAAAATAAGTAATAAAACACGCCGCTGCTAAAGGTTGAGAAGTATTAATTACCTTGGTGTTTAAGTAACAGATCGACACGAGATGGAAGAGAAAATCCAAACACAATTGGTCAAAAGGAACAGGTCTGCTGGGATATTAAATAAGCTGCTGAGATATAAAAATTATCTAGACGACCCAAAATAAGGATTTGTAAGACAGAGCTGAGACCAACAGTACTCTATGGTGCAAAAACCTGGATCCTAAGCCAAGTGTGTGGAAATATGTTAGAAGTATGGATGCTGAAAATATTGAGAAGAATAATGGGTGGTGTAAAGGCACAAGACCAAAGGAGGGGGAGAAGAAATGAAGAAGTATGTGTGACTTGCAATATGCAAGAGGTCAGAGCACAACACTGAGATGGTTAGAACATATAGAAAGAATGTCAGAAGACACGCTAACAAAACAAGAATTTGGAGAGGACCTAATGAAGGTAAATGAAGAGAAGGGGATGCCAAAGAGGAAATGGTTGGATGAGGTAGAGTGATTTAAATAGATTAGGAGTAACAGCATGGAGAAGAAAAACAAGGGACAGAGGAATTTGGAAACTAATTGCCAACCATGCCAAATACCTTGAGGGTTAGTAGTCCATATAGGTATATAGATGTGAATTAAAAGTTTTCGCAAACTGGTTTATAGAAATGAACATTTCTTGCGTGTTTATAATATATTTTAAGGCGCATTTATACGTGCATGGATTCAGTGGCGCCAGCTCCTACTCCAGTTCAACTTTCGCGCCAGTAAACGTTTACATGTTGCATGTAGAAAAATAGTAATTTTTCTCGGCAGTTTCACTTTCAAGTTAGTGGTCTAATAAGCACGTAGAGCCTTTAAAATAGCCACAAAAGTTGCGGTTGAAGAAATGATTGACAATTTGCGAAGAAAAAGAAGATATAGAACACACGGGTATTTTTCATAAATCTCGAGAAATTTGATAGTTGTTGCAGGGCTCCCCTTTTTGTTCATTATTATTAATTTTAAAGATGAACAACATACACAAATAACACCTGTTGCTGAAAATTAGCGCAACGTCTGCAAATTTACGCTTTGGACGTATAAACTCGCCTTTACGATGACAATGCTATCTAACAATTTCAGCTTATGAGGTGGAATGGCAAAAAATATTACATCATCCAGTTTAATTATTAAGATGAATATACTGGTAGAACCAGATATTATGTGTTTTTTAAAACTTTCTGTATATTTTATAAATCAGTTTTATTAGTTCATCCAAAAAGATTAGCAGGCCACTCGGGAAAGCAGCAGCATAGATGACATATAATAATAATAATAATAATAATTTATTTATTGCCCAACGGATAATCAATCCAATAACAGGACAAACAAAAAAAAACAAAAATTGTATACATACATTTAGAAATAGAAATTATACAAAAGAAGACGTTAATACAAGTAAATTATATTAAAAAAAAGTATCACCATAAATAAGCTCAGCTGTGCGACACATAGTTGTTACAGGAGAAAAAGATAGTAAGTTGATTCTAGGAATAGGAAGGGAGAAAGTAGGGGAAGATCGGGAAGAAATACGCGGAACAAGGAAATTTATGGAGGAAAGAATGTAAGAACTATCAATGAGTCCATGCACTAGCTTCCAAATAAAACGCGCACCATGTCTTTCACGACGCGACGTCAAGGACTGCATTCCATGTCGTGCCAAAAGCGTAGCGTAATCCATATTGCGCATAGGATAAGTGCCATCAATTTTGTATGACAAAAACTTCAGGAATCTTCTCTGAATCTTCTCAACCATTAACTGGAGGTAAGTGTAGTGTGGTGCCCAGACTGGGGAAGCATACTCAAGTTTGCTAGCAACAAAGCTATAGAATAGAGTTTTCAGTAAACCGATATTGTTGAAATGCTTGCAGGTACGTATAACAAAACCTAAGGTTTTAGAGGTAGCAAGACATAAATTTGAAATATGTGGGATAAATGTTAGACGGCTGTCAAAAATTACACCAAGGTCTTTAAATTCGTTGACCTTAGAAAGATTGTGATCGTCAATCACATAAGTGGATGGAATAATTCTATGCTTCCTAGTAAAAGTCATGTGGCAACACTTGTCAACATTCAGAACCAGACCATTATGCATGCACCATTCGCTGATCATATTCAAATTCTCTTGCAAAAGCAATACGTCGTTCCAGGTCCTGACGGATTGATAAATTTTAATGTCATCTGCATAAGCAAGTGTAGGACATGATAATGAGGTGAGCAAATCATTAATAAAAAGAATGAATAATAAGGGTCCCAGATTGGAGCCCTGAGGGACGCCAGACTGTGGAACAAACTCGAAGGACTTGAAACCATTGTAATAAACATATGTACTTCGGTTGAGTAAATACGACTCCAAAAGTCTAAGTAATGAGGAACTCAAACCATACACAGACAATTTGTCAAATGCCTTGCTAAGATCGGTATAAAGAACATCCACCTGACCCTGCACATCAAGTTCACAACTTATATATTGACAAATGGTGATAAGGTTTGTAACTGTCGATCGACCACGGACAAAGCCATGTTGGTCAGATGAGATGTATGATTTAGTGCCATGATATATACATGAGTAAAGAAAGGATTCATAAATCTTTGCAAGGTTAGATAAAATAGATATCGGTCTATAATTGTCAACAAGCGTTTTATCACCTTTTTTGTGCACTGGACATATTCGTGCACGCTTCCAAGAGGAAGGAAAAACAGATAAACGAACTGATAGATTAATAATAATAGCCAAAGGTATCGCCAAAATATGTCTGGCATCATGAATAAGAAAATTAGGAATTAAGTCATCCCCAGAATTAAAATTCTGCGGAAACTTGGACATAATGTCAATTAGCTCCGATTCAGAAACTAATGGAAGAACAACAGGTAAATGATTTACTGAAGAACTGGGTGCGTTGTCATGAAAAGGTGTACTGTTATGGTAGGAAGTACGAAATTTTTCAGCAAAAGCATCCACGATGTCCTGCGGAGATTCGTGAAAAACATTGAGAAAAGACAGGCCATTGGGAATCCTGGAACTGCACTTCTTGGTTTGTAAAAACTTAAAAACGTTTTTAGGATTAGTTAGAATTGAGGACTGAATTTCATCCAAGTATTTTGAGTAAGCAGCAGCAATATCATTTTTACAAAGAGCTCTTAGTCGACTGAATTCATTATAGTACGATATATTGTTGGATCTTTTCCAATGACGTCTATAATAATCTTTCAGTTTGAGATTTTTAATTATGTTGGAAGTATACCATTCTGGATAAGAAGACTGAACATTACCAGAACAATACTTATGCACAGAAGCATCCAATACGTTGTAAATGGTATTATAAAATTGTTGAAGAGCAAGGTCGACATCGTTTATATGAGTTAAAAATGTCCAATCCACTTCAGCCAGATCAGACAACAAACGAGCATTGTCCACCCTACGAAAATTATATCTGAAGTTAGTATTCGATGGAAATAGGTGTGGTCTACGAGCAGAATAGGAAAAATTTAACGTTATTGATAAGGGCGGGTGATATGGGTCAGAGGGAACAAAAGGAGACTCATCTGGGGACACACTAACACAGCACGGAATATTTGAAATAACCAAATCAAGAAGCCTAACGTCACAATTAACAACAGAATTGTATTGTTGTAAGCGTAGCGAGGCACAAAAGTTCAAAAAAGTAGAACATTTCGAGCAAGAAGTAGGGTTAATTGCATATTGTGTTAGATTAAAGTCGCCGATAAATAAGATAGGCTTGCCATCTAAAAGGATTTCGAGATATTCAAAGAAAGTTTCGAAATCATGTAGATTAGTGCTGGGCGGAATATATACGGCAGCTATGTAAAAATGGTCAGCCAGAATACGACATTTACACAGAATAAAATCAATCGACGGGGTAAGAGACAAGACAGCAGCAGTATCAACAAGTTGACAAGAAATCGTGTCACTCAGCGCAAGCAGAACTCCACCACCAATTGATCTGTTTATTAATGAGAATTTACGATCAGATCTAAAAACATAATATGACGGAGGAAACAGCTCAGAGCTAGAAAATGAATCATCAAGCCAAGTTTCAGTTATAACGATTACATCAAAGAAATTCTCACAAACACCGGCAAAAAAAGAATGTGTCTTAGTGCGTAAGCCACGGGTATTCTGGTAATAAATGTTCAGAGGCGTGGAAGACCCGTTGGGATTATTCAGTTTAAAGAAGCAACGGTGGGTATGCCTTTAATATACTTGATCTTCAAATTAGATTCACCATTATTTAAACGTTTGCTCATTTCAGCTTTGGCATCCTTATGCAATTGAAGCTGCATTGGAGTGCGATCCCTAAAAATTGATATATTGGGAAACTTGGATTTAATTTTAGCCATGTTACGAAGAATAGAGTGTACACGAGCTTCAGAAGCAAAAGAAACCCTGATCGGACGACACTGACCAGGACCCGTAGCATCAAACTTGCCCAATCTTGAAATCCTCATATCCTCGTCGATAATCTGAGCTTCCGAGGAAACTTCACGAATCAATTTCCTATCAACAACCAGCTGTTCGGCATTACTACTGCAACCCGACTCACGTGAGCCGAATATGACTATATTTGCCTTGCGTTTGTCCCTGTCCGAAATCTCCTGTATAATCTTCTCATAATCAAGAAGTGAAGACGATGAGTTAGATGTAGTTTCCAATATGGATTTTTTAAGAATTTTGATTTCTTCCTGTAGAGAAACAAGAACAGCCCTCAAACTGTTAAGATCGCTACCCATTCCGATACAGCCTCCACAAGTCCAAGTAAAGCCCGTCTTTAGGTGTAATTTGCGAGCCTCGGCAGTCGAGACATTAACACAATCAATCCTGTACTGTCTGTCACAGACGCAGCAGTTGATAATTTTATGTGCATCATCAGAGCCACCGCAACACGCACAGGTAGGCATATTTATCAAACAAAAATAAAAAATTAAAAGTAATTACAAGGATAAGACAGGGAGACAAACTTCACTCCAGAGGTGCCCGTCACTGAAGACTTATGTAAAACAAGATAAAGGAAAAGATAGGCAGCGGACAGGTTCTCGAACGGTGTACACAGGAAAAAAAAAAGATTAAATATTGATGTATGTATATATCAAGGAAACTATAAACAAGAAAGAAGTGCAGATATAAAGAACCAGCACGAAAAAGCTGTAGTGAAAAAAAGAAAAGGAAACACGGGAGAATAAAACAGATAACTTACCGATGCAATTACACAATAAACAAAGAGATTTAGAAATATAAAATATGTACAAAATGAAAAATCAGATTTTAAACTTTAGTATGGTATCAATTATAAACACAACCGATATTTATTAACAGTATAAACTTTATAATAACTGCGGAGCACAGAAACATGTACGTATACGATGCGATGCACGTGGCATGAAAAAAAAAATATATGATTCCTGTCACAAAAGAAAAGCACTAATCGCCACAAAATAAAGAAATTTACTTTAATATCTTATTCTTCTCGACTTTGATATACATTCCTATTTTGCAAATCAACAGTAACCTTTTAGAAGTTTAAATTATCATAATATGCTGCATTATATTCGTAATTAATATGACATACTGCGCGCCCTCTAGTATATTGTACGGGAAGTGATGAAGCAATAGTCCCAAACCATAGAATAGGATTCTTATTCTGTGCCCAAGTAACCCAGTAATAATAAAAAATACAATTTAAAAGTATTAAATTGGTACAGTACTGATACGCCTGCGTACCAAAACTGCTACCGGAGGTTAAATTCTGAACAATTTGTGTGTTGAATTAGCAGTCTACATAGATTTCTACTGTCGAAATCAATACCGCGTAAATATGTCAGTCACTGTATATCAGGATGAGACAGTACAAGTTCTTTTGTTTGCTTTTTTGTTGTTACACTATTAGGTTTGAATAACATCGATTTGTGTGTCACGCTAGGTACACAGAAAGGGGAGTACGACATGCAAAGTTTCAATACTAAAATGACGTATAAACATCTCGTGGTTTTATTTAAAGAAACTTCGTGTCTAAAAATATATCATTTCTCTCATCGCTTATTTATATTTATAGTATGTTCCGTTTACTTTTCTTTAAAAAGTAGTAATTAATAATATGTATATATTGCGTATTAAGGCTTGGCTATTTTGACAGCCCACATAAGTTCCATATTCAACTTCACGACAACAATTTTTATCATTATTTTCATCATCATTATTATTATTTATTATTATTATTATTTATATTATTATTATTATTACGTAGTGTGTATTAATTTTGGAAAGACGTGGTAAAAAAGAAGCGCGTTTCAAATTAAAATTACTCGGCGAGAGCACGCCATCTCGTGACATCATAGCATTTTGCAGAGACCTCTAACGAACACAGCTAGTAACACTTGCCCACTAGCGACACTCGCGCTTTGCGGACGAATCTAGAACTTAACTACGTGTATCGTTCCCAATTTTCTGTTCCACAGTTTTATTTTAAATATATTTTTTATGTTTTTTTTCCTTTTGATTCTTTACTAAAACATACGCACATATACATTTTTCTCACATTATTTTTTGTAATCAATAAAATCAATTAATAAAATAATAATAATAATAATAACAATTGTAATGTGAACCAGCCATATATATAAAGACGCACAAGTTGTAGGTATAGAAGTATGCTTCTTTGGTTATCTTCTGAAATTTGTTTCTGTAAATATATATTTTTATGTATTTTTTATATTATATAAGAAGAAAACAAAAATGAATGTGGATTACAATACAAAACATGTTAAAATTCGTGCTTTTCTTGTTTTCTTACACTTTTTTCATGCTTGTTCTTACAAAATTTGTTGTACATACATAGTTTTTTAAACATTTTTTGGATAAATTTATTCCTGTATTTTTTTTGTATAAAAAGTATAAATATCTATTAAATAAATTTAAACAACAACGTTTTACAATTAAATGTGGAATAAACAATTTCTCTCTTTTTTTGTTTGTTTGTTTGTAATATTATAGACAGAAAAACATGCACAGCACTATGTATTAGGTAGTGATGGAATATATACAGAGTGTTTCACTAGCAACGAATTAATTTTCTCAATAATTCATAATCTGTCACTTTATTTTCGCTAGAAACTACGAGTTATTGAGATATTCCCTGGCAGCGAAATATCCTGCATAATAAAACTCTGATATTCAATTTCTTATTAAATTAAGCGGTATAAAATTGAAATTATAAATCTAGATTGGACATATACGCAAGCGTCTATTTAAAAGTTAATATCTGATTTGTTTATATATAATATATCTCTATATAATATCGTTATACTTAAAATTTCGTAGATTCGTGCTTGTGTTAATTTAATACCCTGATTAAAATTATTATTTTAAAATTTCTGCTTTCAACGTGCTATGTTAGTAATATAGGATTCCCCCACTCCATGTTATTAAAATTAATTCTTTCCAGCTTACGTAGATATCCTTCTAAATTTATACCAATTCGGAATTAAGCAATGTATAGATTTTGACCGTTATGAATTATGAACTCGTTTGCATGTCAAATTTGTATAAATGTCGAAAATGTCATTTAAAATCTTTTAGGCAGGCAGGGTAAAAGGACTAAAAATGTACAAATTAAAAATAATTTCAGTAAAAATACATTGCTGAATTCCCGAATCTTACAGGTTAAAAATTAAGTTGGCGACACATGTTGTTTAATTTATTATTATTTTTATTTTCTGTTGATATGAAGAAATTGTGCCGTCTTTTTTTTTTGGTTTGTTTTGTATTTTATAATTTTATGTCGCTGACGTTTCAGTACCTCGTGAGTGATTTCTTATTATTTTTTAATTTATTTTATTTAATTTAATTTTTAATATATATAATATATCCTCTCGTTTTAAAGTAACACTATCGGTATGTTCAATCACTAATCACTGGAATATTCTGTTCTTGTTGTTTTTATTTTTATTATGGTGGCAGTTGGGAAGATTTTTGCACGAAAACTAAAAGTGTGTGTGTGGTGTTCTATTTTAAAGATTTTTTTCTTTTTTTTTTGTTTAGTATGTAGTAATAAACTGCTACGATATATTCAGTTCTTAACTGGCTACGGTCCATTTACTACAGTTTCTCACATTTAATAAATTTATTATAAATCTTTCCATTCTGTTTGTTTACGTTTTATAAAATTTGCCATATATCGTCGTATATTCTAGAATTATACTGTGAGATTAACAGCTTTCTTTAACAACTTTTCTTCGGTTAACTTTCGTAAAATAAAATAGTTACAAAAAATTACATCAGAATATTTTTGACTATGCCTGACATTGTCCAAGAAGTATATTATTTCTCTATCTTTCTTAAACCATCAAAATGCCATTTATCATACTATTTTGTGTAAATTATAATAATCTTTTATGTTTTAATAAAAAATAAAATATATAACAATAAAAAATATCTATAGTAATATTAACACTTCGATAAAAGATATATTTGTAGCATTACTTATTAGGAAACTGCTAAAATATTTCAATCCAATGAAATTGAAGCTAAATGCAATATATAATTTAGAAAAATAATAATAATAATAATTTGCAACAAGAATACTGCAGAAGCTGATCGTACTTCTGAATATGTGGGAAATTAGGAAAATGGTTGACTTTCGAGTACAAGATTATACAACGAAGATATGATAAAAATGACTCCTTGGATTCCACTAGAGCAAAATGTTGAAGGCCAAAGAACACATGGTGTGGTGAGGTATGCAAAGGATTTGGTGATAAGACACTCGAAAAATCAAAGGGAGGAAGGATATCTTTGGTGTATAAACCAAAATCCCAAAGGGCTAAACGATGAATCAAATGTTATTAGCAATAGGCAAAAGAATAAATAAAGGGGGCAGAATTCTGAACGTGTTTAGGTGAAGCTTCCTAGATGAAAAAAATCATATATATGAGATAGAGAAGTATAACGCCTTGGAAGAATGACTCAGAATTCCTGAATATAAATTATATTTTAGAAAAAAGTGTTTGATGGAAAATACCACGCCCAAATCTTTGTTTTTTTTTTGAATATTTTGAATAGATCGAAGATTAAACCAGAGGTAAAATTATACTTACAGTCAAAATACTAGGGTGTTGGCTGCTCTAGGGTTCAGAAAAGGCAAATCGACTTATCTATGCAATACACCTACTCACACAAACTATGCTGTGATTATGATGATTGAAAATGAGTAAAATGGAACTACCATAAAACTTGATCAGAATGGTAAAACTGACAATGGCTTAAATAGCAAAAGTCTTTAAAGAATAAGGAAATACCGACCTCGTAAACAGAAGGAGAAGTGAGGCAAGGAGGCAGTCTATTGACAATACTATTTAATATAACGCTAGAAGGAGTGATCGACAATGCAGAGACCAAGACAACAATAGCACAAAGTAAAACACAGACATAGCGTATACAGACGACTTAGCGCTAATATAAACCAGCAAATAGAGATGCAAAAGACGTTGATAAAGAAGAATAACGAATCAAAAACTAAAAAAAAACAGCAAACATGTGATCAATTCAAAATAAAAGAGGGGAAGGGTACGATAGCAAAAGAAATTTGTAGATGCAAATACCTAATGGATAGGGAAGATATTGTAACGTATACAAAGTTTTAAGACTGAAACAGTTTGGCCACATCCAAAAACAAAAAAAAAAAATCAGAGAAAAATGATGGGATCTAAGAATACACAAGATGGGTATAGACCATTCATGAACTATAACATGAAGAACCTGGTGGATGGGAAAATTTTATAAAGTATACACAAGCCTAAATACTGAGATGGTTTGACCATATCCAGTGAAAAAAAAAAATAAAACACCTTCTCATTATGCCTTTTTCCATTTTATTTTAGCATTGTCCGTGACAAGACTGCCGAGTCATTTTCAAACAGTGTTTTGTTATTAAAGCATACAAACTTACAAATAGTAAAGAAACTCGTCAGCAAATGAGTCAATCAGAGTTGAATATAAAAGTGTTAAAAACCATAGTAAAAAAGTGTTAGAAAGTAACGATTAACAGCATCAATTTTTTGAAAAGTTTATATATTTATAATTATGTTATATATAACGCATTATTTGTTTGATTAAAAATCATAAATTGTATATTAAGACATGTTAAAAAGAATTTAAATAAATCCATTGATTTTATGTTGAATTATTGCTTCAATTCTGTTGAACTCTCTTTTAATAAAATTAACAAATAACTTAACAAGAAAATAGTGCTTATATTACTATGTGTATATATATTTCAAAACATAGATTCTTTATAATATACTTCCCCAAGAGTCATTAAAAGGAAACAGGAACGCGAACGTTTCAGAAAATATCTAATTTGCTATGCAAGCCATTTTATTAGCCACAATTTCTCCTATATTTTATTATATACATTTCATATAGTTCTTTCTATTACAAACTTAATACGTAACTATTTCCTGACTTATATAATCAATAAATAACCTTATTTTAATTGTGTTATGGCTGGCAAACTTATTTTGTGAAAAGATTAAAATTCTTCTATCGCCGAAATTATAATTGACTGTGAGTGTGAGTGTTATCGATATTTGTCTTAACTTCGCGTTCCTGCTTTCACAGTCTTGACATGTTCCATAAGAATGTGCGTATGACAAGATATTTATTTTGCTTGACAAATGTCGACTTGGCTGTTTGGTCAAACGAGATTGTCAACGAACGCTTTCATGAATCGATTATTAATTTCGATAGTCGATTTTAAACATAACTTATATTTGAACAAAACATTATTGTTTATTAATGAGAGTAAAGGCATCATTTTTGGAATTTATTAATACAAAATTTAGTTAAAAAAGTCTTGTTTTCTTGATTAGTAATTTGTGTATGTAATTTTAAAAATAAGTTAAATTTAACATTAGACCTACACGTTGGGTGCCAAATCCCTACCTTCTTAATTTGATTAATTGCTGTACTTTAAACACATTTATATTATTAATTTAATTTTGGCAATCACATTATTTTACTGTTTAGATGCTCTATAGATACAGAGTAATAACAATGTGTGTTTTCAAAATTGTTGCAGATTGTCTATCTGTAAGTCATTTTTTATTATATGATTTTTGAATTGCAAATATAACAAATTGAGAAATGGAAACGTATACATATCTATATAACATATCAAAATTCCAAGAATTTCCAGTAAATTAAATTGTATTCTAACACAGTAGGTAGAAGAATCATATTAAACACATTAGAGTTGGATGAAGGTTATCATAGCAAACTACAGGTTTCAGAACAAAAAGTTTATTCTTATTTGTATTGGTTACGGACAGGATAGTAAAACGAACCCAATTAGAAAGCAAAAATTAGATACAGAAATTTAAAACCAATGAAAATTAGTTAATACCAAAAATTATGATAAAATACAGAAAGAGAAAAGTGGGGGAAATTGGTACAAAAGGATTTTAAAGGCTATATGGATTTAAAAAAAGAAAAAGGAGAAGACGAGGAAGAAGAAGAAGATGAAGAAGAAGAAGAAGAAGAAGAAGAAAAAGAAGAAGAAGGGGAAGAAGAAAAAGAAGAAGAAGAAGAAGGAAAAGAAGAAGAAGAAGAAGAAGAAGAAGAAGAAGAAGAAGACGAAGCAGAAGAAGAAGAAGAAGAAGGAGATGAACAAGAAGAAGAAGAATAAGGAGATGAAGAAGAAGAAGTAGAAGAAGTAGAAAAAGAAAAGGTGGAAGTAGAAGAATAATAATAAAGAAAAAGTAGTAGTAGTAAAAACTGGTGAGGATGGAAAACCAGACGCACATAACAAATAGAGCGAGCAAATCAGCCCAATTGTATTACTCAATAACAAAACAATGAATACAAGGACAAAAATGAAGATGAAGATACATAATGCAATAACATTGCTAATGGTGACCTAGGGAAGTGAAAGTTGAACAATACAGAAGAAGGGCGAAGACAAGAACAATGCGATTCGAATGAAACATTTAAGAAAAAGCTTAGAAGTAAAATGGCACAGAATCACATAAGAAGTCAAAAAGCAATTACCTGGTATTCAAGTATCATGAATAAAGATATATTTACAAAAAAATAATAGATGTAGGAAATACAAGTAAAGAAACGAAGAGAGAAGCCTAGAAAGAAATGTTTAGACCAGGTTCGAGAAATATGGACAAGCAAAGGAATAACATTGGAGGAATAAGTACAAGAAAAAATTGAACCAGAAAGGTTAAAAGGATCCGAAGAAGAAGAAGAAAGAGAAGAAGCAGTAGTTGAAGATGAAGAGGAAGGATAGAATCGAGGGGTAAACAGCTGTGGATTTCTGGTGTACAAGTATGTAGATTACCATGGATTACAGCGGATGTCAATGGATATCTGCAGATTTCGATGGATTTCCATAGATGTTTACAGATGTCCATGGATGCCTGTGGATTTTCACGGATGTTCGTAGATTTATGTGAATGCCTGAGGAAAGTGTTGTGACTGTTGGGTTTTTAGTTATGTTTGACTGTTTGTCACCAAACAAAACCAAGGAACTCGATGTAATAAATGTCTTCCTGCAGGGTTAATATTTGTGATAAATATAATTAAAAGTGAGGTTACATAGTAGGTTAGTATAAAAATACAATTCTTTGATCTTTTTTACTACCTGGCATTGAAACCTCATATACTGTTAGCATACTTCACCATGTCCATTACTTACAGGTACCTATAATAGAGTGACTTCAAAATGAACTTTGAATCTACTTTCGGCATTGAACTAGAGTTCAGAGAAGACCGAGGAGAAGACTGCTTCAATGACGCTAAAAAGGCTCTAAAAATTTCCATATGTGTTTCTTTAAAGAACGTTTTAAAACTTCTTCAGTTCTGTTAAACCAAAGACAAATATTTCACCAAAGTTGAAGAACATTATTAGGAAAAGGTGCAAATCTATCCGTAGGAGAATTCCAAGCCAACAATTAACTTCCAATTCTTCCTCGGAATCTTCAAACGACGACCAAGTGAGTATCAAATTTGCCGACAGCATAGATACTGAAACTTTTTCTGATCGAAGTGAGGATCATATAGATAATTTCGAAGATTATTCATCAAATTGTACTAGTATAAACGTTGGACCGTCCAATTATAATAGAAAATTTAAAAATTCTCTACAGCCCGAATGTGGAAAGTTCTATACCATCTATTACGAACAACGCTGGTATTTAGGCTTGATCACAAAAGTTGTTAATGATGAATACATCATAAAGTTTATGAGGAAAAAAACGAAAGAGTGAAAGAAAATTGTTTTGGCCAAAACAAGATGATAAGTTTCCAGAGAATTAATTTTTTACGGACTTATAGAGTCCGAAATAGAGACTGAAAATTTACCGTTATACTTAAGTGATCTGTTCTTGCAACAGATTAATTTACACACAAATGAAAAAAAATTAAGCCTTCAATTTTCTATAATTTGAATATATGTACTTATGGATGTGTTTTTAGCTTTTTTGAATTTATATTTTATGTTCCTTTATTAAATAAGTGTTAATTAAAAAAAAAAAAAGCAGACAAAACCAGAAATTCTATTTTTAACAGTATTATGGGTCACTAACCTATTATAGAAATTTCAGTCTGTGCAGATCCAGCAAATTAAAATTTTGCGGATGTTCATAGATATCCATGGATATCCTCGGATTTCTGTAGATGTCTAGATTACCATGGATTTTTGTGGATGTCAGTAGATTTTAGTGAATTTCTATGGATGTCTTAGGTTTTCGTGGATTACATTTTTAAAAATGGATTTCTGGTGTACACAATTTGGTCAGCTGTTTACCCCTCGGATAAAATTGGTGTTTTCTTAAAAAATATTATTTGTGTTTTTAATAAAAATATTGAGAAAAAAACAGATAGATTTAGCTTCTGGTCTTGTGCATGGTCTTCTATTAACTGAGTTGCACGTACCACTAGAATTAAGACATATTTCCAAAAAAAAAAAAAATGGACGTAGAAAATAGAAGTAAAGAACGGAAAAGAAAAACCAAGAGGTAAATGGCATTGGAGGATATGCAAATAATAACAAGAGAGACAGAAAGGGAGTGCACTAAATGGTACAAAAGAAAATTGAACCTGAAAGGTTATAAGGATTCAAAGAAGAAGAGGATAAAGAAGGGAGAAGAAGAATATAAAAAAGAAGAAGAAAAAAAAGACAAGACGTTGAAAAAGCAGAAAAAGAAGAAAAGGAAGAATGGGATTGGTGCTTTTCTGAAAATTACATTTGTATTTTAAATTAAAAAGTTGATAAATTGAATTAGTTTCTGGTCTTTTAATTGTTCCTCTATATGTAATTTGATTATTAATTTATGTTGGTATTCTTGTTGTAAATTATTACTAAATAACTTGTTTCAAAATATTTTTATCGAATTATAAATTATGCATAATCGACTTGCTTTGTTTACCCTTCTGACCCAATTCATTGAATATCTCGATTAACCAAAGTCGGGAAAAAAATGAGGATGAAGGGAAATATTTCGAATTGCCTTAAAAAAATATGGCATGCGAACAACGGATCTGATCGATATTCTTTTTCACCGTTGTATGTTACAGAAGCAGCGCAAGTCGTTTTGTTTTGTTTTGTTTTATTTTTTGTATTGATACAGAACACGTACGTAATAAATTGTTATGGTTTTCGCCTAATAAAGTGACTTTTTTCCTTAAATCCTATGAGCACGGTCTTCGACATTTCCGGCACTTGGTCTTTAGCCACGTCAGTAATGATAATAATAGTAATAATAATAAAAGTAACGGTGTCCGTACACTGCTGCAGGTCGCGCACATAGCCATTATTAACAACAAACATTTCAACATGTTATTACTAATCGTCTGGTGTCGCGTGATCATCATATGAACAATAATCCATGCGGTCCACAATGGATACTGCACTTTGTATGTATGATGGTGGTAAGTCCTCGAGGCGCTAGAGACCTTGGCACAGGCCGACGTCCTGATCGCGGGAACGACCGCACACGGGACGGGTTCCCGGCTGTCGTTCAGTAGTCGTCCCGACGAGCAGTTCGTGCAGAGGCCCCTACCTGGGGACCCGCAGTGTGTGTAACAGCAGTCTTCGTCGCCGACGGACGATTTCGTCCTCTGCTCCCCCGTTTCGGGTATATTCGGATCTGAAACACACATTTTTACGATTTTAATTCATTTCTCAATAATAAATACGTCAATCATGACGTGTAATTCGTAACAATACAAATTTATTAAAAATATCAAATTGGAGCCATGTTAACCTCAGTGACTTATTTATTTGTATACTTTTCGGAATAGTCCGTTTCAACCCTATTATGCAGTACAGGTCTTATGGCAATTGATTTCATGGTTGCCAAATCGTCTCATTGTATAATGTCGTTACAGTTCCGGTTCAATATCTGACATTTTTTGTAATCAAAACATAACCTATACGACTATTTGTCATTCAATTGATGCATACAAAAAATTAATAGTAATTTAAAACACTAAGGGCCGGTATTATAAACACAAAATAAATCTACGAATAACAATTCAATGAATAAATATAATGGCTCATTAAAGTTTATTTCAGTATTATAAAGAGTTTGTCCAAGTAAATTAACTATTCAAAGATTAGCCTATATGTATGATGTAGTTTCAAACTTCGACCGTTAGTTACGAGATGGAAGCACATTAATTCTGAGGTTGGGGGTATGGTTGCGGCATGATTTGAGGAGGTTATGTGTTTAAACGTAAATACGGTAAATACAGTATCAAATTCTTGTTCTTGAAGATGTCTTGTATCGAAGAAAAAAAAGGGAAAGGTGTAAAAATTATACAGAAAGGGAGAAATACACATTACTGGATATAGTAGAAACTTTCCTGCATGTAATTGAAAACAAAAAAACCGATAACATTAATGTACATAAGAAGAAGGAAGCTTGGGACGCTGTAGCTACCAAGTTTAATGCTATTGCAGAAACAGGAGTGAGAACGGGGGCGCAATTGAAATTGTTATATGAATCAATGAAAAAGAAAGTAAAAAAAGATAAAGCTGATGACAAGGTATGTTAAGATGTAATACAAATTTCAAAATATGTTGTAAACATACTTTAGGTGGAATTGTATAAGACAGGAGGAGGGAACTTTTCAAGTAAAGTAGATAGAGTTGGGATGAAGCTATTGGAAATTAATAATGCGACAGTTACTGAATTAACCAATTCATATGACAGTTCAGCTCCTTTTGGTATGTATTGAAAAGAAGTTATGTTGATTGCAGAAATCTTGGAAATTCTTAACATTCACTACAAAAAGTGAAATATTCTGATATACTTTTTAAATTCCAGATAGTAATAATGATGGTGGTGATAATAATAACAACGAAATAGATTTAGGGCAGTCAACCGTAAGCATATTACATTGCATTCTATATTGTACAAACACTACACTGATTTTTTAGGAAACAAATTTAGTATTAACTGAGTATGTAGTGAATACTCCGGCATCTACACAGCTGGTGGGTCATGACCGCAGTTGTATTTCTGAGGAATCAAGAAACACATCGGGCAAATCTAGGGGATCGAGGAAAAGAGCTCATGAACAGACACGTACGCATTCATTGGAAAAAGAAGAAAGAAAATTGAATATTTTAAAAACAAGGTACGAGAAGGAAAATATTGAAAAGGATATCCTGTTGTTGAAAAAAAAAAGAATTAGAGTTAGTAATACGAGAGAAAGAAATGAAATTAGAAGCAATGAAGGATAAATGAATACACGTTATAATTGAAGTTAAGAATTTTTGTTTTATTTTATATACAGTAAACATTTTTCAAGTAAATATATTATTTATAACAGCATTTCTAACCGCATTAAATTCTTGCTGATTGTTCTCATCCACATTAACGATTGCTTGTTCCATTAATTGGTGATTTTCAATATTAAAATTGTCACCTTGTTCGATACATATATTATGTAATACACATGTGGCTACAATTACAGCCATTGATTTATCCAGAGAAATCCTTAGCCCATTAGATAAGCAAGCAAAACGTCGTTTTAATATTCCAAAAGTTCGTTCAATAGTATTTCGAGTTTGGATATGTGCAGAATTATATCTACGTTCAGCTGGAGTTTGTGGGTGCAGAAGTGGTGTTAAAAGGTATCTTCGACAAGGATAAGCTGAATCCCCTAGTAAGTAGCAGTTTCTAAATTCATTATTTTCAAACCTTGCCCGAACTAGAGAATTATTAAAGACGTAGCAATCATGGCTGGATCCAGGATGCCTTGCAACAACGTCCCTTATTTTTAAACGTGCATCGCATATTACCTGCACATTCACCGAAAACCAACCTTTTCTGTTTCTAAATAATTCACCATTATCCCCTCCCGGTGACTGAATTCTTACATGTGTGCAATCAATCGCACCACACACATTTGGAAAGCCTCTTATATTAAAAAATCTCTGACATTCTTCATTTATGTTATCCTCTGTAGTTGGCATATTAATGTATCTCTCTCTCAGTAAAGCTATCTCATGTGTCACTTTGTGGACAATTCTTCCTGCTGTAGCTTTCGTGATGTTACAGTGATCGCCTATAACATTTTGAAAAGACCCCGTTGCATAAAAACGCAGGGCAATTAGCAGCTGATTTTTAGCTGAGATAGACATGTTTCTATTTGTATGCGGTTTTAAATATTCTTCGATTTGATGGAGAACATACAGAAATGATTGCTTGGACAAACGAAATCTGCTTTTAAATTCTTCGTTGGAATATAACTCGAACTGATCCACTCTGTTCCGAAATATCCTTGGCATCCGTTGTCGCTGCCTTTCATTCTCATCACTAGAATCCGAGTCTGAGGTGGTAGAGATTGACTCTGGTGACGCCACCGATGACACCGACGAGATTGATTCTACATCAGACATTTTACAATTATTGGCTATAACGTTCTGTCTACACTCGCACGTTTTAACTGGTTTTAACACTATTTTGAAAGAAACAAATAACGTCAATTTAATTCATAATCGACGAATAAAATTTAATACCTCGATTTTCGACCATGTAAATTACTTGCTAGATTTACTTCGCTAGTTTCCTTATTTGGTCTTTATAATACTGAAATCTGTCGAATAAATTACATTAGTAGCTTACTAAATAAAATCTACAGATTATTTTCGTTTATAATACCGGCCCTAAAAGGGGAAAATATATGGGAAGATGGATTAGTTAAAATATTTGTAATAATATAATCCTTTGGGATTGTTCTGTAGAAAATTATTTAAAATCTAACTGAATATAGTAAGCCAGAGTAAATAAATTAATATTTCAAAGAAACACTTAAGGTATACAATTTTCTTCGTTACTGAATATTGACATCTTAATCAACTATCCACTATAAATTCAGACCAAGACAAAGTAAATCACAAATTTATTTTTGATAAAAAGACTTTTCTATTTATAAAAACAACTTAAATAATATATATTTATGAAAAGAATAACAATAACCACACATACACATGTACTTTTATTTTTTAATATGTTACATGACTTATATAGTCTTATTGAATATTAATATGTTAATCTACATTCCGTTATACACAGTTAAAGACACAACTACCTCACAAATTCATTTTGCAAAAACATACTTTCTCATTTATAAGAACAAGTTAATAATTCATGATAACATTTATGAAAAACCTAACCATGACCATACAAAGGAGTAGGTACACATATTGTTTTATTTTTCTTCAATCACTTAAAGAATCTTGATCTGATGATGAATGTGTGATGTTAATTATAAACTCATCAACATCGTCTTGCAAGTTGGCAAGGTGGCCAATGTAATTCTGCCAGTTGTTCACTGTTATATTCTGATAATCCTCCACAATTAATTATTCAATATCTCTTTTTTGAATGTCGTATTGTACATTTCCACTTGGTGATTTTAAACCAGTACTGAGTCCTTGTGTAAAAGCTTGTCGACTGCTTTGAAAAGTAGCGTCAGTCCACTTTTTATTTACCGAGTGTCCTGCATTCACTCAAGATTCATCAGTATATATTATTGTTCTACCTAAAAATAAAACAATCACAATCAAACACAAGCAAATAATAAATTGCGTAATGAACATAAAAGTATAACAAATTAAATGGTAAACTATACTTTCGTCTCTGAATTTTCTTATGTCTCGTAAGTATTTATGTCTCCACCAAATGATGTCATCTCTTTCAATAAGAATACTCTTTCGTCCCACTTTTTAAAATTCAAAACCCATATCATGTAGCAATCTGTAAAAAGTATATGTATATGTATATAGGTTATCACGTTTATCAGAATTATAGATATAGGTATGCATACTTACTTTTAAATGCTTGAAAAAGATAATATGCTTGCTAAAAAGAACGATTTAACAGAAATTATAAGATAAATTAAAGACAATGTAAAAGTTTACACACTACGGCAAAAACTGACAATTGACAGCAACGATTACTCATATACCTATATACTTTGCATAATAGAACTTGCAACAAGGCAACCGGATATAAAGATGGCGTTATTAAGAGACTACTAAAGATAATAAGAGATGCAATATCCCTATTAAACTTGTACTGCATAATGGGGTTGAGACGGACTATAGATATTTTCGTGACTGTCATACAAAAAATTATCAGTGAGGATGCATAAAACACATATTTAGATGAGATATAAAGCTTTAACCTTTTGTAAACAAAAACGTGTTAAATCTGTGTGATGTTTGAGTTAGAATCTTGAAATTTTAAACAGACATAGGGCTCAATTAAAACTACTTATTAATTTTTTTAATTTTTCTTTTGATCCATAAGTTTTTGAAATACAAAACCTACTTGTTTTTCTTTTTTAATGGGAACATGGGTTAAATGGAACATCGTTAAAAAGGGTATTTTCCCCCGAATTTAATGGTTTAGCAGGTTTGATGATTCGTTTCACAGAATTTTAGAACAAAATTAACAATGGCAGTAGAGAATGTCCCATTGCCATTATTGCTCCTATCATTTCGCAATGAAACTAGAATAAACAAAACTAAACAAAGCAACAAAAATTTAATAAAATGTTTCAGTTAATATTTAGACAAGATGTTTATAATTTATAAACAAAGCTTCACTTCAGAATTTAGATTATAAATGATATTCAAAGTGTTCTCCATTTACTTCCTGACAATAATAGAGTTTGTAGATAAATCCGTCTGTTGTATTATTTAACCAGTCTTGAGGAATATTTCTTATTTCTGTCTGAATACGTAGTTTTAATTCGTCCAAAGATTCTGGTTTGTTGTTGTACACTTTAAATATCCCCACATGAAAAAGTCTTGGGGATTCAGGTCGTGGGATCGCGCCGGCCATTCAATAGTGCCTCGCTTCCCTATCCACCTTTGAGGAAATGTATTATTTAAGTAATAACGTACTTTACGTCCATAGTGTGGTGGAGCGCCGTCCTGTTGAAACCAAATTTGATTGTTGTGATTTGGGAAAAGATGTATAATTTGAGGAACAATATTTTCTGGCAATAATTGTAAATACTTTGCAGCAGTTAGATTTCCGTCTATGAAAAACGGGACTATGATATTATGGCCGATAATTCCGGCTCAAACATTGACTTTTTCTGGATATTGGGTATGTACTGTCACCATCCAATGAGGATTACTATCAGGCCAATATCTACAATTGTGCCTATTTACAATATCATTTAACTGGAACGTTGCTTCGTCTGAGAATAACAGTTCTGCTGCAAATTATTTTTTGCAGTTTTATACAGGAAAGATTAGTAAAACCTATTTACCTAATTATCTAAAACTTACATTTTTGGAAAATCTTTAATAGTACCTGCTGACCAAGAAGTTACAACTTTTAGTTTTGCCATGAAATGGGGCAATAGGGTACACCTTGAAAATATGCCCCAAATTTTGAAAAAGAATCTATTATTTTTGAAAAGATATTTAATACCAAAAGTTATAAGTACCTATAATCTGAACATGGCGACAGTAATCTTTTACAAAATATATAAATGAATTGTATTTAACAAAACGTATTTTTTTAACCTGCACACGAGCGTTTTTGCTGGATACAGTGGTAAAAACGCCTCACTATAGATAATCATTTAATGTTGCTTATTCTCTTTGACACACTTGTTGTAAATGTTTTTGTTGCTGGTAGGTATATGTCTCATGAAGCTAACTAGAACAATTGGTACATTGCATCCAGTCAACTGTTGATGTTTAATTGTACAGGGTGAATCATTAGTAGCCTCTTTTTGATTGTTCTTTTGTTTTTTAAATAAGAGAAAACACCATCCGTGGAAGATTCATGGTCGCAAACTACTTAGTTCTGACGCACTTCCGGTTTCCCTAAAAATGCATGAAACTTAATTTTTTGAAGTGAAACACCCTATATATTTTTAGATTTTCTAATACCTACTCTTTTAAATTGCCTATTCAACGGTTTTTCAAAATCGAGATAAACATTATTGGTTTATTTTTTTATTTTTTTTTTGAAATGTCTAACCAAAACTATCAGACCAATATTGACAATTGTGCCTATTTACAATACCAGTTAACTGGAACGTTGCTTCGTCTGAGAAAACAATCCTTAAGGCTGAACGCCCGCTTCAAGCTGAGTTCGATTTGAAATAGGCGTACCACTGTTTTTCGTGCAACTGTAATAAAAGACAAATGTTTAAGGGTCCGCGTGCTCTGTCTTATGCTGAGGAAAAAGATAGAGAAAAGAACTTGTCACCTAATCTAATCTGCCTGTAATTTATGGCTGCGTTATGGTCTCAGATAATCGCCGGTTGGCCCACATGTTTGACAGTCGGGAAGCAACCTCCCCTAAATTAGACAATCTATATTTTCTCAAACACACAAAAAAAGTGAAGCTGAATATGTAAAATCACCTGCCGGATTCAAATTTTGAGTTGGAAAATAAAATCGAAATCGCAAAAAGGTCGAAAAATCGTTTTTTTTGTGTAAATTTTAAAATTTTCATTTTCTTCAATTTTTAATACTTATCTCGTGATATCTCAGCAATGCAGAGAGCTAGGGATCTGTTTTTTTAAGGTTATACCCTAAAGTATTTGGATGATACTAGTGTTTTCGATTTTTCTTTATGGTGTGTAAATTTTATAAAAAAAAAAAAGTTTTAGTAGACGACCAATTTGTGTAAGGTATTTTTCAGCTATCGAGTAACTAATCTTATTTTTCAGAATTTACCCATATATATATGAAACAAAATAAAGCCAACATTCCAAAATTATTTTTTGTGCAAAAAATAAATTTCTAGATCGTTTCAGAAGCAAACTATTGCGAGTCAAATATAATAATTATACTCCCTGCCCGCAAGCCGTGTGAGTCCTAGCATGCGCTTCTAGCAGGTATAGCGTTAGGGACGGGAAGAGATATTGCTTTTACTTACTGATACGTAGTATAAGGAAGTATTGTGACGCTGACACTGTATATGTACACTATATTGTAAAGAAAATATCAACGGTTTCGATAAAATAATGTCCGAGTAACGATTACTTTCTTAACATACACCGATCTCAGAAGTATTTTACAAACTGCGTAGAAACTGCCCGAAATGGTAGGCGGAGCTACCTCTCGACACAATGTGCGAGCGTACCACATACTCTATTTGATTTCAGTGAATTTCGCCCAAATTTCAAAATTTTGTTTTCCGTTTCGTGACCTTATTTTTAAAAATTAAGAAAAAATAAAATTTATGTATTGCTGTTGAGTGTTACATAATTTTAAATAAAGGCTTGCTTTTTGAAATTTCTTACATTTTTATTTTTATTTAGGGCCCTTTGGACAATTTCGAAGAAATTACGATTTATCCATTGAAAGGCATTTTTTTCTTAAATTAGCGTGTAAATTCGGTATGGTTTTCATGAAAAATACGATTAGGGAATGGGAAAAACGATTTCGAGGCCGGGCGTATAGCCTTAACAAAATTTTCATCGCCGCCGATCATCGTCATCATTCTTTCAAGGAATTTTAGTCTTCTGTCAAAATCATCCTCGTTTAATTCGTGTACTAGATAAATTTTGTACGAGTGGTACTTTGCTCATTTTGAAATATCTTGAACATATCTTCGAGACATATCATGATTTAAAACCACTTGTAGTACAGACGTTTTAGGTTTCTCAGCGATATCTAATAAAATATTTAAAAAATGTTCTTCGTTGGTGCTTGTTCTTGGCCATCCTAATTTAGGTTGGCTTTTTGCATTACCGGTTTGATTAAATCCTTTTAATGTTTTTGTCACTGTTGACTAGCTTACTGGGTTCCTATCTGGATGGATGTCGTTAAACACTACACAGGGCATCTTGGTAACTTCGTTTTCTATCTTCATACCCAATTATCATGAGAATTTAAATTCTCTCTTTTTCATTAAATGATTCATAATTATTAGTTTTTTGCTAATACAACGTCAACTGACAATTAACTGTCAAGAATTTTATGTTGGCCGGATTTGCAAAGGCTACATGGTTTGCGTGTTTTATTTTGTTTTAACAATGTTTTAATTTTTTTCTAAAATTCTGTCAAACGAAACAGCAAACCTATTATACCACCCCGGGAAAAAATTAAATTAAAAAAAAACAAGTTGGCTTTGTATTTCAAAAACTTATGGATTAAAAAAAAATAAAAAATAGATAATAATAAGTAGTTTTAATCGGGGTCAACGCCTATTTAAAATTTCAGGATTCAAACCGTTTTAGTATCGCAACCTTGTATATATATTGTAATATTATTTATGCTTAATATGAAAATGATTAAATATAATGACATACATATAATTTTATAACGGGTTTACATAATACATATAATTTTGCAATTATAATTATAATTACTTACAGTTACGATGTTTAAAACTGTTTTATGTGTCGTCTTGGCAAAATATCCTTCTTCTTCTTTTTTCTCATTTTCTTTTGCTTCCTCTTGTTCATTTGATGCCATTTATTTATTTATATTTCTTAACTTTTACAATAGATTAATACTTTGTAATTACATGTTTTTATATTAACAATTTTAAGAAGTACAAGATGGTATTGAAAAATTGAATCGTAACTATGAGAATTATTTTGGAGAGTTGTCAAAACGTAAAGATAAACTAATTATCAATGATTATTAAGTTTATTTTCATGTTTTCACAACTCCCCAAAATAATTCCTATGGTTTTAACATTACCAACTTGTACTTCTGAATATTTTCATGTATTTGATTTTCTCCTTTTCTGCATTGTTTTTCTTTAAATTTACATTGAATTATTTTGATAATATTTTATGTATTAGTGTAGTGTACTTATATTACATAAAATTGTAAGCAGTAATTTCAATTATTTCCCTTTATAATAATAATAATAATAATAATAATAATAATAGATCTTTATTGTCCAACAGAATAAATTCCAATTACTGAACAACTATAGATAATATAAAAAGAAAAAAGAAGATATATAAAATAAAATAAACATAAACATAAGATGCACAAAAGCTAAACAAAAACATCATCAAGCCGGCGATCAGCTAAACGGCACATTATTGACACTGGAGAACGTTGTAAGACATTAGTCCTTGAAGTCGCCGTGCTGAATGTAGACCCATGTCTCGACGATAGCCTTGGTACTCGAAATGCCACAGCAGATAGCAGAGCAGCACAATCGACCCCACCACGAACCAGTTTGCTAATAAACTGCAGGCAGTGAGCTTCCCCTCTCAGATAGTGATTGCAGTCCATGACGCCGTAGCAATTCATCCTGACATGTACCAACCGCAGGATAAACTCCATCCAGTTTGAAGGATAAATATTTCAGGAATCGTCGGTGGACGCGATCAAGAGCCATGCAGTGCCGCGCATAAATGGGGTACCATACAATGCAAGCATATTCCATTTTACTCAGAACATACGCAGAGTATAATATTTTCAACAGCTGAATATCCCGAAAGTATTTGGATGCACGCATAATAAATCCCAGCGCCCTGCTTGCAGTACCACATACTAACTCAATATGATCAACAAATGCTAATGTGGAGTCAAAAACAACACCTAGGTCTTTGATTTTTGACTTTTTTTCGAGTACATAATCTTATTGAGTATATTGTTTCCAACGGAAAGTTTTTCCTGGTGTAGGATACCGACGCACATTTAGAGGCATTCAAAGTTAACTTGTTATCATCGCACCACACAATTATTTTATTAAGATTGTTTTGTAAATGTATGGGATCATCGGGTGAAGAGATTTCCAGAAAGATCTTTATATCGTCAGCATATGCAAGAACTGGACAATTTAAACTGAGAAGTAAATCATTTATAAAAATTATAAATAACAACGGGCCAAGATTAGAACCCTGTGGGACACCTGTAGAAGCGATATATTCATTGGAGCAGTATCCATTATATGACACATAGAAGATTCTATCTTGCAGATAGGATTGAAGCAATTTCAATGCTGACGGAGAAAAGCCAAGTGATGCAAGTTTTTGTAAAAGAATGCTGTGATTAACCGTATCGAATGCACGAGAGAAATCTGTGTATATTACATCAACCTGACCGCGTTTATCCAAAGCCTCACTAACGTATTGTGAAAGAGTACACAAATTTGTAACAGTGGAACGTTGAGCAATAAATCCATGTTGATCAGGAGATATGAAGGAAATTACATGACTGTATATTTGTTTGTACAGCAGACGCTCATACAATTTTGCAAAATTAGATAAGATGGAAATCGGTCTATAGTTAGATAGAGAAGAGGTATCGCCTTTCTTATGCACTGGACAGACTCTGGAGCGCTTCCAGCATCTCGGAAAGGCACCTGTTTTAATAGATAAATTGATGATTGTAGTTAAGGGAGATGCAAAAACATAGCGACAATCGCGTATGAGGAAGCTGGGTAGCGCGTCATCACCAGAAGTAAATTTTGAAGAGAAAGATGATAAAATAGCAATGAGATCATCTTCTGATATAGTAGAAAAAGAAAATGGCAATGAGTGATTATAATCATCGGAAACAGAAAACTCCCCACCACCTATATAAGCATCAGCAAACGTAGTAGCAAAAGCATTAACAATCTCAGTTGGATCATTAAGTTCATAATTATCTGCAAACATCTTTCCAGGGATTCTTGTTGACTTACGTCTATCATTCAAGAATTTCCACAATTTACTTGGATCAACCTTAATATCATTTTCAACTTCTGAGATATAGTTTCTGTAAGCATCAGAAATTAGTGACTTACATATGGATCTACGTCGTTTAAATTCATTGTAAAATACTGAATCCTTTGTTTTAATCCATTTACGATGGTAATAATATTTATATTTAAGGTGAATCTTAATATTATTGCTATACCATAGTGGATAACGTGACTTGTCGTTTCTAGGTCTTGTGCGCGGAATAGATTTTTGCAAAATATTGTATAGAGTTTTGTAAAAGCAATTCACGGCCAAATCTACGTCATGAAACCGTTGGAGAAACGACCAGTCAACATTAAAAAGGTCATTATACAAGGTTGCAAAATTTGCCTTACGATAATTAAAACAAAGCTTACTGCAGGTTGAAAATCTTGGAAATCGGTCACTCGAAATATACTCAAACTTGATACTAAGAGCTGGATGGTAAAGGTCTTCAGGGACTAGTGGACAATCATCACGACTAACTGCAATAGAGCAGTCAAGATTCGATAGTACAAGATCCAATAACTTGCCATCTGCATTCATTACGCTGTTAAATTGCTTTATGTTCAGAATATTTGTAAAATACGCAAATGTTGATAATTTGGCATTGCATATATTAGAGGCAGATGCCAAGTGAGGCAAATTAAAATCGCCAATAACTAGGAAGCGTTTATAACATAACACTGAAAAAAAACCCTGTATAGATCAATTAAAGAGTGTAATTTTTCTATATTAGTGGATGAAAAATGAAACGTATTGTTTGTTTTTTCTTGTTTGACAGGAAATGCCTTCTACTCTTTTTTTTTAAAATAAGACAACTTGGATATTTTTGCATTTTTCGGCAGAAAATAAGAAACTACCTACAAACAAAAATATGTACGTGTTTTAAGTGTTCCAAAAATGAAACAAAACTTATTTTTTTAATTCATTTATTTCAATTTTAAACGAAAATCTTTAATCCGCTTAAAATACTTTTGACTGGTACTAATATATTTGTTCAATCTTTGCCCGTATCCATGGAAATAAAAGAGAATAATGAAATAAAATTTTTAATGCCAGTGACAAATACGATAAATCTCAAAAGAGTCAACGAGACGAAATTATAATAATAAATTTATAATAAATGTTCAAAATTATGTCCGTGCCGATCTCTGCAAATTTCCGCTCATCTAACTATATTCCCTTGCACTCTTTCTAGCATTTCTCCATCTATTGAACGAGCTGCTTCAAATATCCGGTTAATGAAATCTGCATCGTTTAAAATTGGTGTTCTTTACACTAGTTGTTTAATGTGAACCCAAAAGAAAAAGTCCAAAGGGGTGTGATAGGAAAATCTAGCCGGCCAATCCACCTTTCGGATAATTGCACATTTAACCAGTTTCTCAACGGTGCCGCATGATGAGCAGGAACACCATCCATTTGTATAGCCACATATTATTGATTACCGCTAATGGAAGTTTATCTACTAAATTTTGAAAACCATTTACCAAAAATTCTAAAAAGTTGTCCCAGGCCAGCCTGTTAGAAATAATGACTGGCCCGATTAACCGATTCCTGATAGTACCTGCCCAGACATTTACGCTAAACCTATGCTGGTCTAAATACCTGATGATTTTCCAAAGCATAAAAATGTGAATTTCGCTGAATGTAAAATCCATCTCGTGAAAAATTAGCTTCGTCCATCCAAAAGATATTTCTGCAAAATTGAGGATTTCTTTGTATTTGTTCTAAAAACCCGTTAAAAAATTCTAACGACGTGGAAAATCTTCAGGTAATATAGCTTGAACTTTTCTGTAATGACAAGGGTGAAACCGCTCATCCTTAACAATTCGGCCAACTCTAGTATATTACCGAGTTCACGTGTTGATATTGTTGGATTATCTGCTAATAAATTTAAAACGGCATCCTCTACTTCAGGGGTCCTTGTAGTTTTTGGACGACCTCTATCCCGATAAGAGGCACCTGTTGGTGATACGCTTCCTGTTTCTTTTATTCTTCGGTCTTTCCGCATTCCCCCACCACCAAATATATGTCTGCATATTCACCGTTTGAAAACATTTTAACAAATTAATTTAAAAAAAAAAACACCATTACAAGACAGCAAAATTCGAAAATTAGCACGAACACTAAGGAACTAATCAACGGAAAATACAGCTAAGAACTTGAACATCCAAAAAGCAACGAAAATTAATATGGTTGAAATAAGCAGGAGAATTTGACAACGTCAACATGACATTAATAAGCAATTTTGATTTCGATATTTTTGTGGTTTAAATGTAAATTCAGGACAACGGTGCCATATGTTTTTCCAGTGTTCAAGATTGTTAACCCATTGACCATATCAAAACCCAGTCTTTAACATGTTTTACAGTAATTTAGACAAACGACATCTAAAGTGTTAACTTTGAATATTAATTTCTTTGAAATCAACAGCGATGGAATTTTTTCCATATTTTTCTCATGATCCTTAGTCCTTACATAAAGCGTACAATTCAGGTGTTCCTTGAATTTTGGGACGCGTTGTATACAGCCTGTTTCAAATTAACTCGGCACTATTGCTAACTTTGTTTGTTTGTTGGAGCTATGACTTTGGTTAAATTAGCAAAGTAGCAGTGTTTTCATTGCAGTTTACGATGGTGAACTTTAAAGAATAATTGAACATCGCTTTTTCGTGATATTTGAAAAAACATTATTTTTTTAAATGGAACAACCTGTATATTTTTACTTCAAATGAAAGAAAAACTAATTCTAGACAAAAGTCATTATGCACTCTTGTATCAAAATATTTGAAATAACATAGATATTAACTATTTTGTGATTTAATCAGTGGCTGTAATTCACAAACTGCCTTCAATGATTTTTTGTACTCGCCTATCATAACATGTCATTTCGCGATTGATTTGAGTGCGGGAAATAAAAATTGCATTAAAGAAACAAATCATTACTACAGGAAAAAAAAAGTATAATTGTGAAAATGTCCATTTGAACTAAATTTAGTGCATTACAACATGTAAATTTAACAAAATTAATTAAAAACTAAAAAAGACGTTGATGGCGCCATCTATTAAATACCTATATTATTAATTGCAGATTACTCCGCCAAGAAAATAGTACCTACGTAAATCTTGTCAATCTCTATTAGGAGAGAGGTGGTATGAAAGGGACTTGGTCAATCAAAATACCGGTATCTGTATAATTTATATGTAGTTCTACCACTGCAACACAGTAGGCATTACCGTTGAACATCAGGGTGCAAATTATGGCAGTTTAAAGCAAAGTTTAATAGTTGAGTTTTTAAGTAGAAATATTTATGTCGATATTTATATAACGCAAAGAAGTGTTTGAAGTGTCGTTCTGAGTGTTTGAAGACAGATTTTGCCGTTTTTTTCGCATCACCTACTGCAGGCAAGTGTTACACACATCACATGACATCAATTTGAAAAATATTTATAGAGGTTATATTTTCAGTCACATATAATTATTTGTTATCACTTAGTTTTGAAAGGGACATGTCGTTAAGTGTTGAAGGGGACAGTGTCCCTTTCAATACCTAGGTACTAGTGCCATATTTAACTATAATTGAGGGTCTAAGGTCCATTTTCTTTATTTACAGAACATGGCAAAAACGAAACGAACCCTTCAACGAAAGTCTGAAACCACTATCAAGGAGGCGGTTAAAGAGATAATATCTAACAATGTTTCCATTGGAAGAGTGGCTTTGAGATACATACAACATAGCAAAATCACAATTAGCCAGACTTGTAAATCAAGCAAAATCGTGCCCCAATATTGAGAATTTCAATTACAAACCTAACATTGGCAATAGAAGGATTTTTAGCAGAGAAGAAGAGGCATATTTAAAGATGTCTTCAAAGATGGCCTATGGTCTCCCATATGTTCAAATAAGAAAATTGGCCTATGAATATATGTGTAAATTAAATAAGGAGGGTCCTGCAAAATGGAAGAAGGACGAAATTGCTTCTGTAGACTGGTTGAAGTCATGATCTGGCTCTTCGCCGGCCAGAAAAAATATCTCTAGGTCGTGCTACAGCATTCAATAGAAGTACGGTACAGAAATTTTTTGAGAACCTGCAGAATGTTATGGACAGATTCAAATTTGAATCGCATCGTCTTTTATCGCTGATAAGACCGGTTTAACTACGGTAACAGAACTTCCAAAGGTGGTTTCTGAACGCGGTACCAAACAGGTTGCTCAGGCAACATCGGCTGAACGTGGCGAACTCATGACAATGTTGGCGTTTATTTCGGCTCTAGGTGGTAGTGTTCCACCTTTCTTTATTTTCCCGAGAGTTCGATATAAAGAATTTATGTCTAAACATTGTCCACCCGGAAGCCTTGGACTTTCTAACAAATCCGAATGGATGACAAAAGACAATTTTCTACTGTCACTAAAACACTTTGTGAAATATGTTTAATGTTCGATGTAAGAACCAGTATAGCTGATAATTGATAACCATGAAAGTCATGTTAATTTAGAGGTTGTAATTTATGCAAAGGAGAATGGAGTTATTATTCTTACCCTGCCTACGCATTGTAGCCATAAGTTAGAACCTCTAGACGTGGCTGTTTATGGGCCATTCAAAGCATTTTTCAAGACTGCAATGAATGGCTGGATATTATCACACCCAGGTCAGACTGTTACTATTTATCAGCTTCCACAGTTTGCAAATCTGGCTTATACGAATGCTTTTAATATAAAAAACATAACATCAGGTTTTAAGAAATCAGGTATTTACCCTATAAATTCAAACAACTTTGGTGACGAAGATTTCCTTATGCCATATGTGACTAACCGCCCCATAGAAAACCATCTGCTGGAAGATGTAGTCCCTAGAAATGAAGCAGATGATGCACAATCTGGTCCTAGTACAAAAGTACACAAGTCTAATGATAATTAAGCTACTACTGGTTGTCTTTTGTTGAAGAAATCAGGCCCTACCCCAAGGCACCACCAAGGAAGAAATCAGCCAGAGGTAGGAAAAAAGGTACAACGAGAATATTAATCGATACAAATAAAAAAAAGATTTTAGAAGGGGAACTAATACAGAAAGCTTCAAAAATGCGGAAATCAAATATAAAGCAAAATCCTGCTGTAAGAAGAAAACTGATGGAATCTAGCAGCAGCGAAGAAAATTTGGGTGACGTGGAATATGCAGAAAGTGATGACAGTGTGGGCACTGAGATATGTGATGATGAAGATATAATAGACACCGACATAAATATCAATGACTTTGTACTAGCTAAGTTTACCTCAAAGAAAGCAACTAATTATGCCATTGGTGTTGTTAAAAAAATATTAGATGATAATGAATTTAATGTAATCTTTTCAAAAAAATCAAGCAAAACTAACAGTTTTACATATCCTGAACGGGCCAATATAGCAGAAAAAATGATATAGTAATGAAGTTGCCAATGCCTCGCAAGAGTAATTCCAGTAAAAGGGCTTCTTCGTTTTTTGCTTTGATGTAGATTTAACTAATTTGATTTCAAAACATATAGTGTCCTTTTCAATGCACACATGTGATGAAAGGGACATAATACGTTATTTGTTTAATTTCATGTTAATTTTTTATATTAAGAAAAAAAATTAAATATAAGCTCGGGATATAATAGCTTTTGATACACGTAACAATATGTATTACTTTCAGTTTTTATTCTTGAATTAAAATTGTTTTTACAGACTACTTTTTTGAAAATGTCCCTTTCGCACCACCTCTCCCCTAATTGTTAAACATAGTTTCAAAATGGGTTTTAGTCGCACAGAAAAGTGTGATATGTTAGAAACCTTTATAATATGTAAAAAAAATAGTACTACAGCATTAGAGTGCTATCGCGTGAATTTTCCCAATCGAAATCCACCAGATAGAAGATATTCTTTAATGTAGTATAGAAAATTTAGAGAAAATGCAAATTTGTTTACGAAGAAAAGACCTAAAAAGGAGTTTATAATTAGTGAAAACGTCAAAACTCATGCACCAGCTTATTTTGAAGCGTTTCCAAATACTTCCATTAGAGACATGGTAAAGGATAATAACATATCAATGACAGTTACTCAAAGAATATTAAGAAAACAAATTAATTCCATATAAGTATCGTCCTACACAAACTTTAGTACCTGGAGATGCTCACAAACGCCTTATGTTTTGTTGTTGGTTAGTTGCCTCTTGTAGAGAAAATCTACACCTATTAAGAAATATAATTTGGAGGGACGAATCGAATTTTTCAAATTCCGGTATGTGTAACCGTAAAAAGATGCACTACTGGTCCCGAGAAAATCCACTATTAGCTTGCCCAGCATACCCACAAATAAAATTTAGTTTGAATGTGTGGTGTGGTTTGATTGGTAGTCAAGTAGTAGGTCCTTTGTTTTACTATGGACGCTTACGGGAGCAAGATATGTCAATTTTATAGTGGAAGTATTGGAAGAATTCCTAGATAATATTAATTTAGTAAATCGTCAAATCATTCACTTCCAACAAGATCCCTTCGCATAATTTCCGCGAGGTTTGTGCAATTATGCAAGGACTTCTTGAGGACCGCTGGAGAGGGACAAATGGTCCAATAAAGTGGCCGGCCCGTTCTCTAGACCTGTCATCATTAGATTGTTTTCTTTTGGGGCAATGTAAAGAATAAGGTTTACCAACAGAAATACGCCGATGTAGTGGAATTAGAAAATAGTATTCGTTTATGCATTAATTCAATAGACGGTAGAAGCATTTCGAATGCTACAAAAGGCGCTCATAAAAGAGCTTTAACCTGCATTCAACAAAATGGTGATATTTTTGAACATTTATTGTAATTTTACAAAGTTAAATAAATGGTTTATTAAAAGTCAGGACTACTTTGATTAAATGTCAAAATTTGTTATAAGAGTGTATAATGCCTTTTGTCTAGAATTAGTTTTTCTTTCATTTGAAGTAAAAATATACAGGCTGTTCCATTTAAAAAAATTATGTTTTTTCAAATATTATGTAAAAGCGATGTTTAATTATTTTGTAAAGTTCACCGTCGTAAACTGCAATGAAAACACTACTACTTTGCTAATTTAACCAAAGTCATGGCTCCAATAATAACAAAGTTAGCAATAGTGCCGAGTTAATTTGAAACAGGCTGTATACTTCGAAATAATAAAAATAATATCAATTATTTTCTTGCATTTCCTTGGTTTTCAATTATTAATGTGTCGGTTTGGGGTACTCCTCTTTACTTTGAGACCGGGTACAGAAAGGAGTATGGAAAAACACACATACATTGATACAAATATTCATCAATACATTGAAATTAGAGCTACTATCAATCACAGCTTAAATGGGCAGAACACAAACGGCTAAGTGTTCAACCGATTCGAACAGGTAGTTTATCTGCCGACAATGTGTAGTTACACGTAGTAGGTCTGCGTTAAACACGATTTTCAGTTTGAATTATTTAGAGGGGTGAGTTCGCCGCATTAAGAAATATTTCATGTCAATTTAGCGGCATCAGATACACAAACAGGGGGATTCAAATACCGCCAAACCTATGCGTGTCTGGTTTAATAAAATTTATATGCTAGAGCTAGGGGCGGCGCTAACACCGTTGGCGCCCCCCGAAAATATCTAGCATTACGCCATACTCTTTCGACCTTTCGTTAAAGCTAGATAGTTATAATAAAATAAATACAGTTCTCGACAAATAAAATGCGACACATTTTTTAATTATTGTAAGTCGGGATTACAGATATCGATGAAAATATTTGACATTTATAATATATTATGTCATGACAAGGCATTTCATAACATTAATTGTTTTAGTAAAATACTTACTTACACAAATAAAATTAAGATAAAATCGTAATAAGACGTGTCCCATTTTATTTGTCGCGAACTGTTCAAAAATATTGGATTTTTTAAGTATTTTAATTCTCAATAAACAAACATACATTAATATATGTATAATATTTATAAGTAATAGTTATTTAACCAACAAGTACATTAATGAAGGCGCGATTAATGATCGAGATATTTTAACGCGTGAGCGCAGCGAGCGCGTTAATGTTCGAGATCATTAATCGCATTTTAATGTAAGAGTTAGTTACAATACTTTTCCGTCGACCGTATATTTTTCTAAAGTGGAGAAAAACAGTTTACAACTTTTATTTTATTTATTAATGATCATTATTATAATTATATATGTTCATAGTCGAAATATTACAATTATTAAAAGTAATTGGACACGTATTAGAATTTGTATGATTTTGTGAATGTAAGTTTACCTCACTACTTTGGATATTTGTCACAGAATTTATTTCAGCGTTGGTCCATTGCTTGGAAGAATTCAACGCAACACAAAACACTAAAAAACCGTTCGATTCTGTTTCACGCTTAATAATGACAGTGAATAGCGTTTTAGTTTGACGTTGATTGACTTTGTTGATTTCCTTGGTTACCATGGAAACCATCAAAATCGTTCATTAGCAGAAAATCATGCATTAATCATAATTGAGGCAGCAGTGCAGGAATTATGTCCAATCATTGAAATAACCGCAAGGTACGGTTTTCCAAAAAATAAATGGATAAACGTAGAAATTATACATGAAATGAATATAAGAGATAATAAATACAAACTTGCAGTGATAACCAAAAATGAACAACATTGGGAAGAATATAAACGCAGTAGAAACAAGGTCACGGGATTAATTAGATCAGAAAAAGAAAAATATTTTGTAAGAGTAGTAGACAAGAATAAATATAATCACAGAACATTATGGAAGAACCTAAAAACCCTTCTTCCTGGGAATAATGAATTATGTGACAAAGCAATAATTTTTGAAGACAAAGAAATCAGTAATAGCTTCGAAATATGTGAAAATTTCAATAAATATTTTGTGACGAATGTGGATGATATTGTGGCTGCTATACCAAAGAAAGTAGGTTTGGTGCATAACGACAATACCGGTAGTTATGATAACGGGTTCTGTAATTTCGAAAACATCACAATGTATGAATTAAAGAATATATTAAAGGAACTCAACAATACAGGAGATGCAGCTGGAAATGGCATTAACACATCCTTGCTGAAAGATGCATGTCTAGTAACTGCGAATAGATTGTTAGATGTACTAAATCAATCACTAAAGAGTGGAGTATTTCCTGAAGGATGGAAGACATCATACATTATACCAGTGCCAAAGGTGAATGGGTCACGAAAATGCGTGGAATTTCGCCCAATAAATACAGTGCCGGTGTATGAGAAAGTCTTAGAACGTGCAGTAAAAAATAGACTTAGTTCGTATTGTAATGACAATAATATAATAAGCAAAGACCAGTCGGGCTTTAAAGAAGATCATTCATGTGAAACATTATTAGTGAATTTAATTGATAAGTGGTTAAAAGAACTGGATAAAGGTAACATTATCTTAGCAGTCTTTTTGGATTTTCGTAGAGCCTTTGAAACAATAAATAGAGACACTTTAATTAAAAAACTGGAATCAATAGGTATAGGTGGTACAGTTCGAAATTGGTTTTCTAGCTATTTAAATAATAGGACACAAATAGTAAAATATAATAATAATGTATCAAGTGCGATAGAAACTAGGTATGGAGTGCCCCAGGGAACTGTTTTAGGTCCCGTTCTATTCAATATTTACGTGAGTGATATGTCGTCGTGTGTCGGCCGCTGTGACGTGTGTATGTTCGCGGATGATACAATGCTCTGCATATCGGGCGATGATATGGAAGATATGGTTAAAGTGATGAATGAAGAACTGGAAGCGTTATATATATGGCTATGTAGAAATAATTTAAGTATAAATATTGATAAGTCCAAGTTTATGTGTATTGGAAGTAGACATAAATTACAACACAATGATAAAGATAAGATAATACTAATTAATAATGTTGAATTAGAGTCAGTAACACAAATAAAATACCTTGGCATAATAATTGATGAAAATTTAAATTTCAAAAAACATTTAAGCTATGTAATAAGTAAGATATTTAAAAAAGTAGGGTTTTTAAATAGAATAGGTAGAAACTTGTCAAACTATGTTAAACTTATGTTATATAAATCGCTTATAGCACCACACTTTGAATATTGTTCAACAATTCTGTTCAATGCAAAGCAAAATGAGATACAACAATTACAAAAACTACAGAATAAATGTATGAGAGTAATACTGAAATGTATTAAATATACACCCATCCAGATAATGTTGGGTGCACTACAATTAATGAACATTAGACAGAGACTAGCATATAGAGTACTCGTTTTTATACATAGAATTAAGTTATGTCAGGCACCTTCATATTTAACGGACAAGCTAGTACAAGTAGGAGATACGCATAGTTATAGCACACGTAATGTTAAAGACTTTCATATAAGTAGATATCAACGAAGTCAAACAACAACAAGTGTAAACGTTGATGGTTTGAAACTTTATAATACATTACCCAATAGTATAAAAGAATGTAATAAACTAAGTTTTTTTAAGACGTTGGCTTATAAGCATATACACTTGAATTATTGAATTATTGACTTTAGAAGTTGGTTTGTAACACATAGGGTAGATCGCCCAGAGAATGAACACCAACCAGTAAATGAACAACGGTACGATTTTTTGCTTAAAATAAGAAAGCGGTTGCGTCAACATATTTTGATTCTGTTTAAAACGCATGCTGCATCTGCGTTTTATTTTGTGCCGTCATTGGTCGAATTATAACGGATAATGATGCATTATGGGAGATCCTCAAAAGACGATTGTGTTCAATGTCGAAAGGTTGGAGGCCATTTTGTTTAAGGTAAGTCACATGCATTCCTGTCTTTAAATCTATATTTGAGCATTAAATTTCAAAAATATTAGCAAACTTTGAATAACCAAGAAAATGCAAATTGATAAAGATACCATTTTTACAGTGGTAGATACATTTGTTTAGGAATTTCACAATATTATGTTGTGTTCGATTACTGGCACTTAAAAATGAATGGCCCCCAGTGAATGAACAGGCGTTCATTTACTGGGTTATTTGAGAATTATGTCAAAGCAAGCCAAAATCAGCCCTAAGCTATTGTACATATAGGACTATCTCTCAATTATATTATTTTTAATACAAATGTAACCAAACCAGTAAATGAACACCGTTCTTTTTTCCACTTCAGCATAGTTCAATCACTAGACAGGGTGTGTTCATTCACTGGAAAATTATATTTAGACACCTTTTGGTGTATAATAATTCATTGTTATTAATTAAATTGTTTCTTTTCTTAAAGATGTCTGAACGAAATCTCGCCAAAAAATATTGTCGATTTCGATACAAAGAGGAAGCTCTTGCTAAAGCTCTTCGGGACATAAAAGATGGCATTGAAACTTTAAACGGGGCTTCAAAAAAATATGGTATTCCTAAATCGACCCTACACAACAAAATAACTCAGAAGACGCCTAACATTAGGAAAATGGGTCCCCAGCCGGTTTTAAATGAATTAGAAGAAAATCGCATAGAACAGTGGATAACGGCTAAAGCGATGTTAGGATTTCCAATGCATCCATCTGAAATTAAAGATGCTGTTCAAAAAATTTTAACAGAAACCAGTCGTCCAAATCCATTTAAAGAAAACAGGCCTGGCGAAAAATGGCTAAAGTTATTTTTACAAAGACATCCAGATGTTGGAAAGCGTAATACGGAAATTATTTCCAAATCACGTGCAGCAGTAACCGAAAGTGCAATTAGAGGATGGTTTTCGGAAATGAAAACATATTTGATAGAACACGATCTTTTGGATATGATGGAAGATCCCTCTAGAATTTACAATGCCGACGAAACCGGGGTGAGAACTTGTGTGAAATCAGGGTTGGTATTGGGGCCGGTGTCAAAACAATTGAAAAATTTATATGAAGTCTCATCTGGAAACGAGAAAGAATCAATTACTGTTTTGTGCACCTATGGCGCATCAGGCGTTGCAGCTCCTCCTATGGTGATTTTCCCTTATAAGAGAATTCCGAAGGAGCTAGCTCTGTCAGTTCCAGGTGATTGGGCAACTGGACGCTCGGACTCTGGTTGGATGACCGGGGCAACTTTTTTTGAATATGTTGCGAACGTATTTTACAATTGGCTTATAGAAAAACAAATCACATTGCCGGTCATTTTATTCATTGATGGACACAAGAGTCACTACAGCATTGAATTGTATGAGTTTTGTATCGAAAAAAACATTGTTTTATATTGTCTTTATCCCAATTCGACTCATATTTTGCAACCATGCGATGTCACTATATTCAAACCATTAAAATCGGAGTGGAAGAAAGCTTGTCAAGCTCACAAACAAAGATCTAGTGCAGCTATAACGCGCCACAATTTCTGCCCTTTGTTTAAAGAAGCTTATGATAAATCATCACAGGCCAGTTCCATTATAAATGGCTTTAAAGCTTGTGGACTCTACCCATTAAATCCAGACAATGTCGGTTATTCTAAATGCATATCGTCCAGAAGGAAAGAACTTTTCCCAAAACAAGAAGTAGAAACTGATGGCTTAACTTTCCAAGACTACAAGTCCTGTTTAAAAGTAATAAATCACTTCTTGGGTGCAGCAAAAATTGCCGAATATGAGAATCTTGAAAACGAAGCTACAACCGAAGATACTACTTATAAACTTTGGAAGTTTTGTGAAGATTCTACGATTGAAAACAGAATTATTCCTTTGGCAGAAAACAAACTAGAATCCGATTTTGACAACGGAAATCCAGAATTTTCTTTTGATTTGACAGAAACATTCTTGAATGACTTGCCCCTTGAAATAGATGGAGTTTTATATTCGCCATACGGAAACGACAAATCTCTTCAAATTGACGACAACAGTATGCATGTACTAGATGCGATCCAAAGTATTTTTTCTCACTGTGAAAAAAAAAATAGTGATGATCTAACCAAGCAAAACCTTACTGATATTACGATAAAAAATCAAACTAGTCAACTAATGCGTGATGTAGATGTAGAAGAAAAGATATTTATGTGCCAAGTTATAATTGAAGCAATTCTAGACCACGTCTTTGAGGCTGTTGAAAAGAAGACCTTGGTTAACCCAAATGTGATTTATACCTCTGATACCAAATCGAGCGTACCTGAGAACACGGAAAGTGATAAAAAGATACAAATTCTTTCAGATATTATTATTAGAAAAAAGCGAAACACCGACGATGAAGTTTGGGCAAAACATTTACATTGGCCACATCAACCCGAAAAAGTTCAGAAACGGAAGACTAATAAACAAATGCCCTTCGCAATAACATCGTCGAAATGGTTGAAATTTTATGAACAACAAGAGAACGTGAAAAAAGAAAAAGAAGAAGCACTGAGGGTCAGAAAACTTGAAAGAGAACAGAAAAGAAATACCTCTGAAACTCCAAAAAAGACGGGGATTAAAAGAAAGCCAGATAGAAAAGAAGATGACCACAAAACGATAAAGAACAAAAAACTCAGAAAAGATGAGAAAACGAGTAACTCTCAACCAGAAAAAAAAGGAGTAAGTGAAAGAAAACAAACAAGAAAGGAAGTCGATGAAAACAGTAATAGTTCCGAAGATAACCTATTGGAAATAAAAGAGAAACAGACCACAAAAACTAAGAACAAATCTGAAAACGAACCTTCGATTAAGGAAGTAGGAGAAACTACAAATGTTCTGAAAGTGGGAGATTATGTAATAGTAGAATATGACAGTAAGCACTATCCAGGAATAATTAAGACAATTGACCAAAAGCAATATGAAATAAGCGTAATGGAGCAAACTTCCAATAAAAAATGGAAATGGCCAAAATGTGCAGACCAAATTTGGTACAAAAGGCACCAAATAGTGAAAAAAATTCCGGAACCTGAACCTTTAAATTCTCGACGCATTTATGACATCCAAATTTAGTCTTTTTGTTGATAACATAAGATTTTGTAAGAAATAAAATATTGTTCATTTACTGGTTGCCTTTTGTTCATTTATTAGATTTTAGTGTTCATTCACTAGATTTTGCAACTTTTTTGAATAAATAATTTTTACATAAGAATTAGAACAAAAAATCACTTTTTGGATGTGCTTAGCTTATTTGTAATATAATCGAGAATGTAACAACATTGGTTCTATTACAATAGATGTTAAAGTCGTGGTAAAATTCGCCACTCAAAGTGTAAGTAGTCCTTAATTGTTCATTCACTGGGCGATCTACCCTATATCAAATTAAGATGTTATATTTGAACATATATTTATCATGTATACATAATAGCAAATTGCTAAATAAAGACATTATTATTTTTATTATTATTATTATTAATAAGGGTCATTAATGTATGATTTTGAGAACGTTAATAACGGATGTAAATACATGGTCGACGGAAAATTAAATTTAATACATCATTGATTATTTATTAAATTAAAAAGAATAAATAACGAGGAATCAAATAATTTCGGAGTTAAAGTAGGTTATGCATGATAAAACTTACTTCCTAACTTACGAATTTGTAATATCAATGTCATAATTGTTAACGCTAACATTTGATGTTTGATTATGATCAGGGGGGGGGGGGATATTAAATTGAGATTGCGTAGACATCGTTTTACTTTTGCCTGTAGTTGGTAGGTGGCGCATATTAAGATCTGTTCACGCAATTTTAGGGTCAGATATGATACTTCAGCGCTTAGCTCGCAGAGCTGCCTGTTTTTGTTGGTTGTTATTAGTAACTATGGTAACTATATGTGGTATAGCTTTTTAAATATTTTTGTTGACAGTTTTTAGAATTATTAATCACAATTATAAAATATTAACTTATTTCTTAAAATTGTATGTACGTAAGTATTTATTCTGCATAATTCGAGTAATTTATTTATTTATTAGCACTTTTTTCTAGACATCCTAGTAATTATGCCGACAAGAAAAGGTTATGTGTCAAATTGTGACCAAAATGTAAAAGATTTCCATGCATTTCCACATCGAAAATCAATTCGTTTTCATGAGTGGTTGGAAGCTACAGATCCTAATTTAGTCAATGTTATAATGTAAGATAAATTTCGAATACTTTCTCCTTAATATTTTCAAATAGAAATGTTTTCATATAAAAATAAAATATTACTAAAAAATGAGGTGTGGCCACCACACGACTTTCTTATACGTATGAAAGTGTTACTTCCGGTCCGAATTTTGAAATTTCATTTATACAAAAAATATTCCAAATCCAACTCTAAATACTTTTGTACTCTTCATAAATATATATAGAATGCATAATTTACGACATATTTGCAAAAAATCGCTATTCGGTAAGAGTAAAAGTGGTACTTCCGGTCTGAATTTTGAAATTTTTTTTATACAAAAGATATTTAAAAGTGTGTTCTAAATACTTTTATACTCTTAATGTACTTGCCTATAAAGCATGACTTGCGTGATATTCGCAAAAAACTGATTTCCGATAAGAGTAAAAGACCTACTTCCGGTAGGAATTTCGAAAAACTTTATTAAAACAATTTTTCTCAAATTTAATTTTGAGTACATTTGAATTCTTTATAAATTTGTTTAAACTTAGTAATTGACGAAATATTTGCAAAATTCGATTTTTTCACTGAAGTAAACTACTACTTCCGGTCTGCCGATTTTGCTCAAAATCTAATCAGTTCTCAAGAGGGAGATTATATTCGTAAATACAAAATTTGGAATTGATATCTACAGCGGTTTGACCGCTATCGTGGTCACACACAGACACACACACACACACACAGACACACAGACACACAGACATTTTTTAAAAACCACTTTTTTGGTATCAGGGGACCTCAAAACGTGGACATCTGCAAAAATCTCGAGGTCGAAAATTTTCATCATCACAATACTTCCTTATACTACGTATAAGAAAGTAAAAAAATGAGGTGTGGCCACCACACGACTTTCTTATACGTATGAAAGTGTTACTTCCGGTCCGAATTTTGAAATTTCATTTATACAAAAAATATTCCAAATCCAACTCTAAATACTTTTGTACTCTTCATAAATATATATAGAATGCATAATTTACGACATATTTGCAAAAAATCGCTATTCGGTAAGAGTAAAAGTGGTACTTCCGGTCTGAATTTTGAAATTTTTTTTATACAAAAGATATTTAAAAGTATGTTCTAAATACTTTTATACTCTTAATGTACTTGCCTAGAAAGCATGACTTGCGAGATATTCGCAAAAAACTGATTTTCGATAAGAGTAAAAGACCTACTTCCGGTAGGAATTTCGAAAAACTTTATTAAAACAATTTTTCTCAAATTTAATTTTGAGTACATTTGAATTCTTTATAAATTTGTTTAAACTTAGTAATTGACGAAATATTTGCAAAATTCGATTTTTTCACTGAAGTAAACTACTACTTCCGGTCTGCCGATTTTGCTCAAAATCTAATCAGTTCTCAAGAGGGAGATTATATTCATAAATACAAAATTTGGAATTGATATCTGCAGCGGTTTGACCGCTACCGTGGTCACACACAGACACACACACACACACACACACACACACACACACACACACACAGACACACAGACACACAGACATTTTTTAAAAACCACTTTTTTGGTATCAGGGGACCTCAAAACGTGGACATCTGCAAAAATCTCGAGGTCGAAAATTTTCATCATCACAATACTTCCTTATACTACGTATAAGAAAGTAAAAGATATATTTCTAATTTATTACTAAGTTATTATATATAACGCACAACATTTTTTAAATATTCATCTTTACTTACATTAATAGCTTTTATTCTTCACTTTAAATGACTTAACATATAGCAATCTACTATTTTATCGCCGAACATTAAAAGTGATGAATAAAACCTATTAAGGTAAATACAAAATAAAATAGAAATTTCTAATATTTAAATTTCCCGGCTCATCGGTTTGATCAAATTTAGTACCGCCTGTAGTTGGCAGGCGGCGCTAAACATTGTCTAAACTTTTTACTATGAAGTTATACTATCTTCTAGTTAAAGGGATCTGTGGTTATGATTTGATTGTCAACGTTGATATTTCACATTACTTTAAACGTATTTCATCGATTGTTAATTAATTTTTTGATATAATTGTTTACTTTTAGAATGGTATTCATAATAAATCATTGTATTGTTATGGTTGAAGCATATTTGCAAAATGGACGAAAAATTGACGGTCTGTGACAGTACTCCGTTAACGATTGTTTGAAGGAATTTCAACTTGAATTGTCGGATGTTTTACAATTACAACAAATTTCAACATACTCATACCCACCTAGACAACACGATAAAATGGTTCAAACAATGGAGGACAACAATAAACGAAGACAGCAATAATCTTTCAAAGGAATTGGAAAACAACAGACAACGACATAACCATTAACACCAACACTATACCATGGAGTCGAGAAGTTAAATATCTGGGAGTATACCTGGATATAAAGCTCAATTATAACACATACATAGCAAAAACGATAACCAAAATCAAACAAACAAGATATCAACTATGGCTTCTTATAGGCAGAAAAAGCAAGCTGAACACGAACAACATAATCCTACTTTACAAACAACTACTACGCCCAATATTTATATATGGATGCCCAATACGGGTACATACGTGCAAGACCAATAAATTGCAAATTATACAAAACACCAGTCTCAGAATGATAGTAAATGCTCCATGGTATATGAGAAATAATAAAATATTGAATGAAACAAATACCCAACCATCATTGACTACATCATGGTAAGAGGGCTTAGCTTCTATAACCAGATTGAAAACCACTCAAACCAAAATCTTGAAAGAGTACTCGCATACGATGGAAAGGAAAACTTCAAACACAAAAGACCTAAAATGGTTCTACTTTAATACCCCTCCCTAAATCTTAATCAAAATAAAGATAAACAATAACTAATCAAACTCAACTCCAATATTCCAAGATTCACCGCACTCACATGAAGAGTAAAATACTAAATAGTCTAACTCAAAGCCACAATAAAGAAGAAGTAGAAGAAAATTGATCTTCGAGCTATATGAATTTACAAATGCGTAAATTAGGAAATACGTTTTTTCGTGCACAACCTACTTCGACTCCGGATTTATTTCATCAGTCGTATATAAATATTGCAATCTTAAGAGTATCAGGTGTACCTTATAATCGAATTGTTTGAATTCGCGTAGGCTGATAATTTTCGGAAGATATTCCGAATGATTATGAATTGCTTTGACCGATCGCGTTCGTTGTGAATGTGTAGATATGTCCACTTTCACTACTATATTAATGCTTATACAAAGCGGATTGCAAATGTCAATGAGTCTTTTGATGTCGCCAATGTTTAAACACCGTGAGGGAATGCAACGGCTTGTCATTTACAGTATTGGTTAAAAGAGACGCGCACATATCATACACGGTTACTAAAAATAATCACTTTAAATAATATCTGATGTGATTATTTGATTATATAATGCTTGACTTTTTATTTTGTGAGGGAAAATAAAATGTTATTCGAGCCAATTTTTCTCGCATGAAAATATTTAAGGTATAATTCGGTAAATTTTCACGAGATGGCACCACAATCCTTCACAACTGATAATAACCATTTTTACTTTCTTATACGCAGTATAAGGAGGTAATGTAATGACGAAAATTTTCGACCTCGTGATTTTTGCAGATGTCCACGTATTGAAGTCTCCTGATACCAAAAAACTGTTTTTTACAAAAAAATGTCTCTGTGTCTGTCTCTGTGTGTGTCTGTCTTTGACCACGATAGCGGTCAAACCGCTGTAGATATCTATTCCAAATTTTGTATTTACGTGTATAATCTCCCTCTTGAGATCTGATTAATTTTTCAGTAAAATCGGTATACCGGAAGTAGTAGTTTATTTCAGTGAAAAAATCGAATTTTGCAAATATTTCGTCAATTACAAAGTTTAGACAAATTTATAAAGAATTGAAATGTACTGAATTAGATTTAAGACAAATTATCTTAAAAAAGTTTTTCAAAATTCCAACCGGAAGTAGGTCTTTTACACTTATCGAAAATCAGTTTTTTGCGAATATCTCGCAAGTCATGCTTTCTAGGCAGGTACATTAAGAATATAAAAGTATTTAGAACTTAATTTCCAATATCTTTTGTATAAAAAAAATTTCAAAATTCGGACCGGAAGTATCACTTTTACTCTTACCGAATAACGATTTTTTGCAAATATGTCGTAAATTATGCATTCTATGTACATTTATGAAGAGTACAAAAGTATTTAGAGTTGGATTTGGAATATTTTTTGTATAAATGAAATTTCAAAATTCGGACCGGACGTAACACTTTCATACGTATAAGAAAGTCGTGTGGTGGCCACACCTCATTTTTACAAAATGTCTGTGTGTCTGTCTCTGTGTGTGTCTGTCTGTGACCACGATAGCGGTCAAACCGCTGTAGATATCTATTCCAAATTTTGTATTTACGTGTATAATCTCCCTCTTGAGATCTGATTAATTTTTCAGTAAAATCGGTATACCGGAAGTAGTAGTTTATTTCAGTGAAAAAATCGAATTTTGCAAATATTTCGTCAATTACAATGTTTAGACAAATTTATAAAGAATTGAAATGTACTCAAAATTAGATTTGAGACAAATTATCTTAAAAAAGTTTTTCGAAACTCCAACCGGAAGTAGGTCTTTCACTCTTATCGAAAATCAGTTTTTTGCGAATATCTCGCAAGTCATACTTTCTAGACAAGTACATTACGAATATAAAAGTATTTAAATTATAATTTTAAATATCTTTTGTAAAAAAAATTTCAAAATTCGGACCGGAAGTACCACTTTTACTCTTACCGAATAGCGATTTCCTGCAGATATGTCGTAAATTATGCATTACATATATATTTATTAAGAGTCCAGAAGTATTTAGAGCAGGATTTACAATATTTTTTGTGTACATGAAATTTCAAAATTCGGACTGGAAGTAGCACTTTTACTCTTAGCGAGTAGCACTTTTTTTCGAATATCTTGCAAAGTATGCATTCTATAACGATTTATTAAGAGAATGAAAGTACTTAGAATAAGATTTTGAATAAGTTTTGTATAAAAAAATTCTTAAAATTGTATAGTTTGAAGCGCTCATACGTATAAGAAAGTCGTGTGGTGGCCACACCTCATTTTTTTAAATGGGAAAAATATTTCCAGCCTGTTTAGTTTATAGGGAAATAATATGTTTTATTAAATTGTATAAATTCATATATTAATTTTACTTTCTTATACGTAGTATAAGGAAGTATTGTGATGACGAAAATTTTCGACCTCGAGATTTTTGCAGATGTCCACGTTTTGAGGTCCCCTGATACCAAAAAAGTGGTTTTTAAAAAATGTCTCTCTCTCTCTCTGTGTGTGTGTGACCACGATAGCGGTCAAACCGCTACAGATCTCAATTCCAAATTTTGTATTTACGAATGTAATCTTCCTCTTGGGAACTGATTAGATTTTGAGTAAAATCGGCAGACCGGAAGTAGTAGTTTACTTCAGTGAAAAAATCGAAATTTGCAAATATTTCGTCAATTACTAAGTTTAAACAAATTTATAAAGAATTCATATGTACTTAGAATTAAGTTTGAAACAAATCGTCTTAAAAAAGTTTTTCGAAATTCCAACCGGAAGTAGGTCTTTTACTCTTATCGAAAATCACTTTTTTGCGAATATCTCGCAAGTCATGCTTTTTAGACAAGTACGTTACGAGTATAAAAGTATTTAATACATAATTTTCAATATCTTTTATATAAAAAAAATTTCAAAATTCAGACCAGAAGTACCAGTTTTACTCTTATCGAATAGCGATTCTTTGCAAATATGTCGTAAATTATGCATTCTATATTTATTTATGAAGAGTACAAAAGTATTTATAGTTAGTAACACTTTCATACGTATAAGAAAGTCGTGTGGTGGCCACACATCATTTTTTTACTTTCTTATACGTACTACGTAGTATAAGGGAGTATTGTAATGATAAAAATTTTGACATCGAGATGTTTGCAGATGTCCAGATTTTGAAGACCCTGATACCGGAAAAGTGGTTTTTGATTTGCAGTTTTGAAGTTGACAATCTAGCCCCAGACTTGCAGAAATTTGCAGTCTTGTGTGGCTGTCTGCTGTAGTAATGAAGTTTGTTTTGTTGCGCTGATGTGAGTAGTTGTGTCATTGTGCTCTTTATTTAAACAAGTGTACTTACCTATATTATTTGACAATGCCAAGAACATATACACGGGTGCTAGAACTTTTAAAATTTGAAGCCTTTTGAGAACTCTCTTTGGTCTAGCGATGTGTGTTTAATGGTTTCTTTGCATCTTAAGAAGGTTTGAAGTAAATAGTGGACTAAGTGCCAAAATTATTTTTTTTTCTTTTATACTTAAATTTAGCTATGTGTGCATTCGAAACAACATGTATACAACGCTAAGTCCCACTGCTATAGGATTTTGTTTAAAACATGACCAACAGAGTGCGTAATTGTCAATCACCATATTGCGGTAGTGAAGAAAACTGTTGGTCGCACATCACTGTATATAGAAAGTCGAGTTGAAAAGTATATTTGGTATAAAAATGCCAAGTTAAAATAGGTGACCTGAATTTCCACCCTTGCTAATAACATTTCTAATATATTTTTCATCATATGCTTAAGAGAATCTATAAAGTACCGCTGTGCCCTACTTTATATTCGAACATAATTCTTCACCTTCGGAAGTACACTCAGTCAAAGGAGAGAACCCTTTTTCCGTAAAACTCCCGACCCATTCAAGTCCTGATACGTGTTTTTCATACAGTTCAAACACGGTCACCGAACCACGGCCTAAGATATAATCAATAAAGCTTATCTCTCTAAGATAATAACATCGAAAATAATTTAGAATGACAGAGGGGGCAAATCGCGTTACCTCTCTTGTTCTCTCTCTCTCTCTCTCTCTGTTTCGTTTAATATCCACCCAGCTAATAATTCCTCTACATCTAATTAATTTCCTCTCAGCTTATACAGGGCATCGATTGCGTTTCACTTGATGTAACATTAAATGTGCACGCCTTAGCGCTTAATTTGTCAAAACGTCAGGTTCACGAGAGAGATTGGCTCCCTCATTCGGTGGCATTTAAAACAACAAGACGGCGTAAATTTAGAGAATCTGGACCGGTTCATTTTTCATCTTATCTCGACTTCTGATGACACCGATGAATCTGGTTAAATTTACAGTAGCCGCTCGATTATGTGAAATAATTAAAACCTTACCTGTTCACAGAAGCGAAATGTCCACTCAATCGGATGTGCAGTTTAAATCGTTTATTTATATATTCAGTAACATCAAACAAACTTACAAATGAAGAATATACATGTACTATATGTATAGGTAAATACATACATGAATACGTAATGATTTAAAGAAGTCAATTTTGTTTGTTAAAACGACCGGTTAATTTCGTTTGAACCTTCTTTTGACTTAAACATCTTTGAACTGCGATTTCTTTTATTCTTCGCAAAGTTAGTAGATCTTCAGAATTAAGGATGTTTTGTTCTGCCCAAGAAAACACTATATTAAATCCTTGTGAAGCTTCGTTGGTAGGAATGTTAGTTGGCATTGGCTCATCATCCATTATTTCTTCCACATCTTCAATTTCAATTACATCATGTTCAAGTTCTTCTATGATATCCTTATTCCAGTTTTCTATATCTTCTCAGTTGTATGTTATGTTTCCGTTCACTTCCTGTAGTAATGCTACAGTTTCTTGAATGACCACTGCCAAGACGCTGTTTTTGTGATGTTCTTGTAGAATAGCCAGTGGAACATCTTCTGAATCAGAGTCGCTATTGAAATAATCTGATAAAATATTTTTCTAACACTTAGCAGTTATTTCTTCTTTCACATTATTCCATGCTAATGCAAGATGTGTAACATAAGATTTCTACTATAAAACAATTTTGTTAACCTAATGACATTCTGGTCCATGGGCTGTATAAGAGCTGTTACATTCGGAGGCATGTAGACAGTAAGAATTTTTCTATCATCAGAAACCAAGTTTCCTGCTGGCGGATGACTTGAAGCGTTATCCAAAAGTAAAAGAGCTTTTTGTGGTAATCCCTTTTGTTTCAAAAATCTTCGAAACTGCGGGACAAATGAATGATAAAACCAATTTTCAACTAACCCCGACGTCATCCAAGCATTTTTCGCAGTTGCGTATTCCACTGGAAGTGAAAATTTCTTAAAGCATCTTGGATTTTTGGCACATCCAATCACTAACGGTTTGATTTTATGTTCACCGGTTGCATTGGTGCATGCAAGAAAAGTAACTCTACAAGGCCCTTTCTGGGAGTCATTTCCAAAACAAGCCTGTTTTGGTCGGCATTGTGTCTTCATGTGTTATTTGTACCTCCTGTATTTTCTTTCGAAGATAAATCTTGAATGGCATGCTCCGGAGCAGATGATAACTTTTCTCCCGAAATTTTTAAATGTCTTGTTGCAAATCTTCGTTTAAATCTTTGGCTCCATGCGTCACTAGCATTAAAATTAGGGGTTTCAGCGATAGTTTCATTGATAGTTTTTACTTTTGTTTTTAAAAGTTCAATCGAAACCGGTCATACTTGTGTACAAAACCATGAATATATGTTTTTTCCATTCGTGGCATTTTACAGGATTTTAAAGTTTTGCTTTTCTGCATTTTACTGCCCTTTCATGTTACTTTTAATATGTCTCGTTTCTTATTTTTGATTGCACATACTGTGGATTTGGCAATCCCGTACTTTTTAGACAAATATGTTACACTGCTTCCATTGTCCAGACTTTTTGAAATTTCACATTTTTCGAGTAAACTTAGCACTTTCCGCTTCATTTTTTTATTGTAAACGCAAGAATACTCAAGCACAGTACGCGTACAACATCAACAGAACCAAAAATGAGGCGCCATAAATTCCCGGCCTGACAGGCATATACAGGTTCAAACGTGTTCAAACTCCGTCACGTCATGCATGCACATACTCGAGGTATACACTATAAATATGACGCTTCGAAGCCTAGTAGTTTTTAGTAACCTGCCAACTAACGTGACTAGCGCACAAAAATGTCTGAAGTAACGGAAATTGAGTACCGCGCGATCATTAAATTTTTAACAAAAGAAGGGCATACACCAGATACACGCAAAGAGTTGACTGACCGTATAGTTGAACCTACTGATTCTCTAAAGAATGAATTGGTAACAATTAACTGGCATCATTCTATGACATAAACAACAGTTGCTTGTTTAGAAAATGGCGGTTCACAATTTGAACAATTACTGTAATTTTGTGTTAATTATCTATCAATTTATGAATAAATTTTCTTTTATAATTTTTTTTAAAATTAAATTCCTTCAATATCTACGAAACAAAGAGGAATTCACTTATAGGTTATATAACATTTTTTGATTGTAATGACCCCCGAAATATATGGGATAAGTTAGTCGGCCGAGTCGCGGAACACTCTGTATAGGATGTTAGATTTCAAAAAGTATAAGTATGGACAGCCACCAAGTTATGGAACACTCTGTATAATTCAAAATATTTTTAAAATGTGCTCCTAATGAGCAGCTATCAAAAGAAAAAAGCCGCTTAGCAATATCTCTACTCTTAAAGGCATAATCGGCCTTACCCCGGAGATGATTCATCCTGTATAAAACTAAAAATTTATTAAAAAGAAAAAAGATCATATCAATCAAATAACACATTATACGATAGAAACGTAATATTTCACGAAACAATACTTCCAACAAAACTCCTCGTAATAATCGTTTCCAAGTATTTGTCATCGACACAATGAGTTCCGATTAGCCCATTGTCAGCCGTCGAGTATCTATATGCCAATAATGTATACATATATAGTACATACATAACTCGTCCATTTCGGAAGTATAAAATCAGAAATTCTATATATATTATGTATATTATATACTGTCCCGGCGTTAAGGCTCTCCCCTGTCTCTCCTTCCTTCCAATAAAGCATCGACGGGACACAAAGCTCGTCAGAGATGCGGTAACACGATAATAGCATAATTTCCAGCTCATTTTGCGAACGGCACGGAATGCGTGGAGACCGTATTGTTCCGTGCGTTTGTTTCGTACGCGCCCGGCACGACGTTTTGCATAGATGCGGCTGTTATTTTAACACAATGTACTTCAATTTGTGCGGGAATAATTCCGAAACAAACATGCGCCGAGCCTCAGAACAGATAGACAGACAGGCCCGACGGGGTCTTTGTCTGTGCCGTTTCCCTTCGTTTAACAAAGTAGCTTTTACGAGTCCGCTTAATAGAAACACGCGATAATATTTCTACAATAAACTTCTCTCGCTGCGAATAACCGATTCTATAATGATGATCCATCATCAAGGGGAAACGCTGATAGTACTGTTTTGCGCCCCGAGTTGAATTATTGTAATTTAATATGGTGATTGTTAGGAATTTAGAATGAAAATCGTAGTTTGTACCAAGGACGGTATACAACTAAGGATGGTCCAATCCAATCCCGCATGCATATCTGTCAGTTTCCTTACCTATCGTCATTTTTGTTTTAATTAGTATTTAATCAATATAACCACTGCGTCATAATGACAGGTTAATTTAACTACATTTCTTGTATATTTGGCTAAGAATTTTAATATATATAACCCAGAAATGAAATTTTAATTTATAAATATATATATATATATTGGGGAAACCAGCAATTGAAACAAAAGTTTTTTATTTCATGGAAATCTGATTCTTTATATCGATATTTCGCACATTAAACACCTGTGCTTTATCGGGATTAACTAAAAACAACAATGGTAAAATATGATGTATTTTACCATTATTGTTTTAATGTGCGTAATATCGATATAAAGAATCAGATTTCCATGAAATAAAAAAACTTTTGTTTTATTTGCTGGTTTTTTGATATATTTATGTAGTATTATAACTTTTTCTTTTTAAATTGTTGCAATTCACTTTTTCTTCAATTATATATAGCAATATAGATATATGTTTGTTTATGTATTCTATCAATTTCTAATTATTTTAGCACTGCTATAGTGTAATTATCGGAGAAAATTATTAATTTCCCGATAATAACACTCGCATCTTTTTCGAATTCGAAAAATTCTCTTCTTATTTATTTATTGTCGCCTTAACGATCTCATAATTTTTAAATTTGACCAATCAAAATAATCCACAAGATTTTCTTATACAACATAGATTTTAAATCTATTTGAATACCTTAAATACTTCCTAAAATTAAGAAACTTTTAGTACATCAAAATTTATTTCTGTCAACTTTTTTTTACAAAATAAAATTACACATCATAATACAACAATTAATATTTAAATCTCTTCTTTTCAGATTTTGGTGAAATTCAAAGCAAAATGAAACTACTCAATTAAATATCAATAAATCATGCTTTAAGACATTATCAACTAAATCTCTAAATAAATTATTCCAATTTAAAATCTCTTAATACTCACAAATTATTAATTTCCTTCCATGATGTTCATGTCTTTTGATTTCTATTAGTTCTAATATTGCCCGTGATTTAGCATTTGTTTCTACATGTAGGATTTTGGTTTTATCAAAGGCAAAGGAATGTGATATGTCCTTCTGATGAAGACAATAAAATTTGTCGAAACGTTAACCTTTTGATTATTACTCACCACCTATAAAAACTGCATTCCAAGAAAAAAGAAGACACACAAAATACAATTTTAAGATGGCTAAGAAAAGGAAAGCAGCAAAGATATTTATCTTGTCAATAAAGGAAATATCGCGGATACATAATAAAAAGAGGAGAAAGACTATCGGGTTATTCCTCTGTAGTGCAACCGCAGAGACGTGTTTCAGACTCGTTGGTCATCGTCAGTACGGTATAGCTAAGGAATAAGGTGGGATATCCTTGGAGATAGAAACAAAAGGAAGACCACCGGGAAGACAGACCACCAATTGCAGCTTAAATGTCAGAAGATTTGAGTGACAACAACGGACGATGAGCAACGAGTCTGAAAAACTTGTCTGCGGTTGCGAAAAAGCGATGTTAAATTATTTTTTAAAGTTTACCATCGTCAACAGCAATTAAAAACTGCTAATTTGCTCTTTTAACCAGTCATAGCTCTAAAGTTAGCAATAGTGCCGAATTAATTTAAAACAAGCTGTATATAATCGTTGGTGCGTCTGTTAGTAATCGTCTAACTTCTGAACGACTTGACCAATTTCAGTTATATTCATATAACATATTTATTTTGTCGAGATTATGGTTCTTAGCTATGCTAGGATACGATAGGTTGCACTGTAATCACATTATTAACAAATTCTAAATTTATGGATCAAACAGACTCATATACTCGTATTCGTTTAGTGCCAAAAAAGAAAATTACAAAATCTGGACGCGCTAAGTGTCGCTGTGGTCGAGTAATTATAATTATATTATACAGGATGTCCCAGAAATAAAAAGACGGAGTAGCAGAAATCGGAAGCTAGATTGTGTAAAAACGTACCCTCAAAATATCAAGTCTTTATTCGTGAGCAGACGGCAGAAAAAAAAATAATAAAGAACTCAATTGGCCTTACGCCGACCCTGGACTAAATATCCACCTGCTTCACTTTCACAATCGGTCCTTTTCAGGACCACCATATTACTTGTGTTAAAAAAAAGGAGGAGGAATAGATACTTCATAATAAATGTCAAACCATTAATTACTTTAATTTTACACCTGCTAGAAAAAAATAATTACATTCTTGATATTTACTGTTACTAAAAAAGCTACGATTTATTGAATATTTTAAAATAATAATAATCAGCTGTTTCCGACTACAAACACATTAAAGAGCAACAACCTTCCTATTTTAAAAATAAAAACAATCTTTTATTGTCTGCAATAAAGTGGCTCGCCCATCTGGGTCAACAATCGACTACATAGCTGCGTTATCTAGACGCATCGTTCAAAAAATATGTTTTATATGAACGAGTAGGATTTAACGTTTTCTTCCCGTTTTATACAAATAAAAGCGTATTTTTCTATGAATGCGTGTTCGTTTCTATTTACAAATGAGCATTCTTATGTGTATTTATAAACATACATTCTGTGCCAGGTCCGTAATGTAATTTTCTTATCTAAAAAACAACACAGAAAATTAAATTTTTAATTTCTTCGTTATTGCGGTATATTTGGGCATGTTTCTGTTCGGACTTTACATACCTTTACATTTATAAATAAAAACAAATCTTTCACGTAAAAAACTGGATGATTCTATCACTTTGAAACATCTAAATCTTTTAGTATTCACGACGATTCCAATATTAGGCACATCAACTGGGACAGCTGTATATAGTTCACAGTATAATGACTATGAGATTATTGCGATTGTTTCTAGTAATTGAATTTCGTAAACAATCTGCAGAGCGGACTGTCTGATTCAATTATTACCACTTACGTTGTAGCAGAGATAATGATACCCAATATACAAACCTCTTTTTTCCCTCTACATCTGATGAAAGAAAAAAGTTCTTCCTCAGCCGAGAGGAGGGCATTCCAGGAAACCCTCTATATATCAGCGGTGGCATATTCTAGTGAATTATTGATCCTACAAAAGGAAAATTGCGCTTACCGCAGAGTACAGCACTCGCTGTATTTGTAAAGTGGCAGGGACAACCGAACTAAAGCGACACGAGAACCCATGAGAGAGATTCCTTTTCCCGTTCTTTCACGACTTCCCTTCCTTCACACTTCGTCCATCTATTTTTCCGTAATCGCCTCTTTCTTTCCTCACTCATGGTCCCATTCGATTATCAAATCTCTCGAATATATAGAAGGGAAAGGGCTCGCCGGAGAACGTTGGCTGAATCGAAAGGATAGGTAATCGGTAACTATGCCCGATTAACGGTCATAATAAGCAATTAAGGCCGCTCAGTTTTGATTTATTATGTTGCCTGGGGTTTTACTAATTGATTCCGATAATGAATCCGGCGGCATCGTCTTCAATCAGATGGGCGTTTCGAGACGACGGTGCACAATATTCGGTTAATGATAAACTTGTTCCGAGGATAATTATAGCCTCCGGTGATGATGATATTCTTAATGGAAATTCAAATTATAATTTTTGAGATGGAAATTTTTGGCATTAAACGAAATTGTTATATACAATCATAGGCGTGCGCACAGAGCGGGAGGGGGGGGGGCAATGGTCCCTCTGCTGGTAGTTGTTAAATATCTGATAAATTCATATAATTTTTTTTTTGTGTTTCGTTATTTGAGAAATAGGATTTTTAGAACTGCTATGAATAATTTACAAGAATTGCAACCAAGATATGTAGAAGAAGCAACCATAACGTCGAAAAAGATGTCAAATTCAGCACCCTTTGTTGTCAAAATTGTAATTAAATCCTTTTAATGAATAACCTTGCAGTTTTATCATTTTGAAATTAGAATAAGCAGATCATAGACTGACAACTTTGACAGAATATCTGAATTATTTTAAGACTATATGTAAAATACGGAAAAAAGGTAATAATTTTACAGCCTATGGGTTCAGATGGCACGTAGATGGACAATGTCTACCTCGCGGCGATGTTTAGAAGTATGTTCAATATCGAGGACATCCTGGATGAAACTTCAATTGGGAGTCTGTCTTCTGTATATGTCTCTGATTTATGCTCTTTGTCTCTAAGGTTATCCCGTGCTATCACTTGGTTACACTGCACTGATGAGAACCAGTAAGTTTGAGGCACGTGTCTGCAGTTGCCTGATATTTATTTTACATAAAGGTAAATAAAAAAGAATACATTTGACGTTTCGACAATTTAATCTTGTCTTTTTCAAAAATTTTTTGTTTAAAATTATATTTTACATTTCATCTGTAACAATTAGAAGAATTCTTTGTTAAAACTTAACTCTATTTCAAGACAAAAAAACATTTTTGAAACTCCCCACAACATTTTAAAAATTTTTTTTGTATATAAATCATTGATAATTTATCCCTGCTATAAACATTCCTTTTTGATAGGATGCATCTGTAATTAAAGCATTATTTGTTTAATTTAATTTGTTCTTGTGATAACCTTTTGTTTATTTCCCCCCTCTTGAATTCTTTATAGTCATATCATGTTTTATTAAAATAACCAACAAATAAAAAACCCAAAAAACAGCACACTTGCCAACAATATTTCTTATATATACATTTCTTTTCCTTGTGTTATCCGATGTTTTTCATATTAATTTATAGTGCTGTACATTTATTCATTAGTTCTTCGTTTTCTATAAGTTTAACTGTTATGAGAAACTGTTGAGTGTTTATTCATAAATGTACATGCACAGTTTATTTATCTACGATTTAGGTCACCAATCTTTGTCGTTATATACGTTTCTTATATGTGGTTCTTTATTTACTTCAAGGTTGTTGTTTTATACATTACGACAATTTTTCTTTTATTTATATTTTGTTTAAGCTTAAAATTTTACAAAATGTGAATCATACAAGGTGTGTTAGTTTAATTTGTCTAATTATTGAATTAAAGGGACGTACATTTTGGACAAACCATCTATTTCACTTCTATCATTAATTGAACTGTTATTTCTCACTATCTGTATCATCTCCAAAATGCCTCTTGCTTTAGTATTGCTTTCTTTTATTAAAATTTTGGTATTGTTAAAATTAAACGAGTGTTTGGAATTGGTTTGATGTTTCTTAAGTGCAGTGTTATTTTTTGCATATTTATGTCCCTTTATTCTTTCTTCCAAAAGTTGCTTTGTTTGTCCTATACAGCATGTGTAAAAGCATATTGGGGATAGGATATATGTATACTATGCATACCGGCAATAATGCGCAGGTCGTGTCAGTAGTAAAGTACGATTATAGATAGCATTTCAGTTGCTATATATATGTTCTGCTCGTTAATGAGGAATAACACGGGATAAGCTTGAAGACAAATATATACAGGTTCGGCCTGTTTTTACCTTGCATGCGAGCTAAAAGTCCATGTATTGAAACGAACGTTGTTGCCAATATTTTCTCTACTTCAAAAAAGTGGGGACGCTAGACGACATGCCGACGCCGATACTATCATTACGGCAAAACCACTAATCTAGATCTCATCGTTACACACTTGCAGTTTATGATATTCGCCGTATGTATATTTGTTGTGTAGGTACGGTTTGACAACTCCTGTTGTGTTATGTACGGGAAGCCGCATGCAAGGTAATCGAAGACCAACTCTGTATATATTGTTTCCCCTTTTTATTCGAATATTAAAATTCTAGTTAATTTACTAAACCCTCACTAATTTTTCTTAACGGTCATGCCTTGTATAATAGAAGCAATTTAGCTAATTCACCACGCTATTAATTTTAATTTTATCACGCTCAGGAAGTTAACAGAAATGTTCAAAAGTTTCGAACTTCATCTTTAAGTAAACTACACGTCTCTAATAGTTGAGCGTTAAATATATAGTTGATGTACGAACGTATAAACGGACATAGTTCAAAGTAATTTAGTCAAATAATCGTATTATGTTGGTAGACGCAACGAAGTGAATTGGTGAAGCAAAAACTTTTATACTCGATCAGCATTATCAGCATTACAAAGGGATTTCTTGCGAAACTTACAAGCATACCCGCAATAGTACATTGTTAAATTCAAATTATTTACGAAACGTAAAACTGCTAGTGAAGTAACAGCAGTGAGGTGAGATTAATAATAAGGTATTCATCACAGTGAGGGTTTTGAAATATTTATATATTGTAATCTATTCGCTTTAGCAGTACAGTTTAACGCTGTAAAGTGCAGCTGTTAATAGTATATTATGCAATGAGCATTTAATGATAGCTATTAAGACACGAGTAAGAAAATTACAATACGAGGCGAAGCCGAGTATTGTAATGAATACGAGTGTCTTAATAGCCATTAAATGCGAGTTGCATACACTATTTTTTCTACGACCCCATAATAAAACATTATTTTTTGAACATTCCATTTCATAAATTGAGGTTAAAAATTTTCCATGCACCTTTGCGAATTTAGCTGGTAATAAATTGTTCGTGGTTACTAAGGCTTGTTCCATAATTTCTGGTGGACTCAAATTTTACATTTCACTGTCATTATTCCTCATTTTTACCGTTTATATTTTCAAAAAAGCACAAATTTTAAGCACTTACTTGTAAATTGCAGAGAACTATCACATTTATTTAATTTGTATATCTGTCAGATATGCAGTCGCCATATTGAATATTGTTTGAATATTGGAATGTCGCATTCCTATTGGATATAAACTTGTATCGTAATGAAAAATCTGTATTCCTATTGGATATAAACTTGTATCATAATGAAAATCTGTATCGTAATGGACATCATTAAAGTACAGGTTCGGCATATCTAATAATACAATTAAAGTATGGGAGTAGAAAAAATAAAATAAATAACGATTAATATTAGAAGATACCAGACATAAAATTAAGCCAGTTCCAAAATTCACCAAAGAAATTAGTGAGTGTCAGTTACCACGACGCTAAGCTAATTTAAATATATACTTTCCAAACAAAGCTTTTTTTAATATACGTTTATTTAAGCAATTGCTATTATTTTTTACATTTTCTGACATAAAAATACTTGATTACTGTGACTTACATATATACCTTTATACGTAAAACGTATATGCATATATATATGCATGTGTTTGAGATACACACATACATTAAGTGCTATTGTCGACAATCAAACGCACAGACGCCGGTGTTTCGACCTACGAGGTCTCATCAGTGTGCGTGGAGATTCTCGACAATAGCTTCAAGACTTAAATCGCTGCTTATGTCATTTTAGCGTGTTAAATGCAGTGAGAGTATCACAGCGACATCTAACACCCAAAAGATGACACAGAAAAAAGCGCACGCACACTGATGAGACCTCATAGGTCGAAACACCGGTGTCTGTGCGTTCGATTGTCGACAATAGCACTTAATGTATGTGTGTATCTCAAACACATGCATATATGCATATACGTTTTACGTATAAAAGTATATATGTAAGTCACAGTAATTATTTACTGCTTGATGTTAGTTTTAACATCCATGTGGTCACACTTTTCATTTTCGTAAAAATACTTGGTTGTTTACATGAAACAATTTAACCCAATAAAAAAATAATAATAAGAGTAAACAGACTTGTGGACTAATATACTTACATTACATATATTACACAATGTCAGCATTTGTCTATTAATACATAAAATAAATTTAATACAAATACCAATTGTGCAACGTTTACTAACTAACCTACTTTAAATTATATATACACAATTTCGAATGTCTATAGGTAACTTATTATAACGTTTTTTGATGTTTGTACACATTTATATATAAAAAATTACTTATTTTTCTACAATGTATTATAATTATGAGTCTTGCACTAAATATACTTAATTTTAGACAGTTTCTCTCAAATGCTCTATAGTTAACATCCAAATCTATTTTTAATTTTACTACCATCCTTATACAATTTACACACTTCTCGTCCTCACTAACACCATTATCATAATCAATTGTACAGTGTTCACTTGCACACCTGCCGCATGCTTTAGTAACTATGTAATCCCTCGCAAAATGATTATAACTTGCAGAGTCATAACACCTTATTGTATTTATGTATTTATATATATCGTATTTCTTCCATCCAACATTAATTTTTTCTTTCTGTAGCATTTTTCCAAAATATGTCCGATTTTACATCAATTATTATGTTACCATAGTTCATTTTCCTTTTGCTGTGATACTTTTTATTTATCTTTACTTTTTCCTTTATATCACTTCCTAGTATTTTTAAGTCATCCTAATTAACAATTGCGCACATAATATCCTCTAGCTGCATGTTTATATATATATATATATATATATATATATATATATATATGTATTTGTAAATGAAAATATGAACACTTTAAGGTAGACCTAAACCTTTTAATGGAGTTGCATAAGTAATACCGATTGTCCTATGCTTATTGTTTACATTTTCATTCATACATATTTGATTTACATTCTACATTTGTGAATGTATTCTAAATGACAACCAGTTATCATATTGTTATTACTTTTGCTCATCATTTGCCACTACTACCAACGCAAAATTAACATTTACGCTTTTTTTTAAATAGAACACCCTGTATATTTTTCTTCTAAAGTAAAGTGTTTTTTATAAGCTTTTTAACGATACCATGTTTTCCCTATCCACACTTAGTATTTTATAGCTTATTAACTCTTATTATTAATAGATTCTAAATTTAAACGAAAAAAGTCGTAGTCACCTGTGAATTTTTAATTAAAATAATATCTGAATTTTTTGTCTGTCATTAGTTACGTTGTATTTACAAAATAACGCTGATACTTGTATTTCCTTTTATGACGAATTTCATGAAATGGTAAATATGATTTACGCATTGGGCGAGAACGAAAGAAACTGTTTATTAGCCAATAGGATTTACTGTCAACGTTATCCAAATGCAAGACCTCCTAGAATCGAAGCATTTCAAAAATTAAGACAACGTTTTGAAACATGTGGAAATATCGGTTATTCCCAAAAGGAGATTAAAAATCGAAGGGTTACTAATGAGGAAAATGAATTAATATCAATTGCATCATAAAGAAAAATAAGTACCATCCCTACCACATGTCATTACATCAGGACCTTCGTGGAAATGATTTTATAAATCGTTTAAGTTTTTGCAACATTATGTTAAACTAAATGAACTTGGACGCGAATTTTCAATCTTCGATTTTATTAGTGACGAAGCTATTATCTCTATTATGCAACAGAAAATCCCCATTGGGTCAGACAAATTGACTTTCAACATCAATGGTGAATTAATGTATGGGGTGGCATAATTAATTTACAAGTTGTTGGTCCTTATTTCTTTGAAGGAACGGTAACAGGAGCCATATACGAAAATTCAAAAGTCAGTTACCTAATTTATTGGAAAATGTCGATCCCGACACATGAAGAATAATGTGGGATCAGCATGATGGAGATGCACCACATTTTCATAGAAGTGTAAGAAATTTTTTAAATAACTGGTGTGAAGAACGATGGATTGGTCGGGAGGGTCCAATAGCTTGGCCTTCAAGGTCTCCTGATTTAACTCCTATTGATTTTTTTCTTTGGGGACATGTTAAAGAACAGGTTTATCGAAACATTCCAACCACACCTAATGACACGAAACAACGTATAATGGTCATTTTTGAAAGAATTGGACAGCAAACGCTTACTGATGTTAAAAACAATTTTCGCCGCCGCCTCGAATTGTGCATTCAACAAGACGGTGGAATTTTTGAGCATGTGCTGTAAATATGTTATACTTTTGCATTTTATTTATTTATTTAAGTTTTTGTATTAATCTAATAAATATTATTTTTTGTTTTTCAATATGTTGTAGTAATTTGTTATTATTAATAATTAAAGCTGACAGAAACTTAAATTCTTTTTTTTTTCGTTTAAATTTAGAATCTGTTAATAATAAGAGTTAATAAGTTATAAAACAATAAGTATGGATAGGTAAAACATGGTGTCATTAAAAAGCTTATAAAAAATACTGGACTTTAGAAGAAAAATATACAGGGTGTTCTATTTAAGAAAAAAAGCGTAAATATTAATTTTAATTTTGTTATTCCTGCAAATTCATTTATTTAAAAATAAATAAATTGATTATAGATTATTAAACTTGACGAAAGTGGAAAATTTCTTGCTTATACACATCTCAAAAATTTATTCAGGTTTCGTCTCGGAGTCTCCACAAAGTTGGACATGTTGAGACACAAAATTGCGAATAAAGCTACAACAGTAAGAGATACCCCTACACATTTTTATATCCATGTCCTTCTTTTTAAGAGTAGCATCTAAATATGCCAAAATATATGGGGTGTTCTATGTAAAAAAACACAAGTTTGTATCACAACTTACTTACGCAACACTCTGTATTGTTGAAAATAATTTTAGAATATGTACTTTAGGAGTGGCTACAACTTTTGTCTAAAACACTTTTCTTTAACTTTAATAATAAAGCCGTAATCTTCCGTCCTCGCATGGTCTGGACAGCCTGTATAATCTGTGGATTTTTAAGCTTAGGATCTAACACATATTTATTTATTTCTTCATTTGATTTTTAAGTATCTACCTTTTTGGATACAGCTCATTAATAATAATCTAAAAGTGTCACCAAATACAGGGTGTTGTAATTAAAAAATATGCCGATGACGTCATCACATTAATGTCGAATATAGAACATTAAAATTAAAAATCGACGTGTTTCAGGTTTTTTTTAAATGGCTTTTGCTTTAGCAATTATCGAATTTATTCCATACTTTACGGACACACTGTATATATATATATGTATGGTACATTATATAAATGCAAAAAAACTGCCGTAAAATGTAAATATGAAAAACTAAAATCGCGGCACCTCCACCAAAATTTTAAAATTATTATATATTTTAACCGAAGTATATGCATATAAAAAAGAAATAATAACACTGAACTTCGGTGCATGCTTTAGATATATGATGCATTAAATGATGAAAAAAAAAAGAAATTCTGGCGCCTCCACCAAAATATAATAATTAATGAATCGCATATGAAAAGAATGCAATTAAATTTTCATGCATGATTCAGTTAATTGTAATAATAAATGATAAAAACAAAAGCAATCCTGGCGTCTCTATCGAAATAACCTAACCATTTTCATTAATGGATTACTTAAATAAATAAGAAATGTTATAAAATTTCAGTGCATGCTTTACTTAATCGTAATATTAAATGACGAGAAAAGAAATTATAGCGCATAAACCAAAATATACTATGATGCTGTTTAATTAATGAATTGCATATGCAAGAGGAATGTAAAAAAAAGGTATGCAAGATTGAAGTCTGCAAAGCATTCTATAGCAAAATGATAACTACATAGAAGTGGTATGTTATATATGTAAATCTGTGGTTGTTTAAACAGCCAAAGTGCCATTGGCGTCAAGCCTATGTTTATGTTATGTCATGCGGCACGATGAAGATGTAGATGCCCTAGTAGAGATATGTTTTGTGAATAAATAAGTTTGTGTACATAAGCCAGATGTGTATCAGGCAAACGTGCATACGTGCACGAGTTTGTGTGTTTGTACCTACCGAGGCAGAGGAAGGTAGGTTCGCCGGCGTATTGTGTCGGATGCGCGGGCGCTCGATCTCCCGGTAACAGGTAAGGGCACTGCTGCTCCACCGTCTGGCAAACGCTGAGGCACGGTCTTACTCGTAGTCCAGGACTGACGAAATTAGGCACCAGAGAGCTGCACACCCATCGACGGTATGCTTCCTGCAATCGACAAATCAAAGAAAAACGCCCATTAAAACTTAATAAAAAACAACAAACGAATTGTTTTTATAAGTAAAAAACATAATTTAAATTTTAGTTTGTTGGTAATTGTACCAGGTTTAAGTATGATGCGGGAAGGTTGACTGACATGAACTGCTGAACAAAGTATGACCACAAGCACGTAAAAACATAATTCTTTTCTAAATTTATACCGGGTGTCCCAGTGGAGCGGCAAAGTCATATTCATGGTACAAATATATAAGGTATGCGACAATAACTTTGACTCAAATTCGTCTATTTCTGCGCTGAATACAGTTACGTCATAAATGTTGCGTCATCCATCATATGTTTGTAGTTTGTGTTTTGTTTATATTTAGATTTCGAAGAAGTTTTATAGTATTTTTTTGTAATTATAGTTATTATTTTATGTACTTAGTGCAGTTATTAAGTTTTGAAAATATTTTTGTTAATTATCATAATTTGATTGCTGTTGACAACTAATATTATGCTTACGAGTACTTTATTTTGAATTATTTACTATACAAAGTCCGATGTTGCTCAGGAAGAAAGTTAATCTGTAATACATAGTTCATGTGTCACCACTTTTACTAATTTCAAAAAATAAAGAAGTGAACCTAATATATATATATATATATATATAAATATATATTAATTTTTATTGGACGATTTGTAGGTCGTTATACTAGTTTTAAATAAAACTAGTATAACGACCTACAAATCGTCCAATAAAAATTAATATATATTTACTTATATGAGGTCAATAAAAATTTAATATCATATATATATATATATATATATATATATATATATATATATAGAGAGAAAATAAAAATTACTGTTTCAAACAGAATTATGGGCTGTAGATTAAATAAGACACAATTGTATTGATGTTATGTTGACGTTTCGATTTATTACAAAATCTTCTTCAGACCTGTTTTACAATGTAATGGGAGAAACAAAAATATAATTAGTTATTACATAATAGAATAGTGTTTAAGCTGTACTTACAAAAACATCTGTGTAGTTTACATAAAAATATTATGTCTATTATGCATCTCACATAAGGTCAAAAGTATATCTATTGTATTCGTGGATTGCATTATTTTTAATATTGTTACTTTAATATAACGTCAAATTTAAAAGAAATTATTACAGCACAATTTTTAAAAAACAATTTAAAACGCTGGACACAGCACAGTTAAAAAGAAAACGTGTCAATTAATGTTGCATACTTTAAGCGGTATTAAACTGAAATTTTACATGTATGTGGAAAAGATGCCAGGCCGGTATGAAAAACACATGAACATATGTTCAATATTTACAGTTGTTTTTTTCCCGTTTAAAGACATTAGTAAAGAAATTCGTCTCACCTCAACAGACGCGTATCCAGGACCTCGGCAAAAGAAATACCCCTTATTTACTACTCTGAAGAAAGCTTTTGTTTTACTTAGATGTTACGTAGATATGTCTTTGTATTTCTTTTCAATTTTGTGTGTCATATGCGGGATTAAACCTGAGTAGATAGTGCTAAAGTTGTTACAGTCGTTTTTGCTATTAATATTGGGATTCACGGTTCTAATTGCTAATGTTTCCAAGAAAAGTCTCCTTGACAAATTACTTTCGTGAAAAAGAATCTGAATGTTATTAAAAATAATATCATGATTAGTGTTCCTTAGGTGGGTAGCCAGAGTACATCTCCCTGGGTGCCTTTTGACGTCACTAATATGACGCGCGTTTCGTTCTTTCAGGCGTTGCTTTGTTTGCCCCACGTAATATTTGCCACAGTCACACTGTAAAAGATACACCACATTGCTGTTTGCGAGAGTACTAATTTTATCTTTTAGTGGTGTAAATAGCTTATTCACTGTGTTGGCTAGTGTGTAAGCAATAGGAATGACATCCCGAAAAAGCGTCTTAATTTTGTTCGTAAGATTGGGGATGTATTGGATGCTCTTATATTTGATTTCTGTGTTGCCATTAAGTTGAGGAATGATGGAACTCCCCCCAACCGCGCTTGCGTCCAACCTGTCACGGATATCAGTTGAGAAAAGAATCTTATTGATTGTGCTTGTGGGATAGTTGTTTAGTAGCAAAATATTTTTCAAAAATTTTAAGTCCTCCCTTATATAGTCTATGTGTGTTATTTTCATGATCCTGTTTTTTAAACATTTTATAAGATTTATTTTATATTTTTTTGGGCAGTTTGAGTTGTAGTTTATGAACCTGTTAGAGTTTGACGGTTTCCGGTACCACCTAAGCTTGACTGTGTACTTTTTATTATATATATATATATATATATATATATATATATATATATATATATATATATTATACTACTCCCTTTATCTGCTTACGTGGTAGTATTAATACTCAAACAAATTTACAATGATTTTAAACTAATTTCTTTAAAATATTATTATTTGTGCAATTTTTATCTTGATTCACTCTAAAAAATTAATTCTAAGTTGTACGATGATTATTTGTACACACTGTATCGACTTTTAGGTAAATAACTAGATCAGTGTAACTAAGTTCATATGAATTGTAAAATTTTTCGTGGGAAATTTATCTACTCTTACGGTAATATTTTGGGTTATGTTTACATTTAACTAGCTCGTTTATTTTATTATTTATGAGACTCTATTCGTTTCCAGGGCGTTCGGATTCTTGTGGTGTAAAATATTACTTTCGCATAAATGAAAGACAGTATTAACGTGTAAAAAATAAATATATTGAGTTCAAAAATACATAAAACAAAGTATCAAGGTTATAACTCAGGCAAATACCAGCAATACATAATAATAAAAAAAAATTGTTATGGTGAACTACTTAACTTCTCTTGGAATAAAAATCAAACCTTGAACAATAACAGGTATGTAACTAAATTTTTACTATTGAAACTATTTTTAGAAATGCATAATAAATAATACGTTAATTCTTTTGAACTGTTTATGAATGACCTTAAATAAAAACAACTCATGATAAGATATTGCTATAGGATAACTCTTACAAAAATAACTATAATTCTTATATTAAATACACATAACTTAATTTGGCCATTAAATTAAATTCTGAATCTTTTAATCGATGTTTTTAGATAAATTCTGTACGTACTTTTCAATATTTAATCTGTTGTGGTATTTTATTTTTAGATAAAGTTAGTTTGGTTCTCTCGCCTGGATTCTTCTATCCTGATGTTCCTCTTCTTCTTGATACTTTTCTTATGGACTGCTTATCCGCATACTTTTCGAAGATCTATACTTTTCAATGTAGGTATTATGTTAATTTAGCACTCTTAACACTATTCCCTTTCTATATTTTCTTTGTAGGTACGAGTAATAATTTTATATAATATATACCTTATGTTGGTATAATGTGAATGAAATTTTTATACAGATAATGTATATAATCGTAATAATAAACACGATATTACAAGGTATTTATACCATTACTTTAATTACCAATTTTTAAACTAAATTTGGAGAGCGTCTATTTTAGCGTCTTCTCCCAGTGAAAAATTAAATTATTCTCCAATTGTTTTTTCTTTTTCTTAATAATAATCATATAAATGCAACTTGGATTTCTATTTTTGAAGTGTGTATACTAAGTTGTCTAACTTTAAGTGGTTAAATATAAATATTGGTTTTAATTTCATATGACTGTTATAATTCAAATTTAACTTAATTTTAAGGCTTTATTTGACTTCTAAATTTTATTAATAATTTCTTAAATAATTAAATATCAATTTTTTTTTTAGCATTTGAGTCATTCTATAAATATTGTATCTTAAGTTGCCTAGTTACTTATTTGTAATCACATGTTTTACACCTATACGCCTTTGGTAGGTAAATATTAGTATAATATATATATGTTCAAAATGGACTGCCGAGGGTATTTCCTCAGCAATTTTGTTTCGAAGCATAAGCCCTAAAGCCTACAGATATTTAAGAAGACAATATCCACTGGCAGACTTTTCAACATTAAGAAAATGTGTGAGAAAATTGGAATTGAAACCAGGTATTCTTATATCAACAAAAAATAAAAATTAAGAAGAAAAACATTAAATATACCAATAAAAAAGCAACGATATCTGTTGTTTTATTTATTACCTGTAAATTAACAATTAATAAACGAAAATCCTATATTAAACCAATAGTTTCCGTACTATTATACTTTCAACTTTTGCGATATTCATTGGTATCAGTAATTTAAAGCAATATACTAGCAAAGATGCACATTTTCAAGTCATAAATTTATTTTTGTTATAAATTACTTTGTCAGTAAAGTAATTACAAATTGTATTATCAAACGACCAAAACAGGTTTCTTAAACCAAAGTACCACATAATATCCAGTGGAAGCTATTTCATTAATACAACCTTATTATTTTGCTTTATGAGTTTTTAAACAGGTAATTTCTAAAGAAATTTTATTTTAGTTACACATTCGTAAACAACTGTGCTATGTATTATGTTTATTTTATTATTCTTTATATAGCAATCTATATACTATTACATCTGCGGTTATTCAAAAGTAATCTTTCTTTTCTTAATATCAGTGGTAATGACGTAGGTGTTCCAATTGATGTCACAAAGAAGCTGCGCTAGAACATACCTTATATATTTGTGTCATGGTCATATTATTATGGCGACTTTTCGTTAAAAATTGCACAACATTTGAAAAGTTGCTATGAAATAACGATTAACGATGAACCACCTGTAAGGGCCTCAGTTAGTAGATACGTCTTTTCAGTACGTGAAATTAATGTTTATTTCGACATATCTATACGCATGTTCTTTAGAATTACATACCATTGGCAAAAGTTAAGAATTCTATAAAAAATTAGTGGGAATGGTATGTTTATATGCCATTGAAAAGTACTTAAAATTTACTATTTAAAAATATCTACTTTCTTCTGCCTGTGGGCGATATTGCGAAAGCTACAGAATATTATATCTGAATAAACCCGATTACGACTTAAAAATATGAGTTGCCATGACTTGCACTACACATAGCATAACTAGAATTAATCGAAAAGAGTTACTTCTAATATTTTCCTTTTACAAATAAGTAATTTTGAATAAAATTTTAAAACTAATGAAAAGTTTGGAAGTTCATGAATTAGAAATAGTATAAAAAATATCGCAGTCACTCTGTCAAAAATTGTTTGAACGCCAAACTTGAATTTATAACTTCAGTTTAAGGAAATTATCATAGATGAATTTACGTTAAGTGCAAAATGAAATATTTAAAATTGGAATTAATAGTCTATCTTTTGGGGGAAAGTGATCGAAATTGTTTACTTGTATTATTTTGATGACAATTATAACAAACGTCAAAATGTAATTACGACAAATATGCCAAAAGGTGTAAGAATATTATTAAATATTACAGCCCAGAAGTGACTTTTGTGGGTCATTATACTTGGACTTGTTTCGTGTTTTAAATTTCTTAAAACACGTTGTTCTGGAAAACGTGTTTTAATTTAAATAGCTATTTTTAGTCTAGGGTTTAGATATTAAAAAGATGACTTAAAATATGACCAACAAAAAAAATATTTTTCAGATTTATACTAGGCAACAATATCGCAACATGTATGTATTAACTCAAAACACCTATTTATATATTCATCTTGACTACTAATCTAGCTCTAGCAGTGTAGACGATAATTAACAACCCGTTTACTGGAATATAGTTTGTGTTGTACGATGTTGAACTATTCCCTATTAGTCCAGTACACTGCTTTAATCACTGATGTTAATAATAAAACATGAGTGCAAGTAAAGTCGGAACAATTAGTTCGCAGATTACATTGTACATCAGTTGTAGCCGGACTGAAGATGAAATTTACACAATTAATTGGGAAAAGTAGCTTTATATATCCTATGTACATCTCTTGAATAATATATGTAATTTTATGGTCTTAATCCTGTTAGCTAAATTAATTAATTAATACCTCCCCTTAATCCTGGGAATTTGTAAAACAAACAAACAAACAAAGGGGCCGCGGCAAAAGACTCCTCCAGGAGGTATTAATTGATTTTAGGGTAAAGTAGGGTTATGTTATTAATTAAAACAATAATTTTTCCACAACGTTATAATATTTTAATAAGTCAAAGCTTAATGATACGTAATTATACCCGATGTTAATAACGACCTGTGTTAATAAACGACACTATAACCAAAAACAAGTCGTATCGCGAATAAATGTTAACAGTCGAGGTTTAAATACAAACGGGCACACTGAGTAATAGTTGTTGTACACTTTGAAACAACTAAATATTATGAAGTAGCAACAATACACACACTGCTTAATAATGATGGAGGAGTTGGCATTAACCAATAATAAAATAAAAGTTATCCGTTAAAAAGTCAAACACACACTGAATATAGGTACTAATAACGATACGTTTGAATATTAATAATGTTATAAACAAATAATGTACATAGGGATAAATATAGGTTAGGTATTTGGAGGTTAGGGTGTCGCTCGCGCGTGAATTTAAGGTTAAGTCTCCGAATACAACAATATAGTTAATGAACCACCGTGAATTTATTAATATTATACATTAATAACGGCGCGCACTGAGTTTAAATAATTTGGTGGAGGTGCTGGAATTCAACCAACAATGTTAAATAAAATGATTGTTACTGGAATAAAAGTTAAACAAACGCTGCATATGGGTACCAGTAATAACGAACTTGGATAATAATATTGTTATAAACAAATATAATGTATACGGGTAGATATCGGTTGGATATTTGAAGGTTATGTTTCACTAACGCGTGGAATTTAATATTAACACTTTAGCAATAACAATGTTGTTAATGAATCCACGTGAAGTTAATATGATAATTCATTAACAAAGGCGCACACTGAATTTAAATGTTTTGGTGGAGGTGCTGGCATTCAACCAACAATGTTAAATAAAAAACGCGGGCTTAATAGGTTTTTCACTGCACTTACGGTTAATTGCTACAGCGTAAGCAGCTGTAGCTTGTCCTGGTGCACTGAAGTTAATACTATGGGCGAACACTAAAGAGGGACCGTAAGTTTGGTATCTTTACGCGAAATAAGCGCACTATAAATAACTAAACGGCCGCTACTACGTACACAGTAGTAGGATCCTCCTATAACTTCTTCGGTCGATACTAGGCGATACGTCGGCTGTATTCCACCACGTGGAGATACTCTCAGACGTCGGCGAACTTGGATTTCGACGAAGAAGGCGTCCGAAATAAAGAATTCCTCAAGAATTCTTCGTGGATTCTTGGTCCGTGTGGTCACCTGTACACGTTTCGCCGTGTACTTCCAAATGACCTGGAAGTGCCTTTTTGGTGTCTTGTATTACGTAAGCAGTAAATACAATTCCGCTGGATGGCTTTCTGGAAAGTCCGCTCGGTATCGGTGGCCTGTTATCTGCTGGTCCAGGAGGTTGGTGCTGGCAGGCTGGTGACCGAGATGGGACTCGATATCATGTAGGCATTTGCCTCAGCTTATATAGGTTTCCAAATGTGTTTACGTTTTAATTTGGGAACCCCAGTGGCGCAGGTGGCGAACAAAGAAGTATTCATTTCACGGTAATTTCCCTTGGGGCCTAAACAGGGTTACGTCTTCTACGTGTATTAGAAATTTAAGCGTTTTTAATTGGCCGTAGGCGGAGCCTGTGATTCGTATCAAAATTGTCTCAAAAAGTTATTACGCGAAATTTCTCTAACTTCACGAATATTCTGATTGGTGTGGGCGGAGCCTATGATTCGTATCAAAATTGTCTCAAAAAGTTATTACGCGAAATTTCTCTAACTTCACGAATATTCTGATTGGGTTGTGGGCGGAGCCTATGATTCGTATCAAAATTGTCTTAAAAGGTTATTACGCGAAATTTGTACTTTTACGAATGTTTTGGGATTTTAATTTATTCTGGAAGAACGGGATAAGATAGGAATAAAACATGTACACTTATATTGGGCCTGGACTTGTTCTGTGGGAAAACGTCTTATTTGTTTCCATCGGAAGAGGCTGTTGGTAACAATTGACCCCCCCCGAAAAAGACGTTGTTCCACACGACATTCCAGGCCCCCAAAAAAAAATATGTCATAATTAGCAAAATACATTTTAATTTCGATTCCCAATGTGTCCCGTTGCTCCTGGTGGGCCGCTCTAAAGTCCCGTTGCTCCTGGAATTTTACGTTGGCTGGGTCCTGGTGCTCCTGGTGGTGGCTGATCATCAAGTTCAGCCGGCTGGAGTGGTTGACCCTGGTTTGGGCGTCTTGCTATACGGACTTGATCAATATGATATTTTGTCCATTGTGCGCCAGGTCGTTCCACCCAGACGGCTGTTGGTCCGGCTGCTTCCCGGACTGGGTATGGTCCTGCCCATTTTGCGCCGAATGGCTGTCCTGGTGGGAGGTGGGTGCGTACCATGACCAATTGACCGATGCGTGGTTGAATTGGCATGGGTGCATTTTGCTCTATGTATCTGTCACGATACCTTCGTTCATTAGTATGTATGTTTTGGATTCGCTGCGGCCCAGTTTCTGGCGGGACATTGTGTGGGTCTCGCCATTCACCAGGTCTCCGCAGTTCGAATCCAAACAATGCCTTTGCCGGGGAATAGCCCGTCGCAGCGTTCTTTCGGCATCTTAAATTAAAGAGTACCGTGTCGAGTTTCTCATCCCATCTCTCTGGCGTTTGCCCTTCTAACTGGAGACGTAGGCCCTTCTTTAATTCCTGGTTTCGCCTTTCTACTGGATTCGCCCGTGGGTGGTAGATTGGGGTAGTCCAATGGATGCATTGCCATTTACGTAAGGCAGCATCCCAGGCGACGGACGTGAATTGTGGGCCATTATCCGTTAGGATAGCCATTGGGTAGCCGAATCTCAGGAACACTTCCTCCAAAGCGTCGATTACGGCATTGTTGCTGGTAGTTGGTACCGCTCGTGCCTCGGTCCATCTGGTGTGGAGATCCATTATGACCACACCAAATCTATTGCCCTTTCTCGATCTCGTCAATGGTCCCACGATGTCGACGGACAGGACTTCGAAGGGACGTCTCGGGGCATGAGGTCGGAGAGGAGCCTTGGCTTGTAGGGGTCCCCTTTTGAACGCATTACATAGCCTACATCCCCGGACATAATCCATCACTTCTGCTCGGATTCCTGGCCAATGGAAGCGATTGGTGATTGCTCCATAGGTCTCTTCGGTTCCTGGGTGTCCTGCCGTTGGATCGTCATGGTACTGATGCAGTACCTGGGCTCTGGCTGTCTCTGGGACCAAGATTGGCTGGTGGGTTCCCTCTCGATATCTTATGAAGCCATCGAGATATATAAAATCGGGATGGTTTTCTCCGGGTTGGTTTGGACGGAGTTGTTCGAGTAACTCCCTCATGGCTGGGTCATCTTGCTGCGCATCTTGTATCACATGGTATAAGGGGTCCCTCTCCTGTAACAAACATACAAACTCTCCACTAGCCCGGGTTACTGGTTGCTGCGTGTCTGGCACTAATCTTTCCACTTCGTCTAGTTCCAGTGGAGTGGTTTCGTCACTGGGATGGCGGGAGAGTACATCAGGTAGTTCATTTTCTCGTCCTGGGATGTGTTGGACTTCATATGAAAATTCCTGGAGGAGGAGTGACCATCTCATCAGCTTCGATCTGGTTTCTTTAAAGCTATGTAACCATGTGAGTGCCTTACTATCGGTCCGGAGTCGGAATGGTCGGTCTTCTAGGTATGGCCGATATTTTCTGATGGCCCATATAACGGCCAGACACTCTTGCTCGTTAATATGGTACCTTACTTCTGTCTTGTTGAATCGTAGGCTGGCATAGCTTACGATTCTTCTTTGGTCCTCCTCCTCTTGATATAGTACAGCAGATGCGCCTATGCTGCTGGCATCTGTCTGCAAAATGAACGGCAGCCTAAAGTCCGGGCGGTGCAGGAAGAGGGGCCTTGTTACCGCTTCTTTAATTGCCAAGAAAGCTTCCTCGGCAGGCTTAGTCCATCGGTAAGTGGTGTTGGTGGTCAAGAGATCTGTAAGGGGTGCCATCGTTCTTGATGCATCTGGTATATAATCTCTCAACCAGTTCACTATGCCTAGGAAACGGCGAAGGGCCTTCCTCGTCTTGGGTATTTCATGGGACTTGATTGCTTCAATATGGATCGTTTGGGGCTCATTCCCTTCTTTGGTGACCATATGGCCCAGATACTCTAAGGAGGGACTGGCAAACCGGCATTTCTTCATATTAAGTCTTAGTCCGTGTTGCTGAATTCTTTCCAACACCAAACTCAGGTGTCGTAGATGTTCCTCCATATTGTCAGAGTATATGATGATGTCGTCCAGGTAGGCGAGTGCGAAGTTCTGCAGATAGCCTACCAGGACATCCTGGGCCATTAGCTTTTGGAAGGTGGTCGGGGCCCCCTTTAGGCCGAAGGGCATCACTTGAAATTCATAGGCAGCGCCCTCTGGTGTCGTGAAGGCGGTCAGTCGCTTGGATGCCTCTTCTAATTCGATCTGCCAATATCCATTGCGCAGATCTAGTGTGGTGAAAATCTTCGCCGTCCCTAGGTCCTTTAATGATTCCTGAATGGGTGGTAGTGGACTGGCTTCATTTTCCGTCTTGTCGTTAAGGCGGCGGTAGTCGACGCAGAACCGGGGCTCCCCATTCTTTTTCGTCACTATAACTATCGGAGAGTTATACTCACTGTGGCTAGGTCTGATAACTCCGGCCGCAAGCATCTCCTCAACCTGGGTGGCGATGACCTTCTTCTTCTGCGGGGTGTACTTGTACGTGGGCACCCTCACTGGCACATTATCCTTCAGACGTATTGTGTGTTTGGTGGTGGTGGTGGTTTGTATTCGTCCACCTTCCATGAACAGGTCCTGGAAATTGTTGATGATGTTCTTGAATTTCTCCCTTTGTGGGTTCGTCCAATCCTGGACGTCAACGGGAATATCTTCAAGATTCATCGTTGCTGAAGTAGTTCGTGGTGGCGTCTTATCGAAATAGATCGTATGCCGTCGTTTAACTCCAACATGGACACATCCTCTTAGGTAGTCCAGGACCGCATGGTTCTCTGTTAGCCACGGGTGCCCAAGTATGATTCCTGCCTGGAGACATTCCACCTCCAGGGCTTCGCATTGGAATTCGTACTCTTGCCCCGCAGTTGCCTTTAACAGTCCAAGTTTATTAGTGACGAAAGTTTTACCTTTAATTGCCATTGTAAATTCCACGGCGGCTGTCGTGGTAGTTGACCCAAACATCCATTCGGGTCTGGCCAGGTTCTTACTTGCGGCACTGTCAATTCGGGCTGTCACTGGGCGGCCATCAATCCGTAACTGGATGGATGCCGTTTGGTTTGTGGGTGTCGTGGTAATTAGGGCCGTTCCGCTGCTGGCTTTGGAGCGGCCCTCTGCTCTTCCCCCGACTGCTTAGTGGGTGCTGGGTGCTTAGCCGCAAAACTTGCTGGCTGGTTGGGGCAGTCCCGGTTGAAATGTCTGCCAGTGCAGAACCAACATCTGGGCAACGATCTCTCGGCAACTGGTTCCCTCTTTGGTACCGCTGGAGGAGCTGTAACTTCTTTCTTTAAAGGTACTGTTGTTGTCTTACCTTTAAACTGCTCGAAGACTGTTGACCACTTTTCGCAGGTATCATGTAGGTCCTTTAATGTCTTTGGTCCCATTTGCGTTATTTGAACGCAATACTGCTACGTCATCTGCATAATGATGTGGTTCACTAAGTCCTGTTCCGGCCAATTTGGGTTTAGTCTTAGGCACAAACGTTTCATTCTTGTGATGAATGTTGCTGGATCTTCATCCCAGCGTTGCCTTGTTTCACATGCCTGTTGGAGAGCCTTCCTTCTTTGTGGGCTCATAAACTCCCGTCGGAACCGGTGGTCAAACTCCCCCAGAGTATCAAAGCCTCCTTCGTTCTTCTTGAACCAGTTGGCTGCTTCTCCTGTCAGGAACGGGCGGACTGCGTCATCTATATCCTCCGGCACCTCAAGACGGGCTGTCTGCAAGTGGGAGGTTAGTCTTGCTAGGAACGTGGTTGGATCCTCAACTAGGTGTCCACTGTACACCCTTGGTGGTGTAGGCATATTGGTGACGACACTGCACGGACTGCAGCAGTGCCTTTGGTGGTGAACACCCTCCGTCTTGGATACCGTTCCGTTTCCTTGGTTGCTGACTCTGATGACTTCATCCTGGGTTTGGACAGCTGCGGTGGATGCCTCCTCTTCCTGGACGGCGGTGATGACCTCTTGGTCCTGGAAGTCGATGGCAGCCTTCGGGTCCTGGCCATCCTCATCACCTAATTCATAACTGATGGAGGTACAAACCTCTTGATCCTCGGTACGTGATGCGACCCTGGACGTTGAGGCGGTGTTGGATGTGATGGTGGCTTTAGTCGTTCCCTCCAGAGCCGTCATCCTTCTACCTATATTTCTGAGTTCATGTAACATGATCTCAAGCTGCAGGGCTGGATCAGCGGCACCGGGGGTGGTTGTCCGTAGCGAAGGCGATTGTCTTGGGCTAGGACCATCCAATTCCACGCTGTCACTTGATTGTCTGGTTTTTCGTGCTGTCCTCTTAGGCATCTTGAAGCCTGGTGTCTCTGTTGCTTAGGTGGATGGGTCGGTGGTGGATCCGCGGACACAATCCTGTGTTCGTAGTCCCACGTTGCTGGGCGCCACAATAATACCTCCCCTTAATCCTGGGAATTTGTAAAACAAACAAACAAACAAAGGGGCCGCGGCAAAAGACTCCTCCAGGAGGTATTAATTGATTTTAGGGTAAAGTAGGGTTATGTTATTAATTAAAACAATAATTTTTCCACAACGTTATAATATTTTAATAAGTCAAAGCTTAATGATACGTAATTATACCCGATGTTAATAACGACCTGTGTTAATAAACGACACTATAACCAAAAACAAGTCGTATCGCGAATAAATGTTAACAGTCGAGGTTTAAATACAAACGGGCACACTGAGTAATAGTTGTTGTACACTTTGAAACAACTAAATATTATGAAGTAGCAACAATACACACACTGCTTAATAATGATGGAGGAGTTGGCATTAACCAATAATAAAATAAAAGTTATCCGTTAAAAAGTCAAACACACACTGAATATAGGTACTAATAACGATACGTTTGAATATTAATAATGTTATAAACAAATAATGTACATAGGGATAAATATAGGTTAGGTATTTGGAGGTTAGGGTGTCGCTCGCGCGTGAATTTAAGGTTAAGTCTCCGAATACAACAATATAGTTAATGAACCACCGTGAATTTATTAATATTATACATTAATAACGGCGCGCACTGAGTTTAAATAATTTGGTGGAGGTGCTGGAATTCAACCAACAATGTTAAATAAAATGATTGTTACTGGAATAAAAGTTAAACAAACGCTGCATATGGGTACCAGTAATAACGAACTTGGATAATAATATTGTTATAAACAAATATAATGTATACGGGTAGATATCGGTTGGATATTTGAAGGTTATGTTTCACTAACGCGTGGAATTTAATATTAACACTTTAGCAATAACAATGTTGTTAATGAATCCACGTGAAGTTAATATGATAATTCATTAACAAAGGCGCACACTGAATTTAAATGTTTTGGTGGAGGTGCTGGCATTCAACCAACAATGTTAAATAAAAAACGCGGGCTTAATAGGTTTTTCACTGCACTTACGGTTAATTGCTACAGCGTAAGCAGCTGTAGCTTGTCCTGGTGCACTGAAGTTAATACTATGGGCGAACACTAAAGAGGGACCGTAAGTTTGGTATCTTTACGCGAAATAAGCGCACTATAAATAACTAAACGGCCGCTACTACGTACACAGTAGTAGGATCCTCCTATAACTTCTTCGGTCGATACTAGGCGATACGTCGGCTGTATTCCACCACGTGGAGATACTCTCAGACGTCGGCGAACTTGGATTTCGACGAAGAAGGCGTCCGAAATAAAGAATTCCTCAAGAATTCTTCGTGGATTCTTGGTCCGTGTGGTCACCTGTACACGTTTCGCCGTGTACTTCCAAATGACCTGGAAGTGCCTTTTTGGTGTCTTGTATTACGTAAGCAGTAAATACAATTCCGCTGGATGGCTTTCTGGAAAGTCCGCTCGGTATCGGTGGCCTGTTATCTGCTGGTCCAGGAGGTTGGTGCTGGCAGGCTGGTGACCGAGATGGGACTCGATATCATGTAGGCATTTGCCTCAGCTTATATAGGTTTCCAAATGTGTTTACGTTTTAATTTGGGAACCCCAGTGGCGCAGGTGGCGAACAAAGAAGTATTCATTTCACGGTAATTTCCCTTGGGGCCTAAACAGGGTTACGTCTTCTACGTGTATTAGAAATTTAAGCGTTTTTAATTGGCCGTAGGCGGAGCCTGTGATTCGTATCAAAATTGTCTCAAAAAGTTATTACGCGAAATTTCTCTAACTTCACGAATATTCTGATTGGTGTGGGCGGAGCCTATGATTCGTATCAAAATTGTCTCAAAAAGTTATTACGCGAAATTTCTCTAACTTCACGAATATTCTGATTGGGTTGTGGGCGGAGCCTATGATTCGTATCAAAATTGTCTTAAAAGGTTATTACGCGAAATTTGTACTTTTACGAATGTTTTGGGATTTTAATTTATTCTGGAAGAACGGGATAAGATAGGAATAAAACATGTACACTTATATTGGGCCTGGACTTGTTCTGTGGGAAAACGTCTTATTTGTTTCCATCGGAAGAGGCTGTTGGTAACATAATAAATATAGATTCCAAAATAGAAAGAAAATAAGGAAAAAAATATTAACTTCTGTGAAGCCGTGGTTTAGCCAAACACGTACTCAGAATTAAACTTGCATCTGCTGGAAAATTAAAAATACCCTTAAATTTTTGATGATCCTAAAATGGAGATACCTTATACAAGCTTTTATATACCCGATCTTCATTATGTTTAGAACCGACTTAATATCTTCGTACCTATTGTGCGGATTAATTTGAAATTTGGGATGTGCATTCTACTAATTAATATCTATTATACCTAATTTTTTCACTTGTTATACATTGTTACTTTACGAGATACACATCCAAATTGTTTCTCTTAAATAGCAGTGATGGTCAAATATGAAATAATTCGAAAAAAAATATTTTTTCTGAGTACCATCATCTAATACTGGTGTTAGATCATTTTTTTACAAAAACTGTCAAAAATTAAAAATCAACCAAAAACGTTTTATCGACAAAATTACAGGACCAACTCTATTTTAACATCTTAGGAAATGCAAACTGTATAAAAACTGAATAAACAATGGCTAATTAAATTTATTACTTAAACAAACAGAAAAATAACAAAGCATAAGCAAACTTAAAATAAACTTAGCAGCATTTGAGTTTTCTTTTAATAATAATTATAATAATACACATTTATTAACAATTGCTTTAAATTTTACATATTCTTGTTTACACATAACAAATTTGACTTAAAAATTGACGTACGAAACTAATATTACATATTGATTGTCAGCATTTATCCAATAATGCAATAATGCAATAACTCACTAAATCGAAACATGTATATACATGCAACAGTATAACATTTCTGTTATCTAATTATATAACCTATTTTTAAATATATTTACAAATACTTAAACTAGAACTTAAAATAGACCTACGGAAGTAATATTACATATATATGCAATGACAGCACCTGTCTGTTAATGCAGCAACCCACTAAATTGAAATATGTATATTGTGCAAAAACAAGTGCATGAACACACATCAATAAAAACACCAACGATGCAATGTTAGTATTTGTTTTTTACATCAAATGTGAATTTGTTTTACCGGAAAAGTATTTAAGGAATGAGTGGATTAATTATGAAATATTAGACAAATAAATATTAGAGATGATAAATATAAGGTAGCAGTATTTACGAAACGTGAGGAAGACTGGAATGAATACAAATTTATTAGAAATAAAGTAGTTCAAATGATTAGAGAACGGAAAGAAGAGTATTTGAAAACAGCACTGGATCAAAACAGAAACGACTCAAAAGTACTATGGAAGAATCTAAAAATGTTATTACCAACATGTAAAGAAACAAATAATACAGGCATTATTTTCGATAATGAAGAAATAGAGAACGACAGGGAAATTGTTGAAAAATTTAATGAGTACTTTGTAACAAGCATAGATACACTAGTCGATGGGATACAAAGACAAAATATTGACAGTGAAAATGAAGTTTTGCGTGACATACCGCAGCATCCGGAATTTTGTAAATTTGAAAATGTAACTATGAAAGAAATTAAAGATGTAATTAAATCTCTAAAAGGTACAGGAGACGTTGCTGGTGATGGTATAACAAGCAGAGTTTTAAAGGACATTTGTTTGGTGTCAGCAAATAGAATACTAGACATAATAAATACGTCAATGCAGTCAGGGGTATTTCCTAAATACTGGAAAATATCATATATAGTACCTGTCCCAAAAGTCAATGGGACAAAACTGTGTGAAGAATACAGACCTATAAATACAGTGCCATCATACGAAAAAGTGTTGGAAATGTGCGTTAAAAAACAAATCGACAGTTATTGTGATACAAATAGCATAATATCGTTGAACCAGTCAGGTTTCAAGAAATCACACTCTTGTGAAACAGTTTTGGTGAACATTTGCGATAATTGGATGAGGGAAATAGACAGTGGCAAAATGGTGCTGGCTGTGTTTTTGGATTTCCGAAGAGCTTTTGAGACCATCGACCGACAATTACTATTGAAGAAATTGGAAGTCATCGGCTTCAAAGGCATCGCTCTGGAATGGTGTCGTTCATACATGACTGACAGATACCAAAGTGTAAAGTTTAATGGGACAACATCAGGGGTGCGCTCTACTAAATATGGTGTACCACAAGGAACAATATTAGGACCATTACTTTTTAATTTATATGTTAATGATATTATGCTAAGGACCAAAAACAGTAAATTACATTTGTTTGCTGATGACTCAATGTTATATGTCAGTGGAAATAATTTAAATGACATGATGGACAAAATAAATGAAGACTTGACTTTATTATATAAATGGTTATGTGCGAATAGTTTAAGTATTAATATAAGTGAATCTAAATTTATAATCATTGGTAGTGCATATAAATTAAATACAATTAATTATGACAATATTAAGATAAAAATAGATAATAATTATTTAGAAAGAGTAAATAGTATAAAATATTTAGGGATAATTATAGATCAGCATTTAAATTTTAAAGAAAATACAAAACATATTCTAAATAAAATGTCTAAAAAAGTAGGTTATTTAAGTAGAATAGGTCAAAATATGTCTACATATATTAAACTGTCTATATATAAATCATTAATTTCCGTACACATTGAATATTGCTCAACGATCCTTTTCAAGTTAAATAATTACGAAACTCAGCAAATGCAAAAAATACAAAACAGGGCTATGAGAACAATTTTAAAGTGTAACAAATATACACCAGTTACGTTAATGCTGAGTACATTGAAATTAATGAATGTGCGTCAAAGACTAAACTACAAAACTATGCTATTTATTTATAAGACTAAAAAAGGTGTTACGCCATCGTATATTAGTCAGAAGTTGATTTATATACATGACACACATAAATATAATACAAGAATCATCAATGATTTCTTTATAGGAAAAGTTAATAGGTCATCAACGGCTAATAATGTTTTTGTTAATGGGCTAAAAATGTTTAACAGCCTGCCGTATGAAATAAAACATTGTAGTAATATAAATAGATTTAAGAGACAACTGTTATTATATATTTTAGATAAATTTATATAAATAATGTAAGTGTATGTAAATAGCGTATTGCTAATAAAGATATATTATTATTATTATTATCACTAGAAAACCTACTTTTAAATGTATTTACAAATACGCAATTCCTTATTTCTAAAGGTAACTTATGATATTCTTCTTATTCGCGAACAAAATTATTTTTTGTTGTTTGTACACATTTACACCGACTTATATAGAAATTACTTGTATTTCCAGTATTATAGTTATGTATATCTTGCACTACTACTAACCTATTACTTAAATGTGGAGACAAATATCTCATCTTAATTCTATGAATAAATATGAGAGCTGTATAAACAATATGTTGCTTAGCACTCATTAAATTTAACGTATTCAACATCAACTTTATAGGAGTGTATTTGTTACACTTCAATATCACTCTCATGGCACGGTTCTGATTTTTTTTAATCTGCTGTACCTCATTTTGATTCAAATTGAAAAGCAGGGTGGAACACAACCCTAAATGAGGTGCTATTAGCGATTTGTACAGTAGTAACTTTATTTTTATAGAAAAACTATTCCAAATTCTACGTAGGAAGTAAACATTTTTTAACATTTTATTCATCACGTATTGCGCATGTGATTTAAAATTTAAATTTTTATCAATTATAGTCCCAAGATATTTAATTTCTCTTACTTCATCCTGTTCATAATCATTTATCTTCATTTTAACTTTACTAACATCTAATCTACTTGATTTATAATTGCTACCTACAATCATATACTTTGATTTACTAGCATTAATACATAATTTATTATTACAAAGCCACCTGAATAACGATGATAAACCTTCATTAATTTCAGCAACCATTTGATCTAAATTGTCCCCACATACATATATCATGGTGTCATCTGCGAACATACAAATTTGCAATGTTTCACATTCATAACTAAGTCATTTACGTACATATTAAATAGTAGTGGATCCAGTACCGTTCCTTGAGGAACACCAAAGTTAATTTTTACCGCATCTGATGTACAGTCATTATATTTTACTTTTGTAGTCTATTTCTCATATATGATTTTAGCCAATGTCCAATATTGTCCTTAATTCCTAAACCCTCTAGTTTACTAATTAATAAGCCCCTATTAATAGTCTTAAAAGCTCTGCGCAAATCTATAAATACTGTCACTATAAAACACTCTTCATCTATAGTTTTTAACCACGTATTATAAATATCCATAATAACAGTTTCACAAGAATGACTTTTTCATATACCTGAACAGTATTAATTGGACGGAACTCATTACACAGCTTCGTACCGTTCACTTTTTCCACAGGAACCACGTAGGAAGAGTCTTACATTCTTCTGGAAATACACCTAATGTTAAGGAAGTATTTATCACGTCCAATAATCTATTAGCGAAATTAAGACTTTTTTTCATATCACACATTGAAAGTGTTTTGGATTGAGCAAATTCCGCACTTTTCCTAAACAAGATGTTTGAAGTGCCCTCCACTAACTTCTTGGCAAAATTTTGCTCTACCCTGTTTAAAACTTCCGGCCCAATATTGTTCATTTCCGCTCTAATTCGGTTTTTAGATCTTCTAAATTGTTAGGTCTGTTAAAATATACACGATGTTTCATATAACACTACAGAAAGAAATTCATCGGTGTTAGGTCAGGGAATCTAGTAGGTCATTCAATGGATTCTCTGCGTCTAATCCACCTGCCCAAACGTTGTCTAACAGTTGACATACCTGACAACCAAAAAGAGGCGTTGTCCTGTCCTATTGCAACCTAACAGTGTTACGTATTAATTCTGGATTGTACTTGTTTGACATAATTCGCTCGCTCTTAGTTTGGGAAGGACATTTTGCTGCGAAAGTTGAAAGTACCGATCAGCAGAAAGATTGCCTTCAATAAAAAAAATGGGCCTACGATATTATAACCAGTAATTCTTACCCAAACTTTAATTTTTGTGGACGTTGTGTATGTAGTACCTGTTCAATCCAATGTGGTTTTCTATCTGACCAGTAGCTGCAGTTATATCGACTGACATGTCCACGTAAGCAAAATGTAGATTCATCCAAAAACATTATTGAAGACATAATATTACCATTCTCATTAAGTATTTGTGGCATTTCTTGCAAAATTGCATTCTAAGATCAAAATCGTCTTCGCTAAGTTATCGTAGCAAATGAATTTTGTAGAGATGAAAATTTTTTTATTTCAAAATTTTGCGTGCAGGCCCTAAACTAATGTGCTTTAAAGCGATTTGTCTTAATGATGCTTCAGAATTTTTCACAAGATCCTAGCATGGGATTCAAATAATTTTCATCATTCGTTACACGACTCGGACGTCCATCTCTTATACGTTAAACTGGCTCAAAGTTTTTGTTATTGCAGATTTACTAATTGAATCTCCTTCAGGATGCGTAGCGTTAAAAACTTCTACTTAACTACGCTTTCTATAACCATAGCCTGACATTATAGACTTCCATTCTTTCTTTTTAGTTTAATTTAAACATATTTGGCAATTTATCTGCTGTCAATGTGTAAGTTTTGACATTTTCTATGAATTTCTTTAAGAATTTTTATTTTAATTTATTTAAAATTTATGCTGGCATTGTTTTGAGAAGTGTCGTTTTATTTCTTTGCATGAATACAAAAAAACAATATGTAAAAATATACTTATATATAAAGTTTAATTTAATATAATATGAATCTGGATATTCATAATCATGATTATTTTACGTCTAAATTTTTAACATTCTTAAGAATTTTCCCAAATTTATATAATTCAAATAACTAACCTTACTGAGTATTAATTTTGTGTACTCTGTATGTAAAATTCTTATCTGTCGATCCTTCTTCAACTGCTGACTTGACTTCCTTTCATAAAACTGTTAATTGAGTAGACCTCTGCTTACTGTGTATTAATTTTATGTACTCTGTATGTCAAATTCTTATTCGTCTATCCTTCTTCAATTGCTGATGTGATTTTCTTTCATAAAACTGTTAATTCAATGGTACTGCTCCTTGGGCACTTGTGACTGATAATAACGTTCCTTTTTTAATACAATCTTTGTCATTATCTTTTTAATTCGCTGTTTTTGAATCGACATTGTACATTTTTATTTTTACATTTTTCTCTATTCAATAATAATACACTGGGCAACAAATTTTCGAAAAGTTCATGCTTCCAAGCTGAAAATAGTCATTTCTTAATGAATTCAATGTGCTGAACACGAAAATGACTAAGACAAAGCTGAATTGGCTACGGGTTTTCTGTAATATGTACGCATATTTCAGAAAAAGTGTACTTATGTCAATATTATAATACATGGTAAGAAAACATTTACGCATATTTCAGAAAAAGTGTACTTATGTCAATATGTATTATAATACATGGTAAGAAAACATTTACGCATATTTCGAGTGCGAGTGCGAAATGAATTCACTCGGACATTCTGTTCCAGAAGATTCCACTGTCGAAGTCTTGAGGCCAGTATCTCCGCTTTGCTTTTCGACAGATCCAAATCGCGAACAAGATCGTTCATTTCATCCTGGGTAATTTTATGTGGTGCAGATGTTTCGTCAAAGCACGAAAAGTCATCATCCTTACTGCCACGTTGAGGAGAACTCGCCGACGCATGGCCATCCTCATCGTCTGAACTGATAGAAAAATCTGTAGGAGGTTCTGGAATTGGGAGTCCTTCGCCATGAGAGACAGGTCGCAGAGCAGATGGTATGTTAGGGTATTCAACTGTCCACTTCTTCTTCTTGGTGATGCCTCCAGAAGCTGGTCGTACCATACAGAAATAACAGTCGTCAACGTGATTGGTGGGCTCCCTCCAAATCATGGGCACAGCAAATGGCATTGCCTTTCTTTTGCCATTAAGCCACTGTGAAAGATTTACGGCACAAGTGCGGCAGCATACGTGTGGGGCCCAGTCTTTGTCCTGGTCGCCTATCTTGCAACCAAAATACAAATGATACGCTTTCTTAACTGTTGCACTGATGTTCTTTTTCTGTGCAGCAAATGTCACTTCTCCGCAAATATAACAGAAGTTATTTGCACTATTAACACAGTTACGAGGCATTGCTACTGTTTAGTTACTTTACACTATAGCAATCACTTATGTATGCTAGAGCTTCGAAAAATATGCGCGAATGAACGGACATTGCACGAGTTAACTGTCACGTCGGCCATTTATAAATAAACTATAATTAGCTATTGCTTGATATTGCGCAATCAATTTCGCAACACTCTCAATGGAAACTTACAGTAAATGCTGCATTAACTTCTTTGCATGAAGGGGTGATGCAATATGACGCAAAATTTCGTAATTTCTCACTAAATTGCATTAGATTATGCAATAGCATCTATACAATGGACAAAACGTCAATATCTCTTGAACGTGAGCCAATCAACTTTTTTCAATGTGATATTCGTGTTCAGCACGTTGAATTCATTCAGGATTGGGTACTTTCACCTAAGAAGCAATTTCACTGTTGACCAGTGAATCTGTCCGTTTCCAACACGATCGAACAAAAAATCATATTTGTCATATGATTTTTGTTGTAGGCTTTCTTATTACAAGTCCAATGTGCAATGTATTATGTAAATTTTCAATTCTCCTTTACAACCAAATAGATACCCTCTTATATATGTATTGAGCATGTGTTTAAAACATGACTTGACAAATAAAACATTACACAAGAATGGCCCTCAAATTCAAAAAAATAAGCTATCGAATTATGTCAAATTTGACCCTATTGCTATTCAAAAAACAAACAAGTTGAATGTGTATCTTCTAAAGCAACAATTGCATATAATATCTATTGTACCTCAAGCATTGTATTTAACTATCTGATTACATCATAGTCAGAATCACAACTTTATCCTATTAATCAATTAATTACTTGATGTCTTACTATTTGCTGTACCACTGTACACTGTCCTCTGTGAAAAATATATATTTGTGTTAATTTCATGTGTCAATAAACACATGAAATTAAAACAGTTATTTTACTTACCGCCGCTGGTTCAGACGTTTAAAAAGATGCGATTGCATTGATATTGAGTTAGACAAACCGTATTCCAAATATATTTATTGTTAAAATTTTAATTTATTGTTCTGTTGAAAGCAAGACAGATTGTGATGAGCACAGAGGTCATTGAAAAGCGTGGCAAATCATTTTCGAATGATAATCGAAAGGTAAATGAATTCTTTTCTTCTTGATTCTAAGTCCTTCATCCCTTTGTGACGACTGTCATACGGATAAATTAGAAAACTTTACGTTCCCATCAGGCACACCATCGTCAATAAAATAAACGAATTAAAATACCGTTGAGGAAGGCGGGGGGTAATTGGGGCGTAAACTTCGCAACTTTTAATAAAGAACAAGTTGATATGATATATAAAATCTATTATGAAATGGTTTCTCTTACACTAATATTGATATAAGACTGAACGGAACAATCTACATACAAGTTTTTCTGTTTTTGTTTAAGGTCGCAGTTCGTGTATTACTATTTTCCCTTTTATTTAATTTTCTTGCTATTTTTTCCCTTTGTGCGAAAGTGGAAGACTCACTACGCATTTAAACTTATTCTTCTTGCATTAAGACGGCGGTTTCGTGTATTGTCGCCCTTACCCTTGTCTTTTCTCGTTTTTTTCAGAAATTCTCCACGATTTTCCTTTGTTCTATTAGAATGAGACCATCATGAGAATATCAAGTGAAACTGATAAAGATGAAAATAACGTGACGTTTCTTCAGTCGGCGCTGGAACGTGAAAATAAAAGACGTTCCCGTAATATATGTCACCCGGAAATTGAAGTTCCATCCGTACTACTTGGGAACGCGACGACGCGCGGCAAAGTCCAAACGTATTAGCATAACCGATGGCTGTACGCGAAATATTAATCCATCAATCGTTAGATTTTAAAGGAATCTTTGTAAATATTGATTGTCGTTTTAAGTTCGGTGAGCCCATTTATTTGACAACTTCGTATTTATTTCGTTTAAGATAGTAATATATTGCGTTGATGCACGAGTTTGTTTCGGTTTCCTTCGTGTAGATGGCGCTGGATGTAATTATTGGCAAGGCCGATTGTATCTGCTATCGCTGCGCGAAATAAGGCCGTCACATAACTTCGATTTAAATTAATGAATTTGATTCTGGTAAGCTCAAAATATTGATCCTTATGTAACGCCATCTTGTAGTGCCCAAAAGAAATAATTTCTGAGTTTATATTGAAATAAACTTTAAAATAACACATTAAACATTAACGTTACAATAGGTAATTAATATAGTAATTTTAAAATAATTTGAAATGTGTTGCTGATAATAAAGTTGTTGGGTAATGTCAAAAATTACAATTTTACATACGTTTTTAATTTTCTATAACAATTCAAAATGAAACACTATATAGGGTTCAATTACGTTGTAAAGTGTTTGTTTAACGTAATCGCCGCTTTCAACTGTATTGGAAAATTTTGAACCTTTACTATTCCACATCGCAATATTTGCCTCATAAAATATTCAGGCACTGTAGCATCGATAGTATAATTTGCACCTCCTTTATGACTAACATGTGGTCTACAGAATCGCACCTAAATGATCTTGTTGACAAAATAACTTTTTTGTACAGTATACTCAAATGTTACATAAACTGATATACATGCATGTACACTTATTACAAGAAATATAGAATATTTCCAAATAACGCGGGTTAAAAAGCAAATATTCACTAAACTCTTTTTTCTGCCTATTTCGGTACATATTTGATGTACTTTTTTCCATTTTGGCACTATTACAATTTTCTAATTTAGTTATTCACAGCGATGCATCCTTTGGTGCTGCCTATACCAAATCCATTAGTATTTCTACGTACACATTTCAAGACAGACCAAAATTTGCTTTATAACACTAATCAGTTTCTTGTTGGCACGCCACAACCTTACGATGATAACAAGGAGCATTACTGGTAATAATAATGTTGAAATATTCATAATAAACCTACTTGTATCCTTTTTAAAATTGTACTAAATCAGCCCCCAAATGCCTTACAGTTCTCATATTCAGACTTATTGTTAATATTAGTGACCAAATAACATCTAGCTAAACTGCTTTAATTCAGCCCGGCAATTTTTTCATTAGAATTTTCTACTTCTACAAATATTAAGAAATAAATTTAAAATAATAAAACATATATATATATACTTTGTTGCATCACTATATTTAAACAAATGGTGTGACCGCGATTTCGACCAACATGGCCATTAGGTAACGAACACAGTATTGAAGAGACACAAAATTATGTTAAAATTAGTGTTAGGTGGTAATTATATAGTACAGGGAAATACATGGGATAAGGCACAATACATTATAATAGTATTTCCAACAATAGTAGTATCGAAATCAAAAAAAATATAGGTTGTCCATAGTTACACCAAGTAAGCGAACACTACTTTTAAATTCATAGTTTCTGATATTAACACTAATTTTATCAGGATAATTTTAATGGCAAAAAGTAAAAACTCACTTGTATTTTAAATATTTTAATTAACATTATAAAACTTCAAAAAATATTGTACCGCATAGTTATATTAAATCGTTAACCTAGTTAGTTGATTTTAGCGGCGACCATTACGCCGGAAGAACCACAGCATTGCTTAATTAAATATCGCAGGCGAAATGGTAATCGAGGGCGAATTAAGATAAATGTCAGTAGATTCGGACACGATATGGTAATCTATGAACTTCGCATAATATTCGGGGATCGGTCGTATAACAAATAATTTCACCGGGCATCGAGAGGTCGTTCCGATGTGAATTATTACCGGCTTCCACGATAAGATAGGTACCCGCGGGAATATTGTCTCTCTGCCGGCTTACCGCCTGTTTGTGACATACACATGTTTTATTGTAGTGGAATCGGTAGGACGATTTAATACCTACACCTCTATATAGATATATCGATTTTGATGTATTACTGTCAAGATACGTGTCGTCCGTGTTACATCAGATGAGAGATTTAGCTAAATAGTAGCTGTTGTTGTTGTTGCAGCTTAGAGACAAAGCTTGCAAAATCCAGATAAGAAATATTTATTGCTGCGAGCTGAGTTTACTTTAATAGCACTAGTGTAACAATTTATACAATGTTAGTCAAAAGTATGGAATTGACGGTTTATTTCCGTAAATATAAACTTTATAACAAAATGTCTTTAACATAAGTTTTTTTACTAATTATTCTCCATTTCTTAGCCTACTCCTTGTTTTTGTATGTAACCAATTTCCATGGTAATGAATTTTTTTTTAAATGGCAAGCAAGCAGTTTTTTTGCTGATTTTTATTCCTCTTCTTTTTCTTGAAATAACTTGAAATTTCTTCATACACTGGAATAAGACAATTTCAAATAAAATGTTCATAAAACTAACACTAGTAATAATAAAATCAAATTAAATGTTCAAACTTGACAATATCCTAATCTATCACAGAAATTACGCAACGAATTTTGCAGCGAGTTTGGATTTATATTTTCAATTTCATGCATAATTCTGGCTTCCAGCACTTGCAAAATTTATGGCTTCTGTTCGTGTAAATTTTATTTTTTAAATGTCCCATGAGGAAAAAATCTACGGGACTCAAATCAGGCTACCTAGCAGGCCATTCAATAGATCCTCGACGTGCTATCCAACGAGCGGGAAAGACGTTATTTAGAAACAGGCGAGCATCAACTCCGTAATGTGGTAAAGCGCCGTCTTGCTGAAACCAAACACTGCGGTTTAGCATTCCTTGTCGACCTTCATCTGATAATAAATTTAGAATGTCAGGTACAATAGGTTTAGGTATTTATCTGCTGTCAAATTTCCATCTATAAAGTATGGACCTATTATGTGGAGCCCAATAATAACGGCTCAGACATTGAGTTAGACCAGTACCGACAGTTGTGCCTGTTTACAAACCCATTTAGACAAAAAGTGGCTTCATCAGAAAATAAAATGTTGTTTATACAATTAGGATTAGTATTCGTCATTTCCATAATTATTGCACAAAACTGCATTCTTCTGTCAGGGTCGTCTTCGATTAGCTCATGGGGAAGGTGTATCTTATAGGGTTTGTGTTTGTTCTTTTTTAATATTCGAATAACCGACGATTGACTATCATTATCCAAAGCCAGTTGTCTGGTTGATGTAATTGGTTTATCCATCACATTAAGTACAACACTGAGAGTCGATCTTCATTTGTGGCTGATTTTGGACATCCAGAACTTGAGATATCTCTTACATTTCTAGTTTCTCTATATCTTATACCCAATTTAGACACTGTGGATTGCACAATTGGATTTCTCTCCATATGAACGTTATTGAACATATGACAAACATCTTCTTGTGAATGTTATCGAACTCCATAACCAACAATCATTAGTATTTCTATTCTTTCAGTTTCACTGACTTTCACCATGTTTCCAAATGAAAACTAAACTATTCTTATTAAATTAGCTTGTCCACTTATTGAAAGGTGCTTTACAATGACATGATTCATAACTAGCGAAGCAGAGGCCACTATCATTTTTTGTAGAATACTTACTCAAATGAATAAAAAGGAGTATTAAAAACTGTTTTCTTATCGCATTTTGCCGTTTTTAAAAAATTCTGATTTTACACAGAAATTTTCTTATTTAAGTGTATGAAAGAAATATCAAGTCATTTCAAGAAAAAGAAGAGGAATAAAAATCGACAAAAAAACTGCTTGTTTGCCATTAACAAAAAAAAAAAAAAACGTTACCATGGAAATATGTTTACATACAAAAACAAGAAGTAGGATAAGAAATGGAGAATCATTAGTAAGAAACTTATGTTACAGACAATTTGTTATAAAGTTTATATTTACGGAAATAAACCGTCAATTCCATACTTTTGACTAACCCTGTATATGTGTTTTGTGTTATTTCCTTTAAATTTTTACATATTCGTATTTTTCCTAATTGTTAGTGCCACTTATGAAATGCAAAGGGTCTAAGTGGGAGTAATAATAATTCCGAAGACGTCCGAACCCACACGAAGTTGGCCGAAGTCAAAGCTAGGCCATCACTGACATTCCGAAGACGTCCGAACCCATACGAAGTTGACTGAAGTCAAAGCATGACCAAACTGACATTCCGAAGACGTCCGAACACGTACGAAGTTACAGTTCCATAGACGCAACATAAACCCAGTGCACGTAGTGCCCCGATACAACACTAGCAAGTGCGTAAGTTAGTGCTCAGTGACACGTCAACCCCAAGTGCTAAGTGACACTGTTTCTACCATTCTCAGTGCAATCAGACACTTGCTGTTTATATTGTTTTCTGGTTTTATTAGATATACTAAATAAAAACCAGTTCGAGAAGAATTTTAAATAAAACATACTATTGGCTTCACAAGATATTGTCGTAACCCTGAGTGCATAAAAAATACCTAAGTAAAATCAAGCTATTATAACCATCAATCACCCAAATTATCCCTTAATTACACCCTAAGTTAGACATTCAACTTCTCCTTACGTCACACGTTGGGTAAGCCAATAAATTAGAGTAGAATGTTTTCAATATATTACCTTACTTGAATATAAATCAAATATTTATATGCCCTAACTAACTCAGTCGTTAAAAAATTTCTAATACTTGCATATTTTAATTAATAATAAAAATTCTTAGTCCGGACCTGTCTCTTTTATTATATCTAAGAAAGATTATTGTCCAAGTTCTTTTCACCTTAAATGTTGGTAATCCGCAACTAAACGACTTTACCGCTACTCATGTGAACTAACTTTGATAAATCTACTAAATATTTTCTTTAATTAATACAAAAAATCTTTATATTCCATTTAATTTCAAATCTACACCATTTATTATCTCACAGTATGGTAAGTTAATTTTAAACTGTTACTATATCTTTCCTATACATTAATCTGTATGTCTATTTTTATTTTTAGGAGGTCAAACAACCATGAGAATTGCTGAATGTTAACCTATCAAATACATCTACGTAAATGAAAATAAAAAATTGTTGAGTAACAATTAATATAATGTATCTTCGAGAAATAACATACAATAAACATGTATTTGAAGAAAATGCCAATATTTTAACAATTACTAATTCAAACTTGTCCAATATCTTGGTACTTATATTTGGTTATGATAAGAATTGAGGTTATAACCCTATTTTATTTTTCAAGGTAAATTTAATTTAATGCATGTAATAAACTTTTAAAATGTATACCATTGATTTCTAATACAAATAGTACTATGTAACCGTTATCTATGATTCGGTGTATAATTTCTGATACATTTAATCATTTAATTTTTCATCTATTATTTGCCAATTCATTGAATAAAAGAGATTTTCATATTAAACGTAACAATTAAACGATACAACCTTATTATACATATGTGTAACTTCTCGACAAGGAAATTCTAACTGATCTCTTTTCTCTTTTTAGTTTCGGTAGAACTGGAATCCTCGGTGATGTATTTCTTCTTCAATGTAACAGCTGTTGGTGCCTCGTAACGATGATTTCTTGTGCGTCCAGGAAGTTCTTCACTGCCTTGATAGATAAACTTGCTTGAGATCCACTTCGGTACGGATATCATACAGAAAATGCACGTCAGATGAGCCTATTATAATATGTTTTCGTCCCAGGAATCCTTTGATAAATAAATCCCCTCTATGGTTAAACTTGAAATTGGAAATTCTTCGCTTAAAAAATTCTTCAATACATTTAAACCTTTTGTGGTAAGTAAATTAAATTTAGATTTTATGCTTTTAATCACTATAATCTCCTTCTCTTCTTTATTCACTTGATACTGCTTACGTTAATACGATCTTTCACTAATGCTTCGTTTTAGTTATAAATTATTTACCAATATATTAAATTAATAATTTAATATACACAATATGTATTTCTCTTGCTTTATTTTACTTAATTTCGGCTAAAAACTATTCTTACCGAAATTATCATACACCTCTTCTCATAAATTTATAAGAAGTTTTTTTTCTTTTTTTATTTACCCTGATTACCTTAGTGATAATTTTCATATTTTAATTGGCCAATCTCAATTAAACACCTCTTATTTATGTTCAAAATGCATTCTATAATTTTAATATTCTCTTGTATGCCTTTCTATATTTCAATACTCATATTTTAACAATTTTAACCATGAATTTATACATGTATTTAAGTATTCAAAACAATTTTAAAACATACTATATAAAAAATTCTGTAAATGTCAAAATCTGTCAACCATTGACTTTTCCTCTAATTAAATTATGGCGGGAGTTTTTATCTATTTTGACGTTACCTTTAAACAAAGTTTCCCTTTTAAAATCAATTCTCATCATTTAAGACAATTGAACAAGTTTTTACAATTTTATATTACATACCAAACACTCAATTAATATCAAAATCTCTCTTTTACAGGTTTTGGTATCATTTGCTGAACTATGGACCTTAACCAATGGACTTTACTACATTATCAAATCAACAATTGTAAATATTACTACTAAGTTAATAAACACTAATCTTCATAATACTATTTCTATTCATAAGATTCTTAAACTTTTAATATCAAAATACATTACATGCCATAACCAAATATAAATATTGATGGTTAGTACCTAGTACTACCTCAATATATGTACATACAGGGGTGCTTCAAAAGTTAATAAAATCGGACATTCTAAAAAGCCATGACAGTGGTTGCTTTTTACAGGAAACTGTGAAAAAACCGTAAGCGGACGCGAAAAAAGCGATTCAAGCTCGGAGATTGACTGACAGCTGTAAGCGGACGCGAAAAAGGCGATTCAAGCTCGAAGAGATTGCAAATACAACTAGTAATAATAATAAAAGCTATTCATTTAGTAATACATACATAGTCTTGAATTTGTCAAAAAGTACATCCACGCAAATAACACAATAAAACAGATTCACATTCATATGAGTAAAAATCTATAATTAAAATACTCATCTATTCTATAGAAAGCTTTCTTGATGTGTATCTCAAACAATACCGTTTCTTGCTTTTTTTGGGGTATATATTTTATGTGTAAAGGTAAATGATTATAAACTTTTATTATTTGGGTGATACAACTTTTTTCCACAATACTTTTTGTTGTTTGTAGAGATACCAGATGTGAACATATATGTCTGGTCTTGGTCTAAAGATAAGGGATCATCAAAAATTACATGCTTCATAGCAAAAACAGCCGAACATCTACAATTTCTTCTATGACGGAAGAATCCGGCATCAATTTATCGTTAACACGCCAATTAAATTATAAAATGAAATAAACTGATAAGTCACACTGGTCCACAATCAGGGTTACTAGTTATTTACAAACGAAATTGCCATTGTCATTAAGAAATAGCGCCCATAAGCGCCAAAATCAAACGTTGTAAAGTATTTAGAAGAAGAATTTCAATGGAATTTAATCCTTGGATATAATCAATAAAATAAAAAAATAACTATCTACGTTTTTTATTAGTCATTTTCTGATGATAAAAAATAAACACAAAGCCTAACATCGACGTAATGTAAGTAATAGGTAATACATCTTTGGTAAAATAGCTACCGACACTTTGGCATATAAAAGGAAACATCTACATAAAAATAGTAGAAATTACAAATTCAAAAATCTCAGTGTATACATTTTAATCACTTCCGTCGATTGTAATTATCACCGTTTATAGGATACATAGCATTAGTGTTTTTGTAAAATTTGTGCAACAGGCTTTATTTTTATAACATTCGATTCTCTTTTCATTTCATTTCTACATTTAATTTTAATGGAATTCTTTAATGAAAAACATCCTTCGACTATGGGCATTTGATGAAACTAGACACAGCATGGTTAATAAGAAATTTGAAATTTTTGAAAAAGATCTGAATTCAGCTGCGTTAGTATCATTGGAAACTACAGACCAAAATGTATACTAGCTCACTTATAAGCTGGCAGGTGGTTTCAACTATGCACTATTACCAACTAACACTGTCTGCCTGCCTACTAAGTCTACTATACACCATCAACATTTTCAATACATTACCAAGAAATCCACCTAGAAATAAAAATGTATCCTCGATTTTTCTAGCTAAATTTGGCACCAAGGATTAATGTTTAAGAACGAGGTAAATTAATCGAAAAAGGTAGCTAATTTAGTTCTAAAGAGCCACAACTGGCACTACCTACAATACTTAATAAATAACCTTCACTAGTGACAGCCAGAATAAAGGTGGGTTGGTCCTTACAGAGAAAAGGATTGATGTAGAGGCGACTAAGTGCTAACTAACAAAGGCCGATATCAGGCATTGTATATTTTCTTAAACACATTTTATGATTATGCCGTTTATTAAGGCGTAAGTTGAGTAGAAAATTATTATAAAATTGAAAAAACAATTTTTAACAAACAAAAGAAGAAATAACAGATTTAAAAATTGTCTGTGAAGAATTAATATAAAATAGAATACTGTGAATCACTAGCAGCTTAACGCAAGAGAAAGAAGGTAGTTATGCTGTTAGCTTATAGATGTCGGCAACGGAAAAATTCGTAAAATATAAATAATAATGGGAAGTACAATGAAAGATATATACAGTGCAGCCAAACTAAATATTACGAAAATAAAGTAGTAATATTCTAAGTGGAATTTAATCCGTAACAATAACTTAAATTTTCTTTCATGGTAACTTCTTTCTTTCATATAATTTAATAGTAAAGCGTAAAATTATGTTAAAAGGGGATAGATAATAAAAAAGTGTAGTTCATTTTGTGTTTTACTTCATCTCAGTAAAATTATATAATGAAATATGAGAGTGCAAGTAAGAGAACATCGCGGAAAGCATGAAGAAACAATGTTAAATCTACCGTCGAAAGCTCCCGTAAATAATGTTCACGTATTTTAATTAAGAACAACTGTTTAGTTTTTCGTTTTTCTTTTTTCTCTGCCCGGTAACCGTCCTTGTTGCTCAGCGAAAGACAGTAAAGTCGTACGTCATTTACACTGGAAACTCGGAGGAACACGTTGTTTTAAATCCTAATTATTAAAATTTAGAACGTCCGTTTCGGAGATTTAAATTAAAAAGTTCTTCTTATCGTGACATTTAAAAATGACCGGACAGCGAATATAATCGCGTAACTTAGCGCTTTCTAGGTGTATTCATTTTTCAAATGGCCCATACCTCGCGCAGGGGTAACTTGTACCTGCCTATCGTGAGGTATTTGCATTAGAAATAAGAAAGTCACTGGAGAAAAGCTCAATTTAATTTAGAATATACCACCGGGCGTCCCAGAGGAGTAGGAGCAGAGCTAGAACGTTTGCTGCCCCTCTGCAAATGTCTATTATTGTGCCCTTCCCCACTCTTTGTTAAAGCTACAGTGCCGTAACAACTAAATTAATATAAAGTAGATGATCTAACGTGTTTTGGTGCTTTTATTAAAAAACAAATATAAATATTAAAATGTTGCTCTTCTTGCTTTAGCACTAGCAAATTGCAAATTCTTTTCTGTGTTTATTTGAAGGCAAATATAAATCAACGCGAAACGACCGCATTCAATATGGTGGTCGATCGGCACAGCTGACAATGACAATCAAAAATCAATAGTTCATTCAAAATCACATTGTCTCTTAAGTATTTTGTTTTGTTAATATTTATTCATTGCACCATTTCGATTTATAACATCTGCTACACTTCGCGGAATAGGATTACATAACCTTGCCGGGAAACGTCACAATTGACACGGAAATGCTGCAATACAACGTGTTTTGTCCACTCATACATAAATGCTTCGAACTGGCAGCATTGAATACTGAATATATCAAAGATGGGGATTTATAGTAATGAGCAATGTGTGGATATATGGAATACGGGAAATTATCTAGTAAGAATATTCATTTTTATCGATCGGTTGTCAAGTTTGAACATCAGAAAGTTGACAAATACATGCTGAAGAGGTTACGAATAAAAAGTGCATTTTTGATTAAATGTGATGCCTTTCAGATACGTAGTAGTGTTATTATCAATTGTTACTATTCCTTTTCTATATGTATGTGAACAATCCCTCTGGCTATGTTTAAATATCTGTAATTCTTCCCTGTATATCATTATAAATTGTCAATAGAATTAAAAGGTAATATCGCATATAAGTATAACAATAATGATAACGAGTTGAAGTTAGCTCTAGGTTTCTTAAATGCAAAAATCAAATGAAATTTTCAATCAAGATGGTTGACACATTTCATCAATCTGTCAAAATATCTGACATGGTGCGACAATACACAAGTAATTTTGTATTACTTTGATTATTTGTGGTCGTAGAAAAAGTATAGTATGGAACACGTTCTATAAACTCGTTAGTCACTCGTTTTATTAATCACTCGCTGCGCTACGCTACGCTCGTGATTAATGAAACTCGTGACTAAAATCGCGTTTATAAAACTTGATACATAATATATTATTAATGATATAAATAATATATTATGTATCAAGTTTTATAAACGCGATTTTAGTCACGAGTTTCATTAATCACGAGCGTAGCGTAGCGCAGCGAGTGATTAATAAAACGAGTGACTAACGAGTTTATAGAACGTGTTCCATACTATACTTTTTCTACGACCACAAATAATCAAAGTAATACAAAATTACTTGTGTATTGTCGCACCATGTCAGATATTTTGACAGATTGATGAAATGTGTCAACCATCTTGATTGAAAATTTCATTTGATTTTTGCATTTAAGAAACCTAGAGCTAACTTCAGCCCGCGACTAAAGTGCCCGTTGCTAATTTCAGCCCGTGGCTAAAGTTCACCAAGCTACAGCTTATCAAAGTGTGTTTAAAAGGTCACTTAGCGCCATAGAAACCAATGCGATAAATGGCATTTTAAACACGGGAGTAGAAAAAATATATTAAATGCCACTATTACTTATGTCTACAGTGACACTCTATTCGTTATAAACGTCATCAAATTGTCCCCCTGCTTGCAAGAACATTTCAAATACTGGCCATTTTTTGCTTAAAACTTGACACAAAAAAGAGTCAGAGTACTACCAATTTTATAGCGCGAAGAATTTGAAGCAAGATTAAATAAAGAACCACCTGAGTTTAGCTTTTTCGGCCTAGTAAACTAGGTTAGATGCACACGAATTATACAAAACGTGAATGTCAACAAAATGTTCGAAATATATCAGTAGTCAGGACAATTTACGGATGAGTTCATTTAGTAACACCTTTAGATACATTTTATTGCATTATTAATTATTTCTATTATTATTGTATCAGTCATTTATCGATACATATCTGATATATTTTTACATACAAATATACATATATGTATAAAAAGGGCTAGTTTTCTTCATTCGTTAGATGTGTCCGAAACAAAAAAATATTAAATAAAGCACTAGTACACCTTTACCATACTAAAGCGCAAAAAGGTTAAAGCATGTTGTCATCTTCAGTAGAAGTGATTAAAAACCGCGTTGTCTATACACCGATAAATTTAACTAGAGTCTACCCAAAATGTCCGTATTTAATATTGATTAACGTCGGCAGTCGCTCGAAAATTCAATTCCAAGCGTCAAAACGTTCAATCAATTTCAATTCGTGATGACATCTGAACTGCTTTCATAATGACAATTATAACGCATAGATATATGTATATACAGGAGTTCGTCAAAAGTTTATGATATGGGAGACTACGAAAAACATCATGACAGTGCACGCGTTTTACGGGAAATTGATAGAAAAAATGTAAGCGGATGCAAAGAGGCGGATTCAAGCTCAAAGAGATAGTTGGACAGCTAGTCAATTATAATAGCAATTTTGATAAGCCAACTCAATGTCCGTTAACTATATATATATTGCCTTATCCCGTGTCAAGCACTGAATGTGGGAGTTATGAGTGACATATGCCAGTTTCTCATATATAAAAAATAAACAGTAGTTAATGGAAAAATGCGTAAATAAAATAATATATAGATATCTCTATAACTTTTGCAATATCGCCCATAGTCGGAAGAAAGTAGATAGTAGTACTTTTCAATGACATAAATATACAGGGTGTTCCATTTATTTTTTTTAAAGAATTTTTAACTTTAGCGAATGGTATGTAATTCTGAAGAAAATGCGTAGATATGTCGAAATAAACATTAATTTTACGTACTGAAAAGATATCTCTACTAATTGAGCCCGTAATAGGTATATTTCGCCATATATCAGGAACAGTTGAAAATCGACAAATAGAAATTGATGGGGCTCTCATAAAACGTATAAGAATGCAAGCATTCTATTTAAAAAAAAACATGAGTTTATGTTGGTTCGTCGTTATCGAACACTCTGTATAAATGAAAATATTTTTAAATTTAGCGCTTACGATTATCTACAATTTTTGTATTAAAATTTATTCGCCTTCTACATTATTAGATACCATCAGTAATGTACGTTGGGACACGTTTTCTGAGTATTAATACATAAAAGTGACATACAACTTCTAAATTTAATCTTTAGTTGTCATAAAAAATTAACTTTCAATAAACTCCACTGCTTAAATGCTTATGTTCCAAGTAAATGTTCCTTTTTACTACATAAGTCGATCTTCCTATTAATTTTAATTTTAATAATCATTAATTAACTTGTCGTAAATTTAAAACTCGAGACCTCTCTTGTACACATATAAATTTGGACGGCATCCGTAAGGACAAGGGAATAAATATTTGTCGGTCGTAATTGAGGTCGAAAGTTCGGGAACGTAAAAAGTTCCGGAAAGACCGACTATTGGATGGGAGCAGGTGCTTTCATTTGGATCCCGGTCCGAGGAAACAATAACGTCACGACCGAGGAATATCAAAACGTTGTGAAATATTGGGAACTTTCGATGACGATCCATATTACTTACTGTAAAATGGTCGACAATGGCAGGGAGGAAATATACAATTGCTGACGGATACAGGAAGCAGGACGAATAAAATCACGCGTTTTGCGAGAGACATTCCGGTTTTTAATAATCAAGTGAACAATTGATATACTTATTTGATAATTAGAACAATACACAAACACATCGAAAATAAAAGAACACAAACTGTTTCTTTTGTCCTATGGTAGGCGAATATTTACACAAACGATATTCATTATCGTATAAATAGTGAAGTATATTTACTTAATATTGTTAGATATTAAGATACGAAAAACATACGGTATACATTGTCTGTGATCATTAGGGCGCGGACATGACCGGTTTAAACTACGACGAAGTTACAATGGAGCAACGAAATAATGTAAACAACACACGCTTACTAAATAGCACTAATTCATATGGTGAACTGCAACATCTGTTTACGCCCGAGAAGTGCCCGAGAATGAGAGCAAAAAATGCCCATAAAATAAGGAATTTGTGAGCAAAATCCTCTTTTCATCGGCGTAGATAGGAGCGTGAGGGGTTTTTAAAATTCATTATATTTACCTTATATTTCGCAAGAGAATTTTCATTCATACCTACGTTAGTTTCGGTTTTTCATTGTTTTGACTGTTAATTACTTACTTCGTCATTTTTGTAATAGTCTGTTTAATACCGGTTTATTGAATCGACTTCTCCCAATTATCTAGACGTAAGTGTGCATTGGATTTCGTTTAGTTTCAATAACATACGCGTACATTTTTAGTTATCATTTATTTAGATCTAGAATGTTATGTTTATGTTACATTTTCTGATATGAAAATGAATTGTTAGTGATTCCGAAATTTATTACAAAATCTGTAAAATATCGTTACAGAATGCCAAAATATCGCACGTTCGTCACTTAGCTTAGCTAAAACATACACAGAAATAGTTTTTATGCAGAGAATATCGATAGTTTACAAAATTTCGTTACATATTTAAAAGACGATGCTCGAAGTATTTCTGAGCGCAAGGAACTAACACAAATCACAAATTTAAAAAAAAACAGTTGTTATTCCTTCAGGAACACTATGGAAATTTGCCTAAACTAATCACATATGTTGAAAATCGAAATCTCAAATTAAAAGATGGATTAACCACATTAGACGTTGGCTATTAATAATTCCAAGTGATTTTGGTTGTGGCCTTCGGCAAAAGTTAGACGCAGTTTTTAATAAAAATCCCGATTTAATAACATTGCGACAATTGTGTATGCTAAATACGCTGAAATAAAAAAATATTTCCAGTAAGCACCTATAACCAGTTGCAATGTAGAAAGAACGTTTTCGATCTACAAGGATGTACTTAATTTAAGGAGAACAAGTCATACAGAAGAGAAAATGAACAAATAATAAGGTATTTTGTATTTTATAGAACACCAGCCTCTTGTTCTCCAATTATATAAATAAAAATAAAATCTCTTTAAAAATACAACATTTCAATAGTGCGCCCATGGGCGATGAGTCATCAACCGTACGGTGTCCGCGCCCTAGTGATGATATACTGTCTGCAATGCCATTTAGGTAACTGAAATGGTTTTTTAGCGTTAATGTATATACCGGATGGTTCACGGATCTGACAAAATAAGTTTTCTCTTTAATGCTTAATATAATAAAAACTTAAATTTTGGTTCAAAATTTTATGTTCCAATTCCTAATAGTATTGCTAATATTGAATCTAATATAGATCATTTAGATAAACATACAAAAACTAATATTAGAGTTAAAACTTGTAACATTATCACAAATTTTATAACCAAAATCAAATAATTTAATCAGTAAACAAAGTATTAATAAAACGAAAGCTTTTATTAAAGAAAACAAACAAATTACAGTATTAAAAGCTGAATGTAGTAACACAACTGTTGTAATGAACACAAATGATTGTGAAAATAAAATGGAAACCATACTATATGATAAAAAACTTGCAAAAACAATCCAACTACTATGTTTCAAAAACTTAATAAGATAATAAATGGGAACAAAAAAAAAGTCTTATTTCTTCTACAGTTCCAAAATTTTTCAAAATACATAATTCCCATCCACCTAAAATTTATGGTTTACCAAGATTACATAAAAATGACATTCCTTAAGACCTATTGTATCATACACTCAATATCCTTGACTTTAAATTCTTCACAAATTTCCAAGCGCAAAGTTAGTCGAATAAGATAGTTATAAAATCGCCTAAATTAACTTATTCAAACAAAAACACGTAAATGACGTCATAAATGAACATATAGCTGTCACGAAAAAACTGGATGTGACTGTAACAAAATAATATTTTTTTTTTAATGACGGTACACTAACACAAACAAAACTCATCACAAAGTTCATGTGACAAAAACAGTGTTTACCAGTGTTATTTAAAAGTTATCATGAAAAAATTCAGTTTACAAAAGAAATAGAAATTGATAATAAAATCAACTTTCTAGATATGACTTTAATAAGAAAAGATAACAAAATTTTAACTTGTTGGTATTCTAAACCCACATCTTCTGGAAGATTAATGAATTTTCAATCATGTCAACCATTTTATTTTCAGAAAGGTGTTATCATAAACATTACAGATTCGTTTTGAAGATTTCTTTAAAAATCTTTAAAACAAATCGATCAATTTTAAAAAGTAAACGTCAAAATGTACTGTTTCAAAAAACCTTTAAAATGACGTATTACTCGATACCCCTGTCCGTTTAAGATTTTTACGGGGGTACCTCCCGGGGGCAGGGGGTTAAAGTGAGTGAGTCAATTTTTGCATAAAAAAAATGGGCACCACGATAATATTTTGTATGTGTTTCAAAGAATTTTTCGTAGATTTCCAGATTTCCAGAAATTTAGGGTGGGAAGTTTTGAAATGAACAGTGTGGATACTTTATAGAGCTTAGGAAAAGTTTGTGTTTTCCATAAGTTTGTGTCATTTGAATGATATTTGTATTTGGGTAATTATGGCAAACTATTTTATATACACTACTTAAAAATCATATGATTTCTAAAGCATTAATTACATATACACTATTTTTTTGCATAAGAATTGAAAAGTGTTATTCATTATAGATAATCTAATTAATAAAACTAGAAAGTAATGTACTGAAACTGCATTTCACAGCGGCAATACGTCGATGAAAATTTATATGAAAGTGATACTCTACAAAAGTGAATCTTACGCGCCCGTTATTGTCACTGAAATGGGGCGTGTGCCTATTCTTAGAGGAAAAGACGTAAGTAAACAAAGTATGTAGATACCGTTAGGTAATGTAAAATATTTACTCAAGTAATACGTTTTCCGAACTTTCTGTGAATCACTTGACAAAAAAGTTGTATCCCTGTCATTGAGAAATTTATTGACGAACAACTTTTTTCTCTTTTTATTTCTCATTCATTCTCTTGCCTCTTTTTTACCTATATCTTGCAATCGCTTTCCTTTTTAGAACTTCTTAAAAAATACATACTTGTAAATACATAATAAAATAAACGCTTGTTCTACGATTAAACGGCTAGTTTTTAATTTTTTGCGTAGTTGGTTATAAAACAGAAAGCTCAAAGTTATGTAAACATATTTGTTAAGGAGACAGACTTCACCGTGAAAATATATTATAATAAGATAATTAATAAAAAACGGAATCATTAAAGATTATTTGAAAAACATGCTGTTACAATTATATTGTTGTATTTTATCTCTGAATTGAGAATTTTAGTTTTATTGATTGAATACTTAAATTATCTTGGTTAAATAAATCATCCTTCTGACTCCTTCTGCCATCTAGGTTTTACATTATCTCATGCGTGTAATGTATATGTGTTGACGGGTAGATGGCGCACTTGTTTTATTTAGTGGTTTCGGCAGTTTTAATTATTTCCAATTTAGTTTTGGAGTTTCTTTTTGGGCTTAGAGTTATGTAACAAATTAATTATAATTATTTTCCACTTTTCTATTGTCATTTGAATCTGCGTTTCTGTCGTATGTTAAAATATCAGGTTAGGTCGCTCTGTCATTGGTTCAAATGTTCGTGTTACGCTTAGGATCGCTGGATGACAAGTGGATTCCTTCTCTTGAACGTTAACTGTCGTAGAAGAAGCATTAAGACATCACAGAGCAGATGCAATCCTTTTAGTCACCATCTTGAGAAATGTTTGGTTGTTAAGTATATCGTGTTTAATCGCTAGTAAAAAGCGGATAGTATAATATTTCTCGAGGTTTAATATGGAATTGGCGTTATACTTATAATCTTGTTGGGGATATTGTTGTCGTGACTTAAGAATTGTTAGCTGCTGTAAGTATAATTTCCACGTGTCTAATCGATCTTAATTTGTGTTGTTTCTATATTCAAATATAGCTGTTAGTGCATGGCATAGACCTCATTTGAGCACTTTTGTTGGGTTAAGTTTTAAGAACCACGTGCCCATGGTAATTTTACGGTTCCAAGGGAATTAATTGCTGTATCCTGCGGTGAAGACATAATTGAGGTGCAGATTAATGAAATACTGTAGCCTTCCTACGCTAATTTTTCCTGAGATGTCGTTAGCCGAAGATATGGCAGTTTCCCTTGTAACAAGTGTGACCCGTAGAAGGTATCGTGTATGGTAGCTGTGGATGTGGTTTTTCTTTAAGGTACTGTGACTGTGAAATTTTCCTGATATTACCCATAACGTGGGAATTATTGGCCAAACAGTTTTGGTAAAATTTATGTCAATTTCGAGTACTTCGTACAGTAAATTTCAATTTTCCGGCCTAGCTAATCAAATAAGTCATCGTAATTTCTTAAATTAACTTCTTGTGGCATGTGAGCCTTTATAATTTGAATTTATTAAATTAACGTAGTTTATTAATAACAGTGACTCCAGTTTGGAGGTTACTTTGTCATTTTTGGAGACGTTACGTAGCGTTTTTATTTTAGGATTTAGAACTTGAACAAATTTTGGATGTGTATTGGCGTTGTAGCCTCACATCTGTCTTGTGTAAATTCATAGCTTGTTATTTAGTGTAATTAGTCAACCATTTAAATTTATATTTGTACAATCTTGTAAGAAATTATTGAATTTAATTTTAATCACGTTCTCTTATGTAAAGCATAGTTAACTAGCGCTAATATTTATAGTGTTAGATACCATATAACTTAGAGTCTGCACTCTAATGTCGAATAGATTGTCGGTTGCCTCTGGTATACAGAGTGGTTTATTTTGGTGTTGACGTGTTGCAAATCACGATCAAACTGTTCGACTTTGGAGAGACTTTCGGCAAGTTGCCTTATAACTGTATGCTTTTGGTAAGAATATTGTCGGTTAATTATTTTAACTTGAAAGTTGTTTCATGTGTTCTCCATTTTGAATTTCTTAAATTTTGTAATTATACGTCATTGATAATTTTAAGTTGTGGATCACCTTGGGTGACCATTTAAGATTTTATTCATTCCTTCAGAAGTTTATTACTGGCAACTGAGTTGCGCTTTTGTGACGCATATTTCATTGTTTTGTGCCTTTGAATATCTTGTTGGACAAAATTAGTTAGTAATAGCCGGTTTTGTGTTCGATATTTGAAACGAACTGTTTGTTCCAAATTATAGTTTTCAATAAACCGTATGTTAAGTTTGAATGAGTGTGTGTTGGTCTTATTTTTCTTATCACCTGGGGAGTTTTACATTGGATCTGGTCCGGGGTCTGAATATCTGTTGGGCTCAGCATATTTTAACGGATAGGCGCCCTGACAACTTAACCTTCGACGAGTACTGTGTTCGAACTCGCCCTAATTCTGACTGTAGCTGGAGGGTGCTGACTCCCATATTTAACATCGACCCCTGGGAAGTAAGAGGTAAGACTTGAGTGTTATAAGTTGGTGATTATTTAATAGACAAGCGTCTTCCTAAATTTAAATAGAAGGTTAATTACCGTGGTGGTGTCTGACTTACTACCTTCTTGGAATTTGGGTACCGAATCTGTTTAGGGCCTTGGCCATTTATAATTTAAATACAAGAGGGTAGCAATGCGTTAGAAATGATAATTTAAATTATGTGAGTTTACAGGGGAGAATACAAAAAAAATGTTTTTAATACCTGTGTTAACTAAAAATTTAGATTTTAAGTTAGCTAGATAATCTTTTTTTTAATAATAATTAAAATTTATCACTAAGAATGTAACTAAATTAATCGTCCTATATCGATTTCCTCTTTAAAAATAAAGAAGCTACTAAATTACATACTTGTAACTTTCCCTAGATGGCGCTAAGTGTACCAAAAGTAGGTATTAATAAATAGTTCTAAAATGTCTGATCGGCTAACCGGAGATACAAAATAAAACAAATTGCACAAGTATAATGGAAACTACGAAGTAAGCCTAAAAGGAAAGTAAAAATGTCCTTCGACAAATCGGCAAATAGGTGAAATAATAAAATAATTAAAAAAAAAATGTAACGATCCACAGTGGGGCCAAATACAGAAAAGCTAGCCGAAATCAAAAAAAAAACTTCTTCCAATTATGGTAAAACTCAGTACTCGGGAGTTTTTAGGGTCGTTAATTACGAATCCGAAATCGAAATTTCGAAGAACAAAATGGCAGATTTAATATGGCGGAAATGTTCCTCGAAACGTGATTAAATCGTAGTGAAATTTAGTATTTGGGGGTTTTTGTGGTCCCTGTTAACCAATCCAAAGACGTAATTACAAAAAACAAGACAGCGGATCGAATATATACGACATCTATCGAAAAAAAATCTTTCGAACTCAGATTTGAATTAGTTCTTCTTCAATGATAGTTTATCTAAATTATAATTCCAAATGAAAATTGAAAAATGTTATTAAAAATTGCAGCTCTAATATAGCGGACTTATGCAGGGAAAAGTGATTTTTTCTTGGATTCGGCAGTTTTACAGATGAATTCAATTTTTATCGGCCTGTAGTATCTGGGGAAAGAGGGTAGCGAATTTTTTCAGACAGTTAAATTATTGTCACTTACTAGCTGCAACGGTACAAGTGAAGTGAAGAATATATTGTGAATTCTTTATAAATTTGTTTAAAATTAGTAGACGAGATATTAGGAAATTTTGATTTTGTTACTGAAGTAAACTACTACTTGCGGTTTACCAATTTTACTGCAAATCTAATCAAATCTTAAGAGGAAGATTATACTCGTAATTATTATAAAATTTGGTTTTCATAGCTACATCGTAAAATGAACTGGAAACCTTTCAAAAGAGTTTCAACAGCAACTAAGGGGTATAAAAACTAATATATATATATATTGTACTGATATCCTTTGATCGAATTGTTAAAATTAATTTTTAGCAATACAGAAAAATACTGAATCTTTGAAGATGTATCTTATTAAATTCCATTAACAGAAAAAAAATAAAACTCCGGCTCTTATTTCTAATGATCAATTAATTATGCTCAGTCGGTTTCCAAGATATGTATGAACATATAAAACTTTTACTCTCAGGTATTTAGAGTTCTTAAATATATGAAAGTTACTTTAACATTATTTCAAAACTAAAATTAGATTCTTGTAAAGTGTTCTGTTACTTGATACAATTTAAGGAAAATAAACAAAAAAAAATCACATAGAATTATATGTACTTTATTTAATTGGCAACAATAATCAAATTATCCCGTATTCATTCCAAAAAAATGGATATTATAAATTTTAACACAAACCAAATCACAGATTCTCAAAATCAATGAAAGTTATAATTTAATTGTCAAAAATAATTAATCTGTCAAATATCAAACTGACATTGTAATAAATTTGTATTGACATTATCATTTTATTTAAGCAATAAGGATCAATTTTAAAATTATTCTTGAATTGGTAATTTTACTTTACACTAAGAAATATTAAATTTCAAAACTTTGACACATACAAACAGAATAATATATATAAACAAAATCAATTATCATATGATAATTTCTAACTCTAAACAAGAATTAAATTAAAGGTCTGTTTACTTTTAAAATTAATAAGACTTGCGCATATAAATGTATATTTTGAGTTTTACTTTCCTTATTAAATTCACAAGCAGGTACGGTCCTTCTTCAGTGATTCTTGGTTAAATATAACAATGACAACATTCGTCCGTTGGACTTGTATATTTGATTCACAACAGCACAAATATTCCAGTAATTCTTAAGTAGATGTAGTAATAACAGCATTCATCCGTCAGTCTTGTAATATTGTACATCAGTATTCTCTTCTAAAATGATGTATTCATGGATTGTTTTCCAACCTTCACGTTCAATTCCAATATCTTCGTAAATTCTTTCCCGTGATTTTAGTAATGACAGCATTCATCCGTCAGACTTGTAGTATTGTACAGCTGTATTCTCTTCTAAAATGACTTATTCACAATTGAATTCGAGAATCGTAAATTTAGACTATGTTAAATGTGACGTATTTTAAATCAATGTAATATATATACAGGCGACCTTTTAGACTTTAATAAAATTAGTATATTAAGTTGCATAAACTGCAGGAATACTCTAATTCTAAAAATCACCACGAGCATAAATGTCAAAAGGTGATCATGAAAATACTTGACAAAAAGAGAACTTTTTTAATAAAATAAAGACATAAAAAACGCATGTAAATATGTTTTCTTCTCTTATTTAAATTATTTAAAAAGTACCTAACTGTAAAAGTAAATGACATCTCAAAGATTTCAAATTATACGAGTTCATTATTTATCACAAGTAGTCATTATCATACTGTAGACGAAGAGAAGCTAGAAATTGACAAGACCTAATTTTATCAAAATCTTAAACTGCCAACCAAAACAAGGAAAATTAATGTAATTTTTTTCCAACAACTCCATAATGAGAACGTCTTCATTTCAGAGAACATTCGAAAGGCGTTCTTTTCATTCCATGAATAAATTGCACTTCTGAAGATGTTCAGCTCGGAGGTACTTGGATAGACGAAAGAAGAAAGGAAGAAATCTCCCGAAATTTATGTCATCGGATAGCGAAAAAGTAAGAAGAAAAATATAAAATTAATTCCCAGAAATGTCGTCTGCGGACCCTTTACAAGTGATTTGTCGCAATGTACTTGTTTGCGAAGCCATATTTCACTTAGAAAGTGTGCAAACAGAAGAAACGTATCTCAGATGCTGAGATTGTTGTCTATTTTAAATTCCGTTTCATACAGCCGTTACACGGATAAGACTCATTTATCATTTAATTAGTTAGTTAGTGTATTGAAATGTTGTGTCAAATTCGATTGATATTATTATTATTTTAATTACAGCTAATATATTGTGCTTGTTTACGCTATTAGCTATACATTATATATGTTGGAATTATCGCACTTACATCTTACTTAATTTTTATTTATTTATAAAATTAATATCAATTTTAAGATATATACTTACTAATAGCACAACAATTATAAAGATTCTTTTCTCATCATCTTAATATCTCAACGCAAAAGTGATGTGTTTTCATACAATCACAGTAATTTCATATTTTCAATTATTCATATTTTAATTCAATTTTTTAGACATGTTCAGACATCTATTGTCCAGTTACCGTTGTCACTATTTATTATTCTAAGTATAAATTTTTATTTGCTGTACTGGCCTTTATAAATTTCATATTGTTATACCGTAGTCGACAAATTTTAATTTCTGGTACGAAAGTAGAAGAGGAAAAGAGCACAGCAAAATAAAGAAACGACAAATATAGAGCGAGGCTGCAAAGTACACCCGGCAAACGTTTCCTATGGAATTTGAATACCCCCGACTGTTTGTGCTTCTCCCACCACTGTTGGAAAGCAGGCATCGCTGCATTTACAATGCATGGGATAGATAGGTAGTATAGAAGTATAAACAGAAATTAAAAAGTGTCGACTACGGTATATTCATCTCATTCAATTCATCAGAGATGTAGAGATCAGAGACATCTTTTCCACTTCACAATCTCGGAACTTTCCGTTTATTTCCCAGAAATTTCTAGGAGTCCTCTACACGAGTTAATGACAGAAAAACTAGGCTACCACGAGTTTTGTGCTCGTTGGATACCAAAACTGCTTACCGACGACCACAAAATCAAAAGAATAAATTCTGCCGCAGACTTTCTTTCTCGGTATGACGAAGGAGAAGAATTTTTGAACAGGATCGTTACTGGAGATGAGACTTGGGTAGTCTATGTGAATGCTCAGACAAAACAGCAATCAATGCAATGTGGTCATACAGCCCTTCCATTGCGAAAGAAAGCCCGTCAAACTTTCTCTGCGAGGAAATTGATGGTTATGTTGTTTTGGGATGCTAGGAGCATCTTGCTCGTTGATTTTATGGAGCGTGGTACAATCACTTCTGCAGTGTATTGTGAAACTTTAAAAAGACTACGACTCGCAATCCAAAACAAGCGTCGTGGTCTGCTGGTATCTGGTATTGTGTTTGTTCACGACAATGCTCGCCCTAACACAGCTCAAAGAACAAATAAACTTTTGGTCAAGTTATTGGGACGTGTTTGATCACCCCCCATACATCCCGGATATGGCTCCCAGTGATTTTCACCTGTTCCCATACATGAAGCGGTTCGCCAATAACGAAGAGCTTCAAATCACCGTGACAGGTTGGCTACGTTCACAGGCGGCAGATTTTTATATAGAGGGCATTTCAAAAACTGTTAAGAGATATGACAAATGCTTGAATTTATTTGGAGAATATGTCGAAAAGTAAAGAAAAGTTGTAGTTTTAAGATGAATATAATAACATATTTCTATATCAACTGGTTTAATTTTTATTTCAAAACGGAGGTTACTTTGTGGACAACCCTCGTATATGACAGTCTAATTATATCTAATAAATCTACAATAAAATGTTATCGTTATTTAAAGTTGCATTAAAACTCCATCCCTAGTTTTAAACTTTTAAAAACAAAAGTTTCTACTTAACACGATAAAAACACCAATCCACAAGACAAGCTGCGATCAATGTCTAGCAACGTACACGGGATGTTCCGAGGAAAAAGACACAAGCAGCGCACAGGATTCGAGAGTAAACATCCAACATAAATCCGAGTGCAGACTAAACTCAACGTCGACCATTATGGGTGGAGATAAATAGAATATTAAATCGCGTGTATGAATTACGGGGCGCGTCTGGTCCCAAAGAGATGGTGTTCTGGATTTCATGTCAATTACACACGTCTGCCTGCAGTACGGTGGTGACCGTGCAAGACCTCCCATCGTTTCGTGTGCCAGACGAAAATATCGCCGGCTCTGTCCAGACGACCGAGACAATTCTTTTAAGTCGTTCACTCCAAATTGGATGTTTGACTTTATTCCCTTCAATTAACGTTGAAGTTTTATTTAAGTTTTTTTTTATTTTCGAAGTGGGAGGGTAAGATAACAATGATTGAGAAGGTTGCTTTGCAATAATTTAATTTTATTGTCTGATTTTCGTGAATCGTACGTCCAACATCGTATAGTTTGAGATTCTTTCCTTTGTGTATTGTACTCTCATGTTTTCTATTTGGTACCTGCTTGTTATGTGCTTGTTAATATTTTTTTAAAATTACAAATTTAACGCCCAGTGCCTAGGACCAAAATTTGACGCCCAATGCGTGGGGCCAAATTTAACGCTTAGGTTTGAATTTTAAGCAAAAATTTATAAATAATTATGTATCTAGAGTTAAGAATCATGTTGTTATTAAAAATAATTTCCAGAAGAAATTCAAAAATTTGTTAATAATTATGATTTTAATCTCGTGTACTTTAGGACTTAACTTAAATCTAAGTCGTAGGTTTCCACGGTTGTCGTTGGTAGCTTCTTGGTTTCTGGGTTGTAACCCCGTCGTGGTCTCTGCTTCTACTGCCGACGTTTCGACCACTATCTTAAGGGACATCTTTAGGACAGACTGGTGCGATTACCTGAATAAGACTGATTCAGGTCCATTTGTTTCAGGTAATCCTCTCGCACCATAAAGCTCCAACTTGCGCAATAATAATTTGTGATTTACTGAATGAAAAGCCTTGCTTAAATGCAAGGCATTCATTTGTAATAACATTTCCTTCTTTAAATTCTGCGTGTATATAATTTAGTATTTCCATGACTCTCGTCGTTGCTCATCTACCTACCTATACCAGTTTGTTTACTTGTTATTATTTTGTTTCTTTCAAGAAAGTCTATTAATATTGTGACAATTATTCTTTCAAATATTTTTGAGATTACGGGCAAAACACTTGGTCTATAGTTATGACATGCATCAGAACAATCTTCTTTTGAAATGGGTATTAATCTTGATACTTCTAACTGGGAAAGTAGCTTTTGTTATAATATTAATCTAAGCACACTACCATGACGAACGCCAGAACATATAAACTTTTAGTTCATGATTTTGGTAGTTGGAAATTTGGGTAAAGAAGTACATATATCCATTAGATTAACATGCAATCCCTTGTACTACACGTGCATTTCAGTAGTGTCTCTTGGCATTTAAGTTCATATTTACTTGATTGACTAGTTTCTGCACTTGTTTTATTGCTTCATGCTTTCTGCAGAGACCAAATTGAAGTTTTGGGACTATTTTTCCTTTATATATTGTTATCTTGAGTCTAACATACACAGCTTCAAAAACATTTTAGCATCTGTCATATAGGCATGCGGGGTGAAATACCTTCAGGCTGTTTTTTTAAAGTAATGATAACGATAATCTGTATTGCAACAAAAAAATACATTGTAAAAAACTAACAGCCAGTATAAAGTAAAAATAAATGACGCAAAATGAACCGACATTGATTATTAAGTAAATTCTAAACAGGAAGTTAAACATAATTTTTAGCACTAAACGATAATCTGCATATAATAATCCTTCAACTGAGGTAGAATTTAGAATCTATAAATAGGTTATTGTTCAAAAATATGGAATTTTGTTGTAACATATTCTTCAGTATTTCTGCAAATACTATTTAGTGGTCTGGAACATTTTCACTTAATCTTCAAATTTTTCTGTTTCTACTGGAAATTAACTTTAACAACAAGATGATTCTTAACTCTAGCTATGTAATTATTTACAAATTTTTGTTTAAAATTCACATCCATGCAAATTTATATCGCGTCAAATTTGGCCCCACGTATTGGGCGTCAAATTTGTAATATAATAAAATACTGATTTTAAACTATATTTATATATTAAATTAACAGAATCCAAAACTATTTCCTAAAGTATTTGTTCCTTAAATGTAATTAATACGTTACATGACCCCAAGCAATCGGATCATTGTCTTATGTCTTTATAATGTACAGAGATAGTGTCCTTTATACAAGGATACATTTCGACATTTAAACAGCATAAAGTACATTATTTTAGTAACGAAATTTGTGGGTTTACCACTGCGGTTTCATTATTAGATTACTTTATTTTCAATTCATTTATTTTTAATATTACAACATTGTATTTACGCAATTTACGACAAAATATTCCACGCCGATAGTTTCGCTAATTACAAACACATTAAAAGCTTATTCACTGGGGATGATTTAAATATCTATTAATGTTATCAGAGAACAATGTGTTTCATTATACGGGCAGTGATTTTATATATTGACCTCACAACGAATAAAAAACAATTAACGCCCTGATAAAATGACGTGGCTTAATTGAAAAACTTCTGGTCGCAGAGAAAAATGGGAACCCCAGGGTGCGTCGTTATTGTAATTTTATGCACGGCCTTTCATCATTTTCCCATATTTGCAACAATTAAATTAAATCAAAATCGCATTTGGCGCACCGCCAATCTCAATAATCACTTTGTAAACATCGCGTTCATAGAGGGAGGAATGCGCGAATTCAGTTTGTATTACTATTAAAACGACGAATTATGGATATACTCTGTATCTGTGTCGAACTTTGAAAGGTTGACAGGTTTTTAAATAATAATAATAATAATAATAATAATAAAGTTTATTTCATACTAACAACATTACAGGTTAGTAGGAAAACGTCATAACAGAAAAAAAATACAAGATACTTATTAAAAGAACTACATCTAACATATAAGCCAAAGCAAAACTTAAAATTTATAATGACTAGAAATATGGCAACAAAAAATTATTTAATTCCTATGCTCCAAAAATTCTTTTATAGAATAAGACTCAATGCTGCACAGATAGGAAAGCACTTTACTTTTAAATTCCTTGATATTGGCCAGAGTTTTCATATCATTTGGCAATTTGTTAAAAAATAACATACCGGCGTAGCCAAGATTCCTTTCCGTTACAACTAAACGGTGTTGCGGTTGTCTATAATTATTTTTGTTTTTTGTGTCATAAGCGTGGCCGAATTCGGAAACGCGGAAAAACCTTCTGTTTTTATATACAAACCACAAACATTCATAGATGTATATACCATATACAGTCAGCAATCTTTTTGTCCTGAATAAATTTCGGCAACTGTCTAAGTAGCGCTTTCCAAACAGAATCCTTAGAATTCTCTTTTGAATTGTAAAAATCTTAGTCATATCCGATGAATAACCCCACGAAATAATTCCAAACCGAATTCTTGAATAAAAAGAGCTGAAATACACCGATAACGGGGTATTTTCATGCAGTAACATTGGGAGTAACATACCCTCACAAGTACCTTATAAATTTTGTCAATGTGGATCCTTCATTTTAAGTGTTCATCCAACCAGATTCCCAAGAACTTTGTGCAAAGAGACAGCTGAATATTCAAACTATTCAAAACAATGTGTGGTGAGACTGGCATACCATTTGTACATCTAAACATGCATGCAGTTTTCTCTTCATTCAAAATGAACTTATTTGCGGCAAACCAATCTTGCAACCCATAGTAATATTTTAAGCTGTCCTGATGGACCTCATGCAAGTCCTCACCACTAATAATTAAGTAGGTGTCATCCGCATAAGTAATGATGCTGTTATTACAATCGGATACAATAGCTCCGATATCATTTATAAAAATTATAAAGAGTAGTGGCCCCAGCACACTACCCTGTGGGACACCCATCGTCACAGTAGTTTCATCCGATTGCGTAATGACTCCGTCAATGTAACACTTCACTATTTGCTGACGATTAGTTAAATAAGTCTCTAGCCAGTTATTTGCTGAGCCGCGTATATCGTAAGAATTCAGATTCTCCAGTAATATTGAATGATCAATGCAGTCAAACGCCTTTGACAAGTCCTAAAACAGACCATATGCCAGACCGCGCTCTTCCAGAATTGACAAAACCCTCTGAGTATATTGATAAAGAGCCGTCTCAATATCCCTTCCAGGTATGTAACCATATTGTTTCACACAGAAAAGGTTATTTTTGAAAAAGTAGTCAGTAATACGCTTAGCGTCTCATCTATAGTTATTTTTGCAATGAATTGGTGTAGGATGTTCGATTTTAAAAAAGAAACTGTGCACTGCCGTACACTGTTTTTGACAGATTCAGCAAATACAAAGTGTCAAATGCCTAATCACTTTTTCCTTAGGTCTTAAGCCGTCTGATCACTCATATTTATGTTGTACATAAGAGAACTGATTTTTCTTAATAACACAATAAAGTATAATAAACCAAAGAAAAAATGGTTATAAATATAAAATGACGATTTCCCGAATATATTTTCCCATGTTAATCTTGCTTACGCAAGAACCAATGAAATACATTAAAAATATACACCATTTTAGCGCGATATTTGAATCACTCCTTCTTATTCTGAGACAAGGTATAACAATAAAACATCTATATTATATACAGGGTTGCCCATTAGTACGTCAAAGTCCAATATAGGCGTTATTAAATAGTACTGAAGAAATTTATTTTATAAAAATTGGCACAGTAACAAAAAAGACACATTTTGAAAATAATTTGAATTATACAGGGTGATGGCACGCATTCGAATTTTTTTTTAAATGAAACACCCTGTATATCTTTTGTTTTTCCTTATTTACTTTGTGTTTTCATCGATATCTGGGATTTTGGTTTTGGATGACGCATTGTTGAGTTATTAATGAATATTATAAAAAAAATGGTCGCGACAATGTTTACCATAATAATTGTATGCGGTAGTATTACGATTATTTAAAACAAAATTATTTAGTAAGTATGCAGCCAAGGAATGTGTTGAACCTACAAAATAATCAAACAGTAATTTTATTATACAGGGTGTTTGTTACGATGCAATCAATTTGGCTATCGTCAAAGAGCGTTTACTGATTTTTTCAAATGGAACACCCCGTATATTATTAAATTTTTGGAATGATGCGTTAATTGCGCTTAATTTTTGTTAATAATGTCCTATACCCAAACCTAATAATTTCGGAGTTATTTTAAATTTTTGATTATAAACCGCGAAATTATTTGTTTTCGGTTCGATTTAGTCTACTGGGTAAACGATATGACAAACAAAACCAAATAAAGGGCTAAAACTATCACACTGTAATTTTGTTAGAAGCAATATTTATAACAAATTTTCAAAGTGACCGCCATTTTGAATAGAACACATTTGCAGCCTTGACAGAAAGGACCTATTTACGTGTTGCAACTTCCCAATGGAAACTGTTTCAAAAGCACGTATTATACGTTGCTTCATATCGTCTGCTGTAGTTGGAGGTGTCTAGTATACAATATTTTTTATGTACCCCCATAGAAAAAATCAAGTTTGGTCAAATCTGGCGATCTAGGTGGCCAACTAATGGGACCACCACGGCCGATCTATCTACCTTCGAATCCTTGAATCAAATAGTGTCGGACATTTAGTGCCAAATGTGCTGGAGCACCGTCGTGCTGAAGCCACATATTTTCTCTTACAACTGGAGGAACGTTTTGCAGAAGCTGAGGCAAGTCATATTGCAAGAAATTCAAATACTGCGCACCATTTAAATGTCCGTGGAAGAAATGTGGTCCAATTATAAAGTTGCCCAAAATACCAGCCCAAACATTTACAGTCCATTGCCTCTGCTTATCAATCGCTCTTAATATTGTTGGGTTGTCTATTGAATAATGATGAAGATTATGACGGTTTGGGCTACCACTCTGAGTAAAGGTCGATTCGTCAGTAAAGGTCGATTGGTCAGTAAATAATACCTTTTGGAAGAAGTTAGGTGTTATCCTTTTAATTTCTAATCCCCATTCGCAAAAGGTCCTTCTATAGTCTCTAAATTAGGCCCCAACAGTTCTTGATGAAAGAAAATACTGTAGTTATGATATATTTTCTTTTAAAATCTTGCTAACTGTAGATCGTGGTATATTAGTTTCTGTTGATATTTTGGTCGAACTAGTAGAGGGCTCCTCAATTACTGATAACAAGACTTTCAATTTATCTTCGTCACTTGTCCTCTTTGTCCTTTCAAGCTTTTCATAACTCACATTTCCTGTTCTAATGAATCTTTCCTTAGATCTTTCCAAACTTGTAACTGAAGGTTGTCGTCTGTCAGGATATCTTTACGCATAAATTCGCTTGGTTAACAGACAATTCTTTTGGGCAGATCCCATAATGAAAATCATGTCAACGAGTTCGTTGCTTTGAAACTGTATATTGACTTAATCAATAAATAATACAATGACAATATTAAACGCAGAAACTTAATAAATCAGTAATATTACACCTAATTAACAGCAACAATAAGATTTTAATTTTTTACGTTTGTTCACGTTTATTTGTTTTTGTTTGTCAAATCGTTTACCCAGTACACTAAATCGAATCGAAAACAAATAATTTAGCGGTTTGTAATGAAAAATTAAAAATAACTCCGAAATTATTGGGTTTGGGTATAGGAAATTATTAACAAAAAGTATTCCAAATTAACGCATCATTCCAAAAATTTAATAATATATGGGGTGTTCCATTTGAAAAAAATCAGTAAACGCTCTTTGACGATAGCCAAATTGATTGCATCGTAACAAACACCCTGTATAATAAAATGAATGTTTGATTATTTTGTAGGTTCAACACATCCCTTGGCTGCATACTTACTAAATAATTTTGTCTTAGATAATCGTAACACTACCGCATAGAATTATTATTGTAAACATTGTCGCGACCATTTTTTTTTATAATTTTCTTTAATAACTCAACAATGCGTCATCCAAAACCAAAATCCCAGATATCGATGAAAACACAAATTAAAGTAGATAAGCAAAAACAAAGAAATATATACAGGTGTTTTATTAAAAAAAAAATTCGAATATGTGCCATTTTAACGCATCACTTTGTATAATTCAAATTATTTTCAAAATGTGTGTTTTTTGTTACTGTGCCAGTTTTTATAAAATAAATTTCTTCAGTACTATTTAATAACGCCTAATGCACTATTGAGCAACCTTGTATATTTTGCACCTAACGTATAGGGTCACCTACTCGTTTATCAATGCCCGGAATTTTGAGAAGACCGCATCAAAATTCAATACTAAACGTTAATTAACCTTACTGAAAATATACTTTGTTTACCACATTAATCCACAAACTCTCCTACACTAATATCTTTTTATTAATTACCCTTATAGGTACCTATAATGTACAAAATTAATTCCAACTAGAAACAGGTTTGCGTAATTTGTAATAGACAAATGATTGTATTTACTCAAGTAAAGTATAGTTTTACCGCATTATTGCTCTCCCGTTGCTAGATCAGCATCAGGTGGTGTTCGTTAATGAATCTAGTTCGCGTCTAATGGACGCGAATGAATAAGACGAAACACGATAATTTCTTGATGTGTTACTGCCATTACTATTGTCTTAGTGCTTCTTCGGACCACGTAAGTCTCCATTACCAAACGAGATGTATAACACACTCTTAGCGATATTACATATCCCCTCTCTCCTTAAATTTAGAGGTTTAACTGTGGCGATTTAAAGACGGGAAAATGAGAGATGAAATTTTCACAGTACTTTCATATCGCGTGCACGTACTTCCCATTTGTCCGTTACGGCTTGCGTAAGCCTGAAAAATGAGCTGAAAGATGGCGGAATAATTTAGATTAGTCCATGGGAATGTATAAACGAGGAGGTTAGTAAAACTGTGGTGCGCTATAAATTTTGAATTTCGACAAGTCGAAAGTTTTGTTAGATGGTCGAGTGGGCATTTTTATCGTATTCATCCGATAGGTCGACTTTAAAAATTTTAACAGTGAAATTACACAGTTTCGGAATATCTGTGTTGTTATTTAGTAATTGTTGTTCTGACGATCTTTACTACTGCTACTTTAAAGTATTTATATAGCAAATAGCAAAGATTAAAAAAAAGAAAACAAATTACCATTTTGTGTACGATATAGTATTAATAAAAATTAAAAATAATGAGGTTTGGCCACCACATGACTTTCTTATACGAGTGTTTCAAATTATATAATTTCTTTTTATACAAAAATTATTCAAAAGCCTATTCCAAGTACATACTTCTATTCTCTTAATAAATCTCTATACAATGCATACTTTACCAGGTATTCGAAAAAAGTGCTACTCGCTAAGAGTAAAGTGTTTCTTCCGGTCTGAATTTTGACATTGCATCTATATAAAAAATATTGAAAATACAGCTATAAATACTTTTGTACTCTTAATAAATATACAGGGTGTCCGTGAAAATGTGGGAAATCTCTTGGATGCAGATAGAACATGAAAAAATAAGATTACAAGTTCCTATAAAAATTTTTCATACAGGCCCTTCCTACGGAGATATGCGTCCCTGAAGGACGTCGCTGGAAATCGGTTTTTATTAAATTTCTTTTAAAGTAATTAATATAAATATAAACGCAGTGGTGTCTCCGGAGGCACCTTAACGGAATTTTTGTAAAAACATCACAAGAGGGTTGAACATGGGCTCAATTCAATGTGTCAACGATGTGATGACAAGTTCCAAAATGCCGGATATTTTATTTATTTCGTACCATAGTAAGGTTTACAACAGCAATAGGTTTTTTTGGTGCTGATAAAAACTAAAACGAACATTTTTTGCAAACTTTTTCTGGTAAACGATTCATTTTAACGACAATAAGGAAGAGTACCTATCCAGTTTAATATTTTTAAAGTATTTATTATACAAAAATGTAGGCATTAAGTTGTAAAGATTAGCCCGCCCCTGGTAAACTACAAAAGCTCAATATGTTTCAAGGACACTATTTTAAGAGGTCCTTACTAGTGTCCATCACATTAAATTTTTATTAAATTATATTAATTACTTTCAAAGTAATTCAATAAAAACCGACTTCCAGCGGCGTTCTTCAGGGACGCATATCTCCGTAGGAGGGGCCTGTAGGAAATTTTTTTATAGAAACTTGTCTTCTTATTTGTTCTTGTTCTATCCGTATCCAAGAGATTTCCCACATTTTCCCGGACACCCTGTATATAGAATGCATAATTTACAACTTATTCGCAAAAAATCGTTATTCGATAAGAGTAAAAGTGTTACTTTTGGAATTTTGAATTTTTTTTTAAACAAGAGGTATTGAAATTTATGTTTTAAATATTGTTGTACTCGTAATGCACCTGCCTAGAAAGCAAGGCTTGCGAGACATTCGCAAAAATGTTGGTTATTGGAAAAGAGTAAAAGGCCTACTTCCGGTAAGAATTTCGAAAAATTGTTCTAATAAGAGTTTTCTCAAATTTAATTTTGAGTTGCTTGAAGTCTTTATAAATTTGTTTAAACTTAATAGTTGACGAAATATTGGCAAAATTCGATTTTTTCACTGAAGTAAACCACTACTTCCGGTCTACCGATTTTACTGAAAAATTAATCAGATACTAATAATACAAAATTTGGAATTGATACCTATAGCCGTTTGGCCGCTATCGTGGTCACACTTAGAGAGGGTCACACACACACACAGAGAGAGAGACATTTTTGAAAAACCACTTTTTCGGTTTCATGGAACTTCAAAACGTGGACATCTGCAAAAATCTCGAGGTCGAACATTTTTGTCATCACAATAATATACTACGCATAAGAAAGTAAAATGTCAAAAATGAAGTAGTGATTTGTGATAATTTTGTACTTTCTTATACGTAGTATAAGGAAGTATTGTGATGATGAAAATTTTCGATCTCGAGATTTTTGCAGATGTCCACGTTTTGAGGTCCCCTGATACCAAAAAAGTGGTTTTTAAAAAATGTCTGTGTGTCTGTCTGTCTGTCTGTCTGTCTGTCTGTCTGTGTGTGTGTGACCACGATAGCGGTCAAACCGCTGGAGGTATCAATTCCAAATTTTGTATTTACGTGTGTAATCTCCCTCTTGAGATCTGATTAGTTTTTCAGTAAAATCTGTAGACCGGAAGTAGCAGTTTACTTCAGTGAAAAAATCGAATTTTGCCAATATTTCGTCAAATACTAAGTTTATACAAATTTATAAAGAATTCATATGTACTTAAAAGTAAAATTGAGAACAATTTTATTTAAAAAGTTTTTCGAAATTCCTACCGGAAGTAGGTCTTTTACTCTTATCGAAAATCGGTTTTTTGCGAATATCTCGCAAGTCATGCTTTCTAGGCAGGTACATTACGAGTATAAAAGTATTTACATGAAAATTTTAAATATCTTTTGTATAAAAAAAATTTCAAAATTCGGACCGGAAGTACCACTTTTACTCTTACCGAATAGCGGTTTTTTGCAAATATGTCGTAAATTATGCATTCTATATATATTTATTAAGAGTACAAAAGTATTTAGAGTTGAATTTGCAATATTTTTTGTATACATGAAATTTCAAAATTCGGACCGGAAGCAGCACTTTTACTCTTAGCGAGTAGCACTTTTTTTCGAATATCTTGCAAAGGATGCCTTCTATAGCGATTTATTAAGAGAATGAAAGTACTTAGAATAGGATTTTGAATAATTTTTGTATAAAAAAATTCTAAAAATTGTATAGTTTGAAATGCTCATACGTATAAGAAAGTCGTGTGGTGGCCACACCTCATTTTTTTAATAGGTATAGATATAAAGGATATAATGGGGTTAAAGTTTTCTTTGGTGGAAGCCAGCAGTTTGTAATAGAACCTTTATAATGCTCTACATTGTTGAACCATAATGAAGAGGAACAACTAAATTTATTAATAACGGCTCACAAATTATGCCCTTTATATTTTAAATAAAATAAAATAAAATAATTGAATCGTTTTACCTGACTAGCTAATTTATTTTTCTAGGTCGATCCATGTCAAGGGATGTCAACAATAAATAGTCTTAAGACATTATTTGACACAATTCAATAAAACACAATTGTATGAATTTAAATAATATTTGTATTAGAAACTAAAAGTTCTTTCATATTTTAATAAGAACACAAGAAAAACATTCACAAAATAACATAAATTTTAATTAGAACAAATACATTAATAAAATAACATTCTAGCGCCTTTAATGCTGACATATTGAGTGAGATTTATTACTTTATCACTTCTATGAAATAATATATGACATAGAGTGTTTGCTCTCTACCACCGTACAGTATTTATATTAATACTAACAACGTAAGCAATAAGAAAACAAACTACGCCAAGAATGATACATATTTACAATGCAAATAATATTTTAAAACAATACTGGAACACAATTTACAAAACTGAAATATTGTTACATCTAACAGTGTTTATTAAAAATGTTTTCAATCTTAGATTATTATATTGATTTATTTACGCCTTTATATTAAGACAAATTTTTATATTTAATTTTTTATATAATACTGACATAATAACAGTTTCTAAATACCTTTCGTATAGTATTTCCTTTCTTCAGACGAAGATAATTTTACTGTTAACGGTGTGCTTACTTGGAGTCTTCCTTCGACGGTAAAGACACCTGTAGCTTCTTTAAACATTAATCGCACAGCAATAACTTTTATTAGGAAGATAGGATAAACTTTACGCTTTACATTTAGTTAGCGGCCAATATTTATGTAAACAAGAACATATTTATTTACTTTTAGGGTTCTAAGATCGATAATTTAATATATTATCAGCCGCTATGTGTGAGTCGACTTACTATTTATACATATATAGGGATTAGTATGCGGTTCGGGACAGCTTTAAAAATGCTGTTAACCGCTGTAAGGTCCCAAATCGACTTATTTCTTTCTTGAAATCTTGTTGTCCACTTTTTCTCGTTTAAGTCTCGGGGTTCCCCTTTTTTCTAGAACGCCCATGTATCCTAGTTGAAGTTTTCACACGTTAATGTCACGTTTAACTCGCGATAACATACACACAACGCCACTAATTTTATAATTAATACAAACATTCGCTGCCATGATTCTTACAAATACCTGCTTATCAATCTAGCGCTTAATTTATAGTTACACATATGTAAAAACGTCTGTCAGCATTATGATTTTTTATTTAGGAAACACTCCCCCCCTTCGGTTTTAATCTTTGGGACTACCTGTCATTAGTCGAACAATGGAACTCATTACAAAAATGTTAAAACCAATTTCGAACCTGTACTTCTCCGTTATGAATAAATTCAAATTTACAAACGTTTAGATCGATATTATCGCCGCTCCTCGCTGTAACGGGCTCACGTCGCCTCAATCGAGAAATTTTAATTAAGAAAAAGGAAAACAATTTTCCTTTTATAAAGTGCAACGTAAACAACGCGAACTTAATAAAGAACCTTAGAATTTTAATTAGCAAACATAAACAAAAGAGGTTATATACATACACTTACTTACATACACAACACACACACATAGAAACGCAGGAGAGGTGGATTGAAAGGATTTAAAGGGACTGTTTATATTTATGACGGGGCGCAATGGGGAACCCATAATTATGTCACGAGTTGCTCTCGGAATGTTCACTTCGTCGTCTTTGTCGATACACGAGAAATGTCTTTGATAATGTCTATATATATAGTGAAAGAGATGTGTGCTTTTGTTTTGGCTTAATGTTTCTAAGGAGTTCGTGAAGTGCATTTCCGAGCTAATATCCGAACCGAGGGAATTACCGACGTCGTAGACCATTAAATAATTCGGTTTACCCTCCTTTCATTAAACTATTTATTATCTGTTATCTTAGTTTTGAAATGATGGTGGAATATTATATGAGTTTATTAATGCTACGTGTTACCATTGAATATAATATAACAGCAGACAAAATTATCGAAGTGCATCGTAAATAATTTTATTACCTTTCAGTACTGCAAACATTCAGATAGAGTCGTATGTGCTAAATCCTGACGAGTATAATGGTTGATTCCCGTAGTTAATGTCACTTACTAACTTACCTATCCCCAGCTTCTTCGATCAGTGGTGTCGGGAAGCGATGGTGTCTCTTCATCTCTTTCTTTCCTTCGCAACTGTCTTGAAATTGCTCCAGTTGAGTCCTTTTACTTCCTTATACGTAGTTTAAGGAAGTATTGTGATGATGAAAATTTTCGACCTCGAGATTTTTACAAATGTCCACGTTTTGAAGTCCTCTGATTCCGAAAAAGTGGTCTCTCTCTCTCTCTCTCCCTGTGTGTGTTTCTGTAAGTGTGTATGTGACCGTGTCAAACCGCTATAGATATCATTTTCAAATTTTGTATTTAAGAATATAATCTCTCTCTTGAGATCTGATTAGATTTTCAGTAAAATCGGCAGGCTGGAAGTAGTAGTTTCTGCCAATTATTCGTCAACTAGTAAGTTTGAAGAAATTTATAAAGAATTCATATGTACTCAAAATTAAATATGAGAAGAATTTTATTAAAAAGGTTTTTCGAAATTCCTACCAGAAATAGATCTTTTACTACTATTATCGAAAATCAGTTTTTTGCGAATTTTTCGCAAGCTATGCTTTTAGACAAGTACGTTACAAGTATAACAGTATTTAGAACTTAATTTTCAATACCTTTTGTATAAAAAAATTTTCAAAATTCGCCAGGAGGTAACACTTTTGCAAATTCTGCATTCTATATATATTTATCAAGAGTCTTTAGAGCTGGATTTGGAATATTTTTTGTATAAATGAAATTTCAATATTCTGACCGGAAGTAATACTTTTACTCTTAGCGAGTAGCATTTTTTTTTTTTTGCAAATATCGCACAAAGTATGCATTCTGTAGAGATTTATTAAGAGATTACAAGTACTTAGAATAGGATTTTGAATGATTTTTGTATAAAAAAATCTTAAAAATCTGTAATTTGACACGCTTATACGTATAAGAAAGTCTTGTGGTGACCACACCTCATTACTTTATTTTCTTATATGTTGTATAAGGAATTATATATTGGGATGGTGAAAATGTTTGACCTCGAGATTTTTGCAGATGTCCAGGTTTTGAAGTTCACTGATACCGAAATAGTAGTTTTTTAATAATCTGCCCGTCTGTCTGTCTGTGTACCTGTAACTACGATAGCGGTCAAACGGCTAAACTTATCAATTCCAAATTTTGCGAATATAATACCCTTATTGAATACTGACTACACGGAAAAAATATGCCATAAAAAGTACTGCAATTGTAGTGCGACGCAATGGAAGTTACCATAAATATAGGGATTATTGCACATTGCAAGTACGGTTCCTACATTTTTTCGATTTTCAACATTCTTTCTTTAGCAATGTTGTCATGAAAACATATTTTACTCAAGATTTAAACGTCATCAAAATTTAACGTTACCAAAACCTTAACATCCAAAGTTTCCCTAATTAGAAAGAATAATTAGTTTGTACAAACACATGTCAAGAAGGCCATTAACAATTTCAATTTAATTGAAAAATAAATAAATACCTGACTGTATGTTCATATATCCTTCCAACGTGCAATCGACAATACCAAGCATTTGATAATTAACGAAGTCACATGTGATTCCGGCAATGGCCGATAATAGGAAAATTACACTTCCAACCAATCCAATATTAAATACAAACTTTTCAGATACAGCATTTCACTTATTAACATCCGTCGCAATGACGATTATGATAGATTAACTATCCAAAAAAAAAAAGAAATGAAAATGCAAAGCTAAGAATAATAATAATTGTTAATTAAAAATAGAAATAATTAGGCCTATGATTTTTGAACCGTTACAATTTTATAAAAAAAAATATTGATGTACAGACCCTGTAAGAAGGGCAAGACGCCCATTCAATATATCGATGTCTATGCAATTTTCTTACAACTATAACTTTAAAGCCGCGGTTACAGTATATGACTATATTGTTGGATTAATACATTATACGTTTCCGATTGGCAGAAAACATCTTAGCCCCAACGAACTTTATGCAGAAACAGCTTACCCCAACATTACAGTACCTATTAAGAATAAAAAATGGATCACATTAAGAGGTTTGCAATTTATCCACCTGAGAATGACAAAATTCAAAGTTTCTACCAAGAACTTTTTCTGTGGCCAAATGTAGATTGGTGAATTAGTGCCAGAAGTTCTACAATATTATGTTTTTATATGTTTCTTACTAGTTTGTATTTTTTAATAAAAGAAATAAAGAAGTTAATTTGAGAAAGCCGATATGACCATTTTTCAAAATCGACTTTTTGACAACTTTTTCATCAAATATTCGTTGTGGAAAACCTGTTTAACCACTTCACATTTACATTTATGAATAAGTAAACTTCTGAAAAGTAAGAGCTTAAACAAGTTAAACAGTTTCTTTTTATTATCGCAGAACTATGTTTATGGGACTTGTCGGGTTTCTAAAATAAGTGATTCATTAAAATTAGCATAAATTATTACTTCTGTCAATATTTCCTAAATTATTTGAATAGCGAATGATAAAAAGTGTACACTTTTAATTAGACTATACAGATACGCAATGTACAATGTTTACTATTCACTTGCAAAGTAAAATGCAAAATAATCGAGTCGCCTTGGGAATGTCGAACGCAGTTCCTCAAGACTTTCAAATATAATTCTCCATGTAAACTGGAAAATTGCGGTGCAAGTTCCTCAACGATCTGTTTCTATTGCCGAAGGTGCAATTTCTGTTGTATTATCTTTAACTACCACCGCACGAAGCGAGAAATACTAGAACGACTTGCATTCCCACCTCTAAACTCTGTGACTCTCAAGATTCTTCTAAACGTTCGGCTAACGCGACGAAAGTTCAGGTCGGAAAATCACCTCCTCAAATTCTGATTTCGAACGTTTTACGCGATGTAAAACACGTCAAGCCGTGTTACGTTTGTCGCTGTTTACATTTCGAACGTTCCAGCTGAAGGATAAAGGAAGAAACGTAAGGGAATGCACGCATATGTACATTACGACTCCTCGGATCGTAATAGAGGGACATTCTTTACTGAATTGTACGAATTTCTTCGCGTAAAATGTGTTTGACGATGTACAATATTTATTTTCGTGTTTGTATGTAAACTTTCTTGTGTTTGTGTGATGCAACAGAGCTTAAATTAGTTCACTCGCTGTTAATAAACAAGTTAAACAAATTGATTGTAATAGAAATCTCGTAAAAATTTGACGGATGTATTCTATTAAGTAGTAAAAAACGTATTTCTGTGGGATTGGTGAACAAATTACTAGCAGTATACATCGGTTCACTTGCAGTGTGTGTATGTTGCGTAAATATACTAGGTCACGAAATATGCAACAAAAAGCATTGCGGAAAGGCCAAATACGTGACAAGGTCTTGTTTATTTACAAAACAATATTATGAATATAATTGGTGTCGACCCTGTTAAGTAGAATAAGTACCGTAAAATGGGGTGAAATTGAAAACTATATCCGACTCCGATATTTTTTAATTTAGCGCGTTAGTCGTTGTAGTTTATACAGCAGGCAACCTGTAGACCTTTAGTCTTATTGACGGCCAAGGCGTGTGTGTACCTCGTGGTGCTAAATTTCGTTATTTTGTGAAAAAATACCGCGATTAAAAAGCTGTGAACACTATCTACATTTTCGATTGGCGGAGAACTATTGAAGGTACGTTAAAAATTAAACCACTTTGAACTTATTTTGCACTATGAATGTAAGTATGTGTCTTTCATAACCTATTTGGTGTAGATAATTTCAAGGTCCCTTCACTAGCAAGGCGGTAAATTTGAAATATACACCGTGGGGCGAAATTGTTCACAGTGGTGGGGCTAAATTGATCGTTTATTTTAATGTATAAGTTATGTTGCTTATAGGTATATGTTTTTTCTTTATTTAAGGGGTTTCAAGATGGTAAGAAAATACAAAAAGAAACTTGAAGCGAGGAATTATAAAAATTATGACCCAGAAAATGTAGAAAAAGCTCTCGAGAAAGTTATAGTACCATCGATGGAGTCTGCGAAAGGCTGCTAAAATATATAAAGTCCCATATGGCACCCTAAATAATAGATATCATGGACTGCGTATTAACAAAAATGGTGGCCAGTCGGTGTTTTCTAAAAATGAAGAAATGTCTTTTATTGAGTCTATCACTATTTGTGGAGACTGGGGGTTTCCCTTGACTATTATGGACATTAGGCAACTTGCAAAAAACTATCTAGATAGCCAGGGCCGCACTGTGGAAAAATTTGATCATAATTTGCCGGGTAGAGATTGGGCATATTCTCTGTTGCACAGGTATAAAAACATAGTATCCCATAAATTAGCAGCAAATATTAAACGAACTCGTGCTGATGTGTCAAGAGAAATTATAGATGAATATTTCGAAAATCTGAAAGTAACATTATAGGGAATTCCAGCGTCAAATATATTCAACTATGATGAAACCAATTTGCAAGACACTCCGGGACAAAACAAAATGCTGTTCCGTAGAGGAACTAAATACCCAGAACGCATTTGTAACTTCACTAAAAGTGCAACATCAATTATGATATGCGGTTCCGCTTCGGGAGTGCTCTTGCCGCCTTACGTGATTTACAAATCAGAAAAAATGTGGGTGCAGTGGACTGAGAAAGGTCCAAAAGGGCTACCATGCTGTGATGCTAGGTGCTGCTCAATAGGTTCCCGTTATACCCGGACGCATCACGGTTGGATGGATGCCCAAACTTTTGGAGATTGGTTTATTTCTTCCTATCTACCGCATGCCAAGAGACTGGAAGGGCGAAAAGTTTTATTAGGCGACAATTTATCGTCTCACTTCACGAATGAGGTACTAAAGCTATGTGCAGAAAATAATATACCATTTGTTTGTCTCCCGAAGAATTCCACTCATCTAACGCAACCCTTGGATGTTGGATTTTTTCGGCCATTCAAAATTGCTTGGAGGGCTGTTTTGACTAGATGGAAAGCTACAAATAAACTACTGATAAGAAGGACTTTCCATACTTACTAAATGCGACATTGCTAGAAATGAATAAGAAGTTCGTTGATGGTGCTATACAAAAGGATTTGATATCGTCCTTTAAAGCAGCTGGAATAACACCGTTAAATCCAGACGCCGTTTTGAAAAAAATTCCGTCAGAGAACACCAACGGTGTTGCCAATGAAGTCAATAATGTTTTGGTTGCTTATTTGCAAGGACAAAGGTTTACAGCCATGCCATCCAGACGCAATATTAAACGACAAAAACTTATCGTTGTACCAGGCAAAAGTGTGATTGCACCTGATGAAGACTCAGATAGCGAAATCAGCGCACCCGAATCATTGACCAATGATAATGATAATTCAGATGACGAGCCAATGGAAGATATTCAGGAAGAAGAAGTAGAGTATATAACACCAGAGAAGAATAACATCACGAAGGGAAACTTTGTGTTGGTAAAAGTATTGGGTGGTTCAAGGAAGAAAACAATCTATAGATACGTTGCAATAGTCCAAGGTGTGGCAGGTGACGGTGATATCGAACTGTTAGGAATGAAGTCTGTAGACAAACAAAGAAACATTTTCAAAAGAATTGAAAGCGACGAATTTACAGCTGAATTTTCAGATATAATAGCTCGGCTTCCGAATCCCAAATTGAAAGCTTTTGGTCAGCAAGAGGCATACTATTTTGATCATGTAATCGATATTAAAGAAATATAGTTGTTAAGATGTTTTCTGTAGTATATAATAGGTACTTATCTTCCTTTTCAAATAAAATCATCAGTTTATATTCTTGTAGTTTCATTTCACTTAAAATTTGACAAAAAAACATTAAAGTTAAACGGTTTCTTAATGATCAATTTCACCCCGAAAATGAAAAAGTTCTATAACTTTTTTGTCTTACAAAATAATCTGTTCGGGGTCATATTGATCGCATCTTCATACTTTATACTTTCATTTTATACGATAATATCTATCCGATCAATTTCACCCCACTGCAAGTATAAAATTGATCACTTCTTAATTTATTTACGTGAGCCTAAAAAAAAACTATTTTTTGTTTTCACAAAATCTGATGGCCAAGCATTCTGTAACTACGCCCACTTGTGGAAAAATCACTGTTATATTGCCATTCTAAACGAAAATGGAGTAAAAAATAAAAAAGAAATGATCAATTTCGCCCCATTTTACGGTAGTTCAAGTTTGGGTGCATAGAACAGCGCTCGTAGTTCTTTATTTGACAGCTAATTGCTCCTATAGTGATTACCTCAGAAATTACAAAAGACAGGTACAGGACACTGTTAACAAAAATGAAAGAGAATAAAAAATACACAATAAAATACAGGGTGTTTTATTTACAAAAAAATAAGTTTTTGGTATGATAAAATTTTGGGAAGTAGATTTTGGAAAAACAAAGTTTTTTGAGGTATTGTCGAGTGTAACTTATACCAAATGATGCAGACTTTTCTTGGCTACAAGCACCAATAAAGTTATTGTTTTTACTTTTAAAAACAATGTGAAAATGATTTTTTTCTGAACACGTGTTTTGGTCAAATATTTTCAAAAAAAAAAATTAATAACTCGAAACCTATTGGCTCAATTTTGAAAAAGAAAAAA